>JAQIUQ010001260.1:0-90000 GCA_030378365.1 Hybognathus amarus | reverse complement strand
AGAGGCGTACCTTTAAAATTAAATAGTCATTATATGCAAGTAAACTAGAATAGACACAAAATTTTACCAAACATTATTATTATTATTATTATTATTATTATTAATTATTATCATCATTAGTTTCTCATGGTTGTGTGTTGGCTTTGATGAAGGGCAGGACATCGTCTGGATCCACATTAATACACCGGCATAATGACTATAGCAAGTATTTAAATTATGCTATGAAATACTTTTTTTTTTCAGATTTTGGGATTGAAAAAAAGCCCCTCTTGTGGAATATCGACAAGCTCTTTTATTAGCATAGTTTTGTAAAATATGCAAGTTTCAGCCCAACTTTCTGAAAGCGGATTAAAAAATGTCTTTTTAAAGGAAAACTACATAGTATTTTTTTGTTTTTGCAGAGAGTGTCTCTTTCCCTTTAGTATATCGGTATTTTGCTTTCTTTGAATTTTGGTTCCAAAGAAGAGTCAAGCACATTTTTGATTTGTGTGTGTGTAAACATGTTTGTAATTCTATTGTTTGGTTTCTTTTTTTTTATCAATAGGTTTTTGATATTGTTTGAAGTGGCTCGTTCATGATTTCCCAGTGGCTGGAGAAGGAACTGCGGTTTCTCTGTCTGTGATTTCTTCTTTTGTTTTGCAGGACTGTAGATCTAGGTGCATGTAATTGTAATCGGGTCCAGGACTGAAAACATTTCGCCATTTTAAAGTTTCGGAGTTCAGCTGTCGTGTGTGTGTGTGTGTGTGCGCGCGTGTGTGTGGTTGAGTTTCATTGACACTAAGAATGAAAGACCACAGTCTGAACACTAAACCAGACAGCTTTCTTTAGTTTTTTTATGTTTAAATGGTACTTGCAGTCTATGCATACACTTTACACAGTATTATAAGAGATTGAAATATCTACATTCTGATCTTCTGGCTTTTAAAGATGCTTTTGCAACGACACGGCGGATTTGCTAGTTTCTCTTTCTCTGTCCCTCGCACGCCGATGGCTTGGAGATCTTCGACTGAATTCTTGCATGACGTTTGTCTTCTGGTGATGGAGTGAGAAGTTTGAGATCCTCCATTCGTAAAGGATTAAAGATGGCGTCTCTTTATTCTCCATTCTCGCACCTTATGAATATGATCCCTGTTCCACATACTCTCCTTTGGTTTTACAGTGTAACCGTGTTTTTGAGTTGAACTATTTCTCTCTCTCTCTACATATTCTGATTCCATTTGTGATGTAATTTGTATCTGAATGTCCATATAAACTGTTTTTTTTTAAACAATCACTCGATGGGTGTTTGATTTCAGTTGATTGTGTGTTATTAAAAGTGTAGATGGCATAAGGAGAGGTTATCAAATATAACATGGGTGAATGTTTTGAAAGGTTACATCTACAGTGTGTTATTATTTTGATGTAAAAGCACTGAATGACATTTTACATATTTACATGTATTTTGAAAAGCAAAAGTCATCATAGTTGGGCGTACTTCTATAGTGGTGAATGAGAGAATTCATTAAATATATATATATATATATATATATATATATATATATATATATATATATGAAAAAAACTGGAGAAAAAAAAGAGATTGATAACGTGCAGTCGGAGGAAAGATGTTAACATTACCTAGTTTTAACCTAGCATTAATTTTATTTTTATTTATTTTTACAATGTATAGCGTTATAAATATACACAAAAAATGAAAATATAAAAAACATTCCCACTTAATATTTAGTCTTTCAGTACTGTGCACGTATTTTTTAATCTAAGTACATTGTTCTTCCTGTATTCATAATGTATTCCAAAACACTACTTCTATAGAGATATGGGTTCGAGTTCAGGACCGGTTCGGTGGTTTGAGGGATCAACAGTGTAATTCTAGAAGTAATAACATGCAGGTGTTCTTTTAAAGTAGCAATACAATGTAAAAACATGTACACAAGTGCATTGTATAATATTATTAATTAAAATGTTAGTTCATGAGGACACTATATAAAGGCTGTAAAAATTTAAAAAAGCAAAGGTTTGATTTTGACAGCATTATTTTAACAGTGTGGGAAAATTTGAATGCGATAACATTAGTATTTGTGAGGAAAAGAAAATCCTCTTTTATAAAAGGAAATCAATCTCAACATGAGGGAATGTTATGATATATGTTTTTACAACTGCAGTGGTTACACATTAATAATTTAATTGCTTAATCAAAATTGTTGTGAGGGTCAATTTAATAGTACCTGGATATTGGTAGTAGACATGTGATATACAGTCACATAAAGGATTATTAGGAATACCATACTAATACTGTTTGACCCCCTTTCGCCTTCAGAACTGCATTAATTCTTAGTTTTTCTCTACATGAGCTGAGAGATGCTGCAGAAAAGCAAAGTTAGTGACTTATTGACAGCTGTTTAATCAAAGTTTTTTACTCTGACGATATTTTTTGCGTGTTTTTACTGATTTTGTAGAGTAAAATAAAATGTATTTATTTTGAATACAGTGATTTTATAAACATACATTTGAAAGTTATTTTCACTTGATTGTCACATCAGTTCCAGCGTACATGATATTTATATATTTTTTTCTAGTAAGCTTGAATGTTAATAGAGAATAATGATCAGCACTTATCAAGTAATACAATAAATGACATTGACAAATATCTTGTTTTTACAGACTCACCTGATGTTTTCTCGATGACACCTGCTGTGAAACTGTGGCTTTGGCCCTGCAGACACCAAACTCACCCCTGATAGAGCTGGACATGAGTAACAACGACCTGCGTGACTCAGGAGTGAAGCTGCTCTCTGGTGGACTGAAGAGCCCAAACTGCCAGCTGAAGATACTGAGGTTTTTCAATCACTAAAAACATTGGGACATTCTAAAACACTTAATATGAGACGCCTTAATGCACAAAGAAAATGATTTTAATGATGATGCATACAGGCAAGCAGATAAACCCTGAATTTGACAATTTATAATTGAAATTTGAAAAGAATTTGAAACCCTGAATACAATGCTCTTATTTGCATATAAATTCCTATGGGAAAGAAATTACATGAAACTTTGTGTGTTGCATTAATATTCTGGGGTCATCTATTTCACTGCAAGTTTTTGTTTATTAACAAAAACAACATAAAAGTGAAAAGTTCACTCTTAAATTATATAGAACTGTGTTTAATTATGACAATTTTAGAGATATTGATCTTTCATCAGGGTCTTGACTGCAGTTCCTTATTGAATTTCATTTTTAATTTAAATAAAATTTTGTTTAAATGAAGATATAAGATACATCACCAAATGATTTAAAGGGGATATGAAATGTGTTATTCCTACAGTATTTCTAGTGTTAGAAACTGCCTTTAAGGTCCCATATCATAGTAGTGTTGAATTCAAATCGTTGTGTTTATCAATGGCGTGAACAAGTTCAGCATCACTGCATGGAAGGCCTGTTTCTCTCTGTGCTTGTGCTACAGCTGCACACTTTTGGATCATTTTGAGTATAGTTATGTACAGGAACTGTTTAAATACAGGGAAAGCATTTCTACTTTGTTACGTTACACCACTGTTAATTGATGTGTAATTGTTCAGTTTTTTGTTATTCTATTCAGATTGGCAGGATGTGACCTCACTGTTCAGTGCTGTGAAATTATGACATCAGTTCTACAATCATCAAACTCCTGTCTGATAGAGCTGGACATGACTGACAGTGAGCTGAAGGATTCAGGAGTGAAGCTGCTCTCTGATGGACTGAAGATGGACTCAAACTGTCAGCTGGAGATACTGAGGTTTATTTCTTTCTATCTTTTTATGTCCTTGAAGGGCAATTGCTTTTACAGCAAGCATACAAAAAGTATGCTTTATAATCTTATAATATTTTCAATATACCACATTCTCAATAAATGATTTACAAAAGTTATTATAAGTATCCTTCATTATATAACACTTTCTTAATACCTCATTTAATTTATTAAGAAACTCGTCTGCTATCAGTCTCTGTTTTATAAAAGATTAGAGCTGAACTGACCACGGAGAAGTCTTCTGTGATCTACATACTGAAAGTATGGAAATTCAAATGCTTATCATTTAGGACAGATTTTACTTACTTTACTTAACCTGAGAATAATTAAAATGAGAAAGGTGTTTAAAATTGCACACCAAATGGATATAAAATCAATATTTTTTTAAAAAAGAGAGACTTTTTTTATAGCTAGACGTTCATATTTGAACAAAGTGAAATTAATGAACTTGTTTCTAAATGGACCCAGTTTAAAGATTCTCTGTTAGTTCTGAAAGAGAAAAGAATAATCACACGAATTTGGGAAAATAATTTTTTTATTGTGTTCTACTGCCAAATCAGAGGGTTTTGAAGAACCGAGTTGATTCTGCCACAGACACAATCACATGTACAGTTCAAAAAGTTGGTTTGTACATGGTTCATGCGTCTCTGAGATCGGTTCCTCCTGCTAAGAGTCACTGTGCCAATTATCATTTTTTCCCAAAAAAAAATATATTAATCATGTCGTTTCCTAGTTGTGTGTTGGACTGTTGCTTGTTCAGTCTCGGTGTGAGTAATATTACATGAACAGAAGGAAAGTTTCTACAAAATGCCATATTTGGCCAGATCGCTGAGCTCCATGTCACCGAAAGCTTCCCAGGGGCAAACTACAGTGATGTCTGTTGAAACCCAGAGAGAGAAGGTGGTCAGACTCATTCAAAACACTGAAACAATATTAGCGTGATGAAGGCGCCTGAAACGCCAGGCTTTACCTGTGCCGAGACCCTCCATCCCAGGGATGTCGTCTCCCATGCCTTTCTGGCCAGGTTTGGGAGCCTTGCTCTTGAAGGTACGAGCGGCCCTCTGCTTGAACTTTGGTGGCCCTTTCTTCTCAACGGGTGCTGGGGCGTCCATTTCTCTCTCTCACTGAAACAAACAGGTTTACTTTAAAAAGCGTCTCTATCGTCCCCTTTACTGATGTCCTCAACAGGTTAGCTGTTAATCTTCTCATTTTGGGATTTTGTTAATCCTAATCTGCTGGTTACACAATTAGTTTATTTACCAACATCTGTTGCTCTTTACATAATCTTGCTAATCTCGTAGAGGAGATGCATGAGTCCATCACGATTAGCCTTCCCTACTTCTGGAGTCCTGGGAGAAACGTGTTTCTGTTTTTAGTCTGTTTTTGCCTGAATTGGCTTTCGCTGTTGAATGTCTTCACCTAAAGAAGCATGGACTAAACTTGACTTTCTAAGGCTGTAATATATGGAAGCTTGTTTCCACCATAGAATACAAATAAATAAAGGTACAGAAATGGTGAGTTTTTTATATCTCACAATTCCAACTTTATATTTATAGTATTTATTTTGTTATTTTTTATTTAATCGGAATGGTAAGAAATTTGGCTATGGTTTTGGCACTTGCTGTGTGAACACAAAAAAATTATGGATATGATTCAAAAAGGTTAGATTCGAAAATAGTGACCCTTTATATTGTTCATGGTCAAAAAGGAGCGCATTGTAAATGAATGAAGATCTAGTGGAAGCTTTCAACCTCAATATATCAACCTCAAGATATAAACCTCAAAATATAAACCTCAAGATATAAACCTCAAAAAATATCAACCTCAAGATATTAACTTTAAGATATCAACCTCAAGATATTAACCTCAAGATATCAACCTCAAGATATAAACTTGAAGATATAAACTTCAAGATATAAACTTCAAGATATTAACCTCAAGGTAATAACTTCAAGATATTAACCTCAAGATATCAACCTCAAGATATTAACCTCAAGATATTAACTTTAAGATATCAACCTCAAGATATCAACCTCAAGATATCAACCTCAAGATATCAACCTCAAGATATCAACCTCAAGATATCAACCTCAAGATATCAACCTCAAGATATCAACCTCAAGATATCAACCTCAAGATATCAACCTCAAGATATCAACCTCAAGATATCAACCTCAAGATAATAACCTCAAGATATTAACTTCAAGATATTAACCTCAATATATTAACTTCAAGATATTAACCTCCAAGTATATCATCCTCAAGATATCAACCTCAAGATATCAACTTGAAGATATAAACTTCAAGATATTAACCTCAAGATCTCAACCTCAAGATCTCAACCTCAAGATCTCAACCTCAAGATATCAACTTCAAGATCTCAACCTCAAGATATCATCCTCAAGATATCAACCTCAAGATATCAACCTCAAGATCTCAACCTCAAGATCTCAACCTCAAGATCTCAACCTCAAGATATCATCCTTAAAATATCAACCTAAAGATATTAACCTCAAGATATCAAACTTTAAGATATCAACCTTGAAGATATCAATCTCAAGATATTAATCTCAAGATATAAACTTCAAGATAGAAACTTCGGTACCAGCTTCCTTTTACAGTACAGTACTTACAGTGTACTTACCTAGAAAGTACTGGCTAATATAAGGTAAGTACATGGAACAGGGGTAGGCTTAGGGGTAGGTTCAGGGTTAGTACTGAGTTATTACCCAGTAATTGTAGTTACTAAAATAAGTACATAGTATTTACATGGGTAACTGGACTGTAAAAGGAATGCGTTACCGAAACCTAGATATAACCTCAAGATATCAACCTCAAGATATTAACCTCAAGATATTAACCTCAAGATAGAAACGTCAAATGTCAGTAGATAGACTTCAAGATATTAACTTCAAGATATCAACCTCAAGATATAAACCTTAAATCTGGAACACAGCTTGTTTAAATGTATGGCTTTGATTTTCTCACTTTTTTAGAGTACAATGTGTTTTGGAAAATCTATTTTTCATATATAAAATAGAAACATTTTTTAATAATTTTTTAATCACTCTTTAAAACTTTTTTCACCTCAGTAATAATCTGCCAATAAGTATAATTTAATACCTCCAAATACAAAATATTAAATAAAAAACATTATTGAACTAAAATAGTACAATAATTTCATTCATTTCGACACGCGAACAGCAACAGCAACAGTTTTTCTATTTTATTTATTTCCTCTCCATCACTAAATCTGTATGTTCTTTATCAGCCCATGAAAGTCTTTCCTTTGTTCTTATGTTGGGTCTGTTCTGTCTCAGGTGAGTCATATCTCTTACCTGTGCTGGAGTCTCTGGCTCTTCTGCGGTGTCTCGCTTCAGCTGGTGTCCAGTGTTGCTGCCGAACTCTTTTATAGCGCTCGACTAATCTTCTGATCCTCAAACGCCTCCGACAGGAGCAGATAGAGGGATCAGGAGATTGAAATGGAGTATTTTAAGGACTTCAGGCTCTTACAGCGGAGGACACGCGTGTGGTAACAGTCAGAGTTTATTCAGAACATCTGCAGACATGAACACCAGATATGATGAAATATGATGAATGTGTGTTCAAACACCTTTATGCTCATTAGTTTACTAATATGTACACAAAAAAAATCTGCTCAATTTACGGTAAAAAATCGGCAGCTTTGTTTGCCAGAAATCTACCGTAAAAAAAAATATGGTAGCAATAATTTAGGTTTTACAGTACATTACATATATATATATATATACATATATATATATATATATATATATATATATATATATATATATATATGTATATATATATATATATATATATACTGTAAATGTAAGTCTGTAAAACCTAAATTATTGCTACCATATTTTTGTGTTTTTGTGTGTGTGTGTTTATTTACCAACCATTTGAAGTACTAATCCCTGTTTTGGACCATTGTAATACACTGACAACCACCAATCACAGTGGAGATGAGAGTCACATGATCAATCAAAGCTCATTACACAAGATAGTAATATTAGATAGTAATAGTAATATTTACACAAACACTAATGGTAACACAACTGATTAGAAAAACTATGAATAAACGGTTATTTCAACAATAATATATATAAAATGTGAAACGCAGGGAATTGTAGGAAGGTCAATTCACTTTTTGTCGCTGTAATTAAACAATGACTTGTTCTTTTTCACTTCCAAAAACTGTAAATTTAACGGTACTGTAAATGAAACGGTAAACGGTAAATCACGGTTATTCACTGTATAGTACGGAATCTTTCTGTAAAATAACTAACAATTTTCACTGTAGCAATTCTACGGTCTTTTACCATTAAAATCACGATAATTCTTTTCTCTGTCTTTAGTTCTCATCTTTCATATTATAAACATCCCAGCTGACAAAATATATATGAAGAACATTGTGCTCACGTTCCCATTAGGTTTGGAACACTTTCTGAAAGATCTCTCAAAATGTAAATGTTTTACAATTCCTTTTTACATTCATTTTTACCATTTTCCAAACATTATGGGAACGCTACTTTTAAATGTCCTCTAAACAACGTAGACAAACTAAAACGTCTATGAATGATGTATAAATAATCTTTTTCTGCTAACGTTTTGAGAACATAAGTAAACTCTAAACCAAACATTCTATTAATGTTACTAAGAAAGTTTGTAACCAAATAACCAATCAACTGAATTGTAAACAAATTTAATTTAAATCTAAAACTAAATCAGTATGTTTTATTTTGATGCTCTGCCTGTTCAACTTTATGTTTAAATGATTAAATAGCATTAAATGCTTCTTGTCAACAAAATCAAACTCAGACCTGTGAGTTCATGTTGATTTCATGTTTCTCATCTCAGGTCAGGCTCTTTAAGTCTCTTCTCTATCCTGATCCTAAACATACGGTTATATCTGACCTTTACTAATTAAAGATCAAGCTGCTCTAATCCACAATCCCGATCGGCTGTCCTGACAGTCATTTAGGTTATTATATAATCTGCGCATTAACATATGCTGTAATGTTCTCATGTGTGTTTGTTTATTCACATTTATAGCTGACAAGGAGCTTGTGGGATCTATACAGCTACAAAACCTGTCAATGGCAGAACCCTTTCAAAAGGTGCATCTTTATTCCTTTTTTACCTCTCATAGGCACAATATAATACTTTTTTGACAGCTTTAGTGTCTTTTTTCTGAGAGCATGGTTGACATATTTTGAAACATGTTCATACTTTAACAAACTATAAAATGAGTCTGAGACCAACTTGTAAAAAAATAGTTATAGTGTGTGCCAATAAAAGTGGTATTATTTTGAAGAAAAGCTTGAGCAGGTTCAGTTGGTCTGTAAATAAAATGGTTTGTAATTATAGATACATTACAAAGTTTTGTTACGAATTACAAATGATTACTCTTCAATTGTATCAGTAAAATGCATTATATTGGTGTGAGGAAATGTATTTAGCGAATATTACTGTATCATTTAAAGACATTAAATGATGCACTCTAAAAAATGCTGGGTTGTCTTCACCCAAATTTGGGTTAAATATGGACAATCCCAATTGTTGAGTTAAAATGTAATTTTTTTTTTTTAAATTACCGTTGAAAGTCAAAGTTGAAGTTGTGTGAAGTTGTGGTGTACCGTGTTAGATGCTCGACTAAACATTATTTACAGCTATTCTATTGGTTAGGATATTGATACAGGAACTGTTGTGGCCAGTAAAGTATTAATTTATGATGTTTCTCCCTAAACAAAATTCATAGGCTACAAGTGTCCCTCATTCTAAGTTTAACCACTATTACTGTAAACCATGACATGCTAAAGAGAACAAAAAGTATCAAAGTGTCTTGATCATATAGAGCTCGTGATATAGGGAACAGTAAACAGAGTTTTATAAAGCATAGTGAGCGTGTAAATAGTGCTGTGTAGATGAAAATCTGTTTCCCGCTCTTTCATTCACACGTGTGGCTGTTTGTGTTTGTCGCCCTCTGGCGGATGATGCTGTAATAACACTAGACTGATAAACCATTACAGTCACTGTGAAACCAAAATGTTTTTTATGGAATATCGCAGCATTTATTATAAACTATTTCATGATGACTGTTTTATGAAGAAAGAAAATAAAGAGAATTAGAGAAAAAATAAGTAAACATTAATGTGTTAAGCAAAAATGCATTCATTACATTGCAAATATTTAATTGAATATATTGATTAAATATGTATTTAATAAATTAGCTAACGCATTGAATATCCCCATCAGAGCAATAATTAAAAAGTTTCAAACGACTCAAGATGTTGCGAATCTGCCTGGAAGCGGACGTGTGTCTATATTGTCGCTCAGCGAGGAGGAGAGTTCGAGGGACCAAAGACTATTAAATATCAAACAACCCTACATCACATATGCTGTTTGGGAGGGTTTCAAAAGAAATCCTCCAAAACAAACCCCAGCATTTTCAGTGGTCAGACACGACTGGATCTTTAAACGGGACTGGATTCTGTGATCAGATGACACTAAAAAAAGAGCTTTTTGGCAGCAACTCTCTCCAGACGTGACCAATAGGACTCCATGCTCACGGTTAATCGTGGTTCCTTTTTTTGTTCCTGAACCCTGTTGAAGATGAGTGTGAACTTAAAAAGAGTAGTTCACTTTCTTTTTTCAGTTTTTTCTATGAAAACATTCCAAGATTTTTCTTCATATAATGGACTTCAATGGGCACCAAACGGTTCAAGGTCCAAATGAGAGTTTCAGTGCAGCTTCAAAGGGCTTTAAATGATTCCAGGCGATGTCTGTTGAATGAACGAAATGACTCGAAAAAAGATTCGTTCATTTTGACGAACTGATTTGTGCTTATAAAACTTAAACTTTTTTTTTATGACAGATCGTTTTGCTAGATAAGACCCTTATTCATCGTCTGGTGTCGTTTAAAGCCCTTTGAAGCTGCACTGAAACTCTCATTTGGACCTTGAACCGTTTGGTTACCAGTAAAGTGCATTCCATTATATGGAGAAAATCCTGGAGTGTTTTCATCAATAACCTTAATTTCTTTTCGAACTGAAGAAAGAAAGAAAGACATGGACATCTTGGATAACAAGGGGTGAGTAGCTAAATTTTCAGCACAAGTTTTTTTTTTTTTTTTTTTTTAAGTGAACTACTCCTTTAAGAGGAAAAGCGCCAACGTGGATCTGCGAATCTGGATCTGAGGGAGATTCGGCATTGAGGAATGAAGGACCGGTTACTTGGAGAAGGAAATGGAAAACTCATCCGGCATTAAGGAGAGAGTCAGAGCTGTTATCTTGAGAAAAGTAAGTAATTGTGGCCAACGTGCGTAATTGTGAACTAGAGGAAACTAAAAAATCCAAGTGTTTTTGTCAGTCTCTGAGGAAATCTTGAAAACCGAAATATTAAAGAAAAGAAGTTGTATTTCCACTTACCGCAGCACGTAAACTCAACTTCGTAATAAATGTTATTTTAAAGATTTGAAGTTATGAAGTGAAAGTGAAATCGCACCGAATCCAGACCGCGACATTTAAAAGCATTTACATAACTGGAATGAGTTGAAAGTGTTGAAGTAATTCGCGGTATACCAATAATGTGGTGTGGAAAAATAAAAACAAATAAAACTCTGCACTTTACGGTCATGTACAACTTTAGAAACTGTTAACACAGCATTTATAAACCCTACAAAAGCGAATTTGTAGTTTTACATAAAGCCATTATTAATGGTATTTATCTAAAATTAATACCATTATTTCTCAGATTGTATTTTGTTAGTGCCAATGCCTATGGCCAATGGATATGAAACCAAGATTCTACACTTTGAGACTTATTTAGAGGTTCATATTTGACCAAAGTGAAATGAACTTGTTTCAAAATGGACCCAGTTTATAGATTATCTACCAGTTGTGAAAGAGAACAGACGAACTACACACGTTTGGGAAAATAAATGTTTTATTGTGTTCTACTGCCAAATCCAGGGTTTTAATCAACCATGTTGTAGATTCTGACACAGACACAATCACATGTACAGTTCAAAAAAATAAAGTCGATTTGTCCATAGTTCTATATTTTCCTACAACATTTAGCAGAGAGATGATCATAGCGTGATATTGCAGCTCTGAGATCGAATTCAAGAGTCACTGTGACGTTATTTCCCTCCAGAAACGATGCGAATCATGTCGTTTCCTCGTCTGTGTGTTGGGATGAAGCATCCGCGGCTGGTTCAGGCTTGGTGTGAGTAATATTACATGATCATCTTGGCTAATATCCAAAAGAAAGATTCTTCAGAAGGAAAGCTTCTACAAAATGCCATATTTGGCCAGATCGCTGAGCTCCATGTCACCGAAAGCTTCCCAGGGGCAAACTACAGTGATGTCTGTTGAAACCCAGAGAGAGAAGGTGGTCAGACTCATTCAAAACACTGAAACAATATTCAGCGTGACGAAGGCGCCTGAAACGCCAGGCTTTACCTGTGCCGAGACCCTCCATCCCAGGGATGTCGTCTCCCATGCCTTTCTGGCCAGGTTTGGGAGCCTTGCTCTTGAAGGTACGAGCGGCCCTCTGCTTGAACTTTGGTGGCCCTTTCTTCTCAACGGGTGCTGGGGCGTCCATTTCTCTCTCTCACTGAAACAAACAGGTTTACCTTAAAAAGCGTCTCTATCGTCCCCTTTACTGATGTCCTCAACAGGTTAGCTGTTAATCTTCTCATTTTGGGATTGTGTTAATCCTAATCTGCTGGTTACACAATTAGTTTATTTACCAACATCTGTTTTCCTTGTGATACGGACAGTGCGAATGATAATCTCTTTACATAATCGTGCTAATCTCGTAGAGGAGATGCCCAGCGCTCTCATTCGCTGTTGTCTGTATGAGAGCTACAGAAATTTCCATGTTTCCAAATCCAAACTTTATATATCTCAACCATAGAAATTCTGCACTTCACCTGTAGTTTAATGTTCAACTGAATATCCAGCTATGTAATTTTGACTCACATTAATCTTTTTCTCTCCATCACTAAATCTGTCTGTCCTTTATCAGTAACACTTTATTTCGATAGTCTACTTTAGACATTCTACTAACGTAACTTTGCAACTACATGTCAGCTAATTCTCATTAGATTATTAGTCGACTGCATGATATCTGATAACACTTTACTGTGATTCTCCCTCAACGACTATGAGTAACTTGGCAAGTACAAGTCAACTTATTCTCCTAACCCTAACGCCTAACCATAACCGTACAGTCTACTAATACTCTAATGAGAGTTGACTTTAAGTTACTTAAAGTCAGTAGAATATCTAAAGTGGACTATCGAAATAAAGTGGAATAAAGTCTTTCTCTCTTTGTTCTTATGTTGGGTCTGTTCTGTCTCAGGTGAGTGGCTATCTCTTACCTGTGCTGGAGTCTCTGGCTCTTCTGCGGTGTCTCGCTTCAGCTGGTGTCCAGTGTTGCTGCCGGACTCTTTTATAGCGTGCTCGACTAATCTTCTGATCCTCAAACGCCTCCGACAGAAGCAGATAGAAGGATCAGGAGATTGAAACGAAGTATTTTAAGGACTTCAGGCTCTTACAGCGGAGGACACGCGTGTGGTAACAGTCAGAGTTTATTCAGAACATCTGCAGACATGAACACCAGATATGATGAAATATGACGAATGTGTGTTCAAACACCTTTATGCTCATTAGTTGATTCACACTTTCTCTATCCTCAGTTTTAATCTAATTTTCATATTATCAACACATTTCAGCTGACAAAATATATTGGAAGATTGTTGTGCTCACGTTCCTATTCGGTTATGAAAACATTTTCTGCATGTTCTCTGAAAGTTTAAATGTTTTACAAACATTAAGGGAATTATAATTTTACAAACATTACATTACTTTGAATGTTCTAGTTCATGTTGATTTCATGTGTCTGATCTCAGGTCAGGCTCTTTAAAGGGATACTCCACTTTTTTTGGAAATAGGCTCATTTTACAACTCCCCAGAGTTAAACAGTTGAGTTTTACCATTTTCGAATCCATTCAGCCGCATTTTCTGATATTTAGAAGAATATCAGTAACCAGACAGTTTCTGGTCTCATTGACTTCCACAGTATATTTTTTTCCTACTATGGAAGTCAATGAGACCAGAAACCGTCTGGTTA
Source organism: Hybognathus amarus (assembly GCA_030378365.1). Classification (NCBI taxonomy): domain Eukaryota; kingdom Metazoa; phylum Chordata; class Actinopteri; order Cypriniformes; family Leuciscidae; genus Hybognathus; species Hybognathus amarus. Next base: position 76,054 of record JAQIUQ010001260.1, on the reverse strand, counting down.
CTGATATTCTTCTAAATATCAGAAATTGGCTGAATGGATTCAAAAACGGTAAAACTCAACTGTTTAACTCTGGGGAGTGGTAAAATGAGCCTATTTCCAAAAAGTGGAGTATCCCTTTAAGTCTCTAACCTGCGACTGCTGGTGTAAAGATGGATTCAACGCTCGCGCCTGTCTTTAGCTTAAGCTGCTATTCTGAGAAACACACACCTGATCTATCCTGATCCTAAACGCACGTTTATATCTGACCTTTGCTAATTCAAGATTAAGCAGCTCTAATCCAGAGTCATTTAGGTTATTGCATAATCTGCTCATTAACATGTGCTGTAATGTTCTCGTGTGTTTGTTTATTCGCTGTGACACGTATTTCAAAGTAACACATCTATGAGTTCATATACAGCTAATGAGAGTTCGTCTGCGGTTGGAAGTCGTAATCACGAGTTTGTTGCATTTAAGTGATTTTGTTTTCGGCAAAAATATGAAGAAAACCAGGTTCATTCTTAGTAAATCTTCAGTAAAGAAAACCAGGTTCATTCTTAAGAAATCTTAGTAAAGCCAAAAGCTACTGAGTCAATATCCAACAACATTTATGAGCGTCCTATTCATTGGCAACCACATTCACCATGTCATTCTGGAGTTTTAGTCAAATAAATTGTGTTTTCACTGTGTAAAATACATACAACATGCATCAAATGGTTGTTTATAATACTCGGGTATCAAAATAAGAGTTTCATACTAGAATTGATGTAAAATATTGATGCATGAGACTTTCATGAACATCTTCTGAGGTCTGATCTTTGTGGTAAATCTCAGAAATGAACATCGCTAGTCATTAGCATAAACACACACTGTTACACGTTGCATAACTTGTGTCTGTATGAACACAGTTTGTTTTGAACTCTTAGCTGAGCATTAGCTCTATTTTGACTCAGATCCCATGTTGAGGAGACGCAGCTCTTAATCTATCCCGAAGTGAACCGGTTTAACCAATTACAGACGAGCACAACATGTTTAGAAAAATAATTTAGCTAATGTTTACTATAAGTTAGGCTATGAAAAATGTATTTCTGATTGTTCTCTGCACGTTCAAAACGTCCATTTAAAAAAAAAAAAAAAACTTGTTTATGTGAATATTAAGGGAAAGTTCACCCAAAAATGAAAAGTCAGTTTTTACTCTCCCTCATGTTGTTCAACCCTGTAAGACTTTCGGTTCAGTCTTCGGGACACAATTTAACATATTTTTGATTAAATCTGAGAGCTGTCTTACTCCTAAGAACATTATTATTTCTTTATAATTTATATCTTTATATCTCATTTTAGAGGGGGTCCTTACATTAATGACAAACAAAACAAGATGATACAGAGTAAAATATAAATGATATTTCAAACACATAAAAACAAACCCACACACACACTCACATACCCACTCAAACTCCAACAATGCTCCCCCAAAGCTAGCCCCCCACCCCCTCACCCGACAATAACACACAAATCATAAGTAAATAAATAAATACGTGAATAAATAAATAAATAAATTGATATACAATGGTACAATAAACAATATCAAAATAAAAAGACAGTAAAAATAAATAAAAATAAAACATATAACTTTGAAAGAACGTTTTATTAACATAACTGGAAATATGTTTGTTCATAATTTAGCCAGAATGTTTTTGTTTGCTGGAAATAGTATTTCACATCTTGATTATGTTGATGAATATTAAATGGCAGAAGTGAACATCAGTTAAACACCGCATGTTCTGCTCATATACGTATTTGCTTTATATCTGTTTAATATTGTGAAATAATTTAGCTATAATGTTTCAAATTAAATGAGGGGCTCATTGGCGATTTATAAAAAGATAAACCTCACATATTTCAGCATTTAATTTTTTTTTAAATAAAAATGTGTCAAAAAAAGATAAATTACTGACATTTATAATGCACATTAGCAAATCTTTTAGTAAACTTTGGTAACGCTTTATTTTATGACCCGCAAACAACTGTGTAAGTACACTGAAATTACGGTGTACGTTTCTGTAATTATAGTGTACTTCAGTGTAGGTATAAGGGAACAATATGTTAAGTTTGGAGTAATTAAGCTTGTAATTAACAAGCAGATATACAAGCAAATTATTTAATTAGTTAAAAAATAACAGATACCTATTCTGTTCATATATTCCAGGCAAAAGTTGTACGTCTGTTGTTTATAAAATATATCACATTTCTGGCAAAATATGTTCAGGGTCATTTTGACATCTGTTGGTTAAAAATTAAACACACACACACATATAGATACAAATTAAATTTGTACATAATACATTTGTAAATATTGTATTATTTTTATTTATTTATTTTTTAATTATTATTATGTGTTTTGATTTGTTTGTGGTCTGTGGTCATTGCTGTTTTGTTTTATTGTTAAAATAGATCATTAAAAATACATATTCTTAAAAACGTTATGGACCCTTATATATAAAAATATATGATTTCTTAATATGGAATTATATGACAATTTATATATAATTTATATTTCTTAATATGATAATTAATTTTTTAATATGATAAATGTGAAGCAGGTTTCTTCTAATGTCTGTTTGAAATTCTTGAGTTCAATCTCTGACCCTTTACCACCGATTGTATTTTACAATATATTGTGTTATTAACTATAATGAGTTTCCTTCTGGAGGAAAACCAACATGTGTGTGTTCAGTGACACGTAATCTAAAGCGTCTGACTCGCACACCTGTCCGTTTCACACACCTCAGCCAATCAGCATCAGCCCTGAGACGGTCACGTGACCCGCTCTCGGACCCCTCACACCAGCACAACCAGTGGGCTCCTTCTTTCTTTCTTCACACAGTTTGTCCATATTTAGTGTAGTCATGATGTTTCTCATTGTTTTTTCTTTATTGACTGTGTGTGTGACAGCAGAAGATCCAGGTAAGACTTTAATATCAATATGAGAAATATCTTCAAATATCTTGCATAAAATTTTATGCTAACTTGAATAACTAAGTAACTTAAATATTGTTTACAAATGTTTTTGTCTGTTAGATGGCTAATGAAGGTTATGAACAAACATTCTTAACATTTATAAAAAGTTCATTAAAAGTTATGTTTAATAATGTTTGTGACCAAAAATATTTGTTAATACAACTTTTTTTTTCTGAAATGTTGTTGTTGGACGTTCGACTGAACATTTTTAAATGTTAAAGTTTCAGTTCATCAGTTTTTTTTAAATGTATCGACTTCTTCAGAAAGTTCAGAGAACATTCAAAAGTAACATTTCATAATGTGTGAAGAATGATACAATGTTCCATTAATGAAGAGGTGTTTTGGAAACGGGATGTTCTGAGTGTGTGTAACCTGATGTTCTCGATCACTGTCGGCCGTCGGACTTGATTGCTTGTATTAAACTATATATCACAACAGCTGTAATCTGATATATTCCCACTATAAGGCATGAAGAAAATAAGAAATTATATTGATATTAATGGTGTGTGTGTGTTGATGTTCAGAGAACGGCGTCCTCAGACTGAAGGATGTTCCTGCGGCCGAGGCCTTCATCAACTCCACTGAAGTGGCTGTCATCGGGTTCTTCCAGGTGTGTGTGTGTGTGTGTGTCTTTGAAGGATAGGTTAGGGGTCGGGTTAGTGTGTGTGTGTGTGTGTGAAGGGTTGGTTTAAGGGTTGGGTTAGTGAGTGTGTGTGTGTGACGGGTAGGTTAGGGGTCGGGTTAATGTGTGAGTGTGTGTGTCATTGAAGGATAGGTTTGGGGTCGGGTTAGTGGTGTGAGTTTGTGTTAAGGGTTGGTTTAGGGGTCGGGTTAGTGAGTGTGAGTTTGTGTTAAGGGTTGGTTTAGGGTTCGGGTTACGTGTGTGTGTGTGACAGGTAGGTTTAGGCATCAGGTTAGTGAGTGTGTGTGTGTGTTTGTTAGTCAGTATAGCTGGTCAAGTTCCCAGATGAGTCTCAGGAAAGTCCAGTTGTGGAATCCCAGAATGCCGAGTCCTCTGGCCGACTGTGTGTGAGGAGGACCAGGCCGGGAATCGTGGGATTGGCACGTTCATTGCTCTATAAACACACACACTCTCAACCAGAGCCAGATCCGGCAAAAGATGAGCTGTCGTTCTCAGAATGAAGCTTACACCCCAGTCTCGATGCCCATCCATCCTAAACCGTGTGTGAGATCAGAAGAAAAAGTGTGTCTCAAAGCACAGTGTGTGTAGAAGAGAGTTTGCCAGAAGCAAAGATGATTGACAGGCCAGTTTACTGTAATAGAGCAATTGTATGATGTGAAATTGTGTCCCTAAGCTTGTTTTGCTACACACGCAAAAGTATCTACTTTATCTTCACAAAAAGAGTACACACTTTAGGGTGCGAGTGTGACAGTGCAGAAGTCCTGTGTGATGAGTGTTAACATCAGTGTCTCTGCGTCAGACGGACGCCGCTCGCGGGTACAAGAGTTCCTGTCCGCCGCTGCACAGATGACGTCTCTACTCAGTCGCGGTGTGCGGGGAACAGGAGGTGTGGGCCAGATACGGCATCGCCTCCGACACCATCTCCATCTTCAGGAAGGTAAACACAGCTCACACACAGGGAACGCGCGCTCAACGCTCTCACGCAGGTGTGTTTCAGGTCAGTTCCCCAACCCTGGGTTTAGGCACCATGACAGTGCTTTGGCTTTTAGCGTGTTCATCGCCATAGTAACTCACCCTCAGCGGCTAACCTGGTGCGGGTCAGGTGATGCTCACGGTGAGAGGTTCCAAACCAAATTACCAAAGCTGTGAGCAAAGTGTCACATGTCTGACACGATAAAGTCCTTCCAACTGTTTCTACGACAAAATTGTCTGGCTTTTAATAATACTTATTTAGAATGATACATTTGATTTAGAAATTATTTATGAAATTATTTTACCCGTAATCAATCACAAATCACGGTTTTAGTTTCATCAATTGTTATAACGCATATTTTAAATAAATAAACATATAAAGATCGAATAAATCAATATAAATAATAGATTTAGCTATAAAATAACTACATGTGAGCTTATGTTCAAATGTTGTATCAACTGTATAAACTAACTTCACAACTTTTACTTGCCCTGATATACAGTAGCGAGACCTTTTCTTTTAGTTGTCCTCTTTCATAGACAGATATTTTGCTGTGTAAATTTGTTTAAATTCTTAATATTTTAATACTTTTATTTAATAAGTGAATAGCGCTGCTTCTCTCACGAGAAATTAATTTAAATGAGTTTTGAATGAGTTTCACTCTTTCTCAGCGTGTGATTGGCTGTTTACTACTGATGACGTCACGCTTAAACTCAATTTAAAGCCTGAGTTAACAGAGGAAGTTGGTGATCAGCATCATGGTACCAACAAAGCCTGGTTGGACGGGTTTGGTTTTGACTCCAAACTAATCCTGTAAGCTGGAGTTTGTTCAACTACTATCATGGTACGCCCCCTGAAGCACTTCAAAAGAAATAAAAACATTCATCTTTACCAAAAAAGTAGACTAATACTATTAAACTGGAAGTAGAACAAAAATATTTCACCCAATGGTTCAATTTATTAGTAAACACATCAGCGCTTGAGAAAATGACTCGCATAGAAACAAAAACACTGCTTTTGAAAAATATGGATATATAAAATATGGATCAAGTCCCTCATGATCATGAATTATGAAATAATGCATATAATCAAAGGCGTGAATATATTCGATTTATTAGACGTTTAAGGTTTTAAATAATGTGAGTTTAGAGTTAGGTGTATTTGTTTTTTGTTGTTTTTGTGCAAATGAAGTTCTTCCCAGTAACGTTAACAGAGATTTCACTGAAAGTTATGTGGACTTTCATAATGTTGTCAAAATACATAGAGAACATGTATTTTATGTACATATTCATGTAAAGTTCTTAAAGTTTCAGTTCATAAAAAAATAAAAATAATAATAATGTAACAAATTGTTTCAGACTTTCAGAGAACATTCAAAAGTAACATTTCCATAATGTTTGAAGAATGATGATGTTCCATTAACGTTCAAAACTCCTAACATGTGTGTGTGTGTGTGTGTTACAGGCTGATCTTCATCAGGAGCACCTGAGTCTCTCAGAGGCCAAGAAAGTTGATGCTGACGGACTCGTGCGCTTCATGACCATGAATAACGTTCGTTACGTCACAGAGTATAATCAAGCGGTACTGAACACACACACACAGGCACCTGAACTTCCTGTCTCATCTCTTCTTTGTAATGTTTATCTCATTATATATATATATATATAATTATGTTATATAATTAAAATAATTGTGCAATAACTAGTAGACTTAGGGCTGGGCAATATTGTGATACAGAATAAAAATCTGTAAAATAATAAAATACTATAGGCCAACAAATCTGTTGAATTATTCAAAGCCTAAGCTATTTTGCTAATTATATGAACACAATAAATAATGATATGAGTGATGTTGTGAAAGTTTTTCATATAATTTACATTATTTATTATCACTTCATAACATTATTTCTGATATTGCATTTATTCAGCAGTCTGTACAAATGCATCTTTTCGTGGTTTATGTGTGATCAGAAAACATAACGTTCTAATGATCTAATATAGATATAATAATTATAGACAGAAATATGCATAAATAAATGTGAAAATAAATAAATGCATGAATAAATAGCTAAATCAATAAATAATTGTGTGGGGGAAAAATACAATTATACATAGCCTAAATAAAGAAATAAATACATTTATTGATTTATTGATTGATTGATTGTTATGTCAGGTTCAGCATTCCATATGATATCTCTTCAGGATTATTATAGCTGTCACTGTATGGAGAAATGGTCAAGTGAATCAAGGAAGCAGAATCACAGTATGATACCTTGTGTGTGTGTGTGTGTGTCAGTCTGCCGTGGGTCTGTTCCAGTCCGAGGTGAAGACGCACCTGCTGCTGTTGGCCAACAGAGGGCGCACAGACTCAGACCCGCTTCAGAAGCTCTTCAGGAATCTCGCACCAACATACACAGGAAAGGTAATATAAACGAGCGATTTTCCCGCGTCGAGCCGATGGAGAGAGTGTTATTTAAGAGGATGATGGGGTTAAGTCACGCTGTTTTACTCTAATGGGATTAAGAGCTTCTGAACTGATTACTCAGGCGCTCCCGCCCATTGACCCTAATAATCTCCTGAGATTCTCCAGGTCACTCCAGGATTCTTCCAGAACTTTCAGAAATAGTGGAAAGTGTATGAGGCTGATTTAAAATCTTTTAGTATAAAGCGACAGACTGTTCACTTTGTAAAATATACAACATTTGAAGTGGATCAAAACCTTTTATTAAAGTTATATTCATAGGCTACATGAATTTTGAGGACAACTTTAATTAACTTTTAGATTTTACAAGATAATTAGGGTCTTGCATTTTACACTGAGAGTAATATTTATCTGTCACAAAAACAACAGGATCTTAGGGATGGAATACTGTTCAGATACTGAATATCAATCTTGAAACGTGCAAATTAATAGGCTATAGCTGAGTCCTATAAAAAATGATTAAAAAATAACAAAATGAATCGTGACCTCTCATTTGAGGTCAAAAGTTCGCTAGAGACGTGATGACTTTAGTGCAGGTTGTTGAATGTTTTTGTGAAACGCAGATGTTGTTCGTGCTGGTCAACGGAAGCGAGAAGTCAAACGCCGCGTGCTGGAGTACTTCGGCCTGGAGTCACGTGACCTGCCACGGGTCGCCATCTATGACGGCGCCCTGGACGAGAAGTGGCTCATGCCGGCTGATGAGATCACCCCTGAGCGCGTGCAGAGCTTCTGTGACTCGTTCCTGGCCGGAGACCTGCAGGTGAGGCCGAGACTGAAGCACAATCACTGCTGTTATCAACACTGTATGAACACTGAGCGTCTCCTCTCCGCAGAAGCAGAAAGAGGCGGGAACACCCGAAGACAAGACCGAACTATAAAACCATCCTTCATTCTCGTTAATAAAAATATTAAATTAAATACAGTGGATCCTGTTTGTGGTTCATTATAGGACCTTTTTGATCATTGATCATCAAACTGTGATGAACAACATGACTCCACTATTAATAGCCCTCTGGACATAGGCCTATAGGTTTTTTTTTTCATTTCTGATCTATGCACATTTATAATGGAGCTTTGTGCATACTTAATTAACAGAAATATGTTCTAAAATGTTTTTAATGTTCCCATTATGTTACGAAAACGTTATTTCTGAATGTCCCCTGAACGTCGAAACGTTCCGTTTTTTATTTGAACGTTCAAACATTATGGAACAAACGTTACTTTTGAGGAAGCCTAATCCCCCGCCTCTATTCCCAACCCCGCCCCTAATCCCAACCCCGCCCTAATCCCAACGCCACCTCTATTCCCAACCCCGCCTCTAATCCCAACCCCGCCCCTAATCCCAACGCCACCTCTCATTCCCAACCCCGCCCTAATCCCAACCCGCCTCATCCCATTCTCCGATCTCCCAACCCCGCCTCTAATCCCAACTCCGCCACCATCCGCCTCTAATCCCAACCCCGCCTCTAATCCCAACCCCGCCTCTAATCCCACGCTAATCCCAACGCCCCTCAATCCCAACCCCGCCTCTAATCCCAACCCCGCCTCTAATCCAACCCCGCCCCTAATCCGCCTCTAATCCCAATCCGCCTCTAATCCCAACCCCGCCTCTAATCCCAACCCCGCCCCTAATCCCCAATCCCCACCTCTAATCCCAACCTCTCCCAATCCAACCCCGCCTCTAATCCAACCCGCCCTAACCCCTCGCCTCAATCCCAATCCAACCCCGCCTCTCAATCCAACCCCGCCTCTAATCCAACCCGCCCAATCCCCTCGCCTCCTAACTCCCCCTAACCGCTCGCCTCTAATCCCAACCCCGCCCTTAATCCAACCCCCTCCCCCACAACTAATCCTAAACCTACCAATGATTGGGGGGTAATAATTTGGCGGGGTCGAAATTCTGCACAACGACGGAGTGTCTGACGTTTGTGTAAAGGCTCCGCCCCCTTTTGAACGGAGGCGGGGCTAAAGCTCATTTACATTTAAAGGGACACACACAAAAACAAAGCATTTTTGCTCACGCCCAAATATGAACGAGCTTTAATAAATGATCTGGTATTTTGAGCTGAAATTTTACACACATTCTGGGGACACCATAGATTTATATTACATCTTTAAAATTTGACTAATATGTCACCTTTTCATAACTTTGAGAGAACCTTGCCAGAACATTCTGGAGAGCGTATTGTGTCACCTGAACCACTGCCAGAACAACGGTCATTAATCGGCTGTCGGAGAACATTAAATAGTGATTAAAGACTTCTGATTTTGGCTCAGGATTAGAGGAATCTTTTAGGATTTTAATTAGTCTCAGACGGCAGAATCACCGTATTGACCCGGCTGTAAGACTCTAATGCACCTAAAACAGTCTGAACAACAGAATTACAAGCGATTATATGTACTTTTGTCACACGTAACGAGAAGCCCTGAGTCTGGCTGTGAGAAATACAGAGTGTCCACGCCGCACCGCGAGGCTGTAAACGGCTGGGCTTCACTCGAGCGCTGAGAGCGTCTGGATTCCGGAGCCGGCCGGATGCGGATAATGAGCGGTTCGCGGACTGACAATCTCTCACAGCCTTGGACAGCAAACACTGTCTGAGTGTGTGTGTTTATTTGTGTGAACTGGAGATTCGATGCAGGGATGTGTCCTCAGAGTGAGGTCAGACACACACACACACACACACACACAATGATCAGCTGATAATGAGTTTGTTTCTGCTCACAGAGTTTATGAGTTTATTGTTCACATTCATAAAGCACTGCAGCCTTGTGTGTGTTTGTGAGAGTGAGTGTGTCACACCGTGTCAGAACGTTTCTTGTTAGCTGTGAATATCCTCAAACGTTCTCTCACAGTTGTGAACATCCCTCAGTGATATTGATAGATCATGTGTTCAGTTGTCTTTAACAGTAACAGATCATATACATTTAAAACATTAATTACACATTTCTGAATCATTTTAGTGGCTTGTTTGTCTAATGTTTTTTTAAATGTTACTTGTTGTCGAATGTTCAGAGAACACTCAAAAGTAACGTTCCAAAAACATTTGTAACATCTGCAAAATTATTAAATGGAATCTTCCCTCAACATTTACATTCCCAAAACATTCAGAAATAACAATGTTAACATTAGCAAAATATTCTAAGAGAACATGTTGTTAGTTACACACTGATCTTATTCATCTTTTAGATTCCTTATTGAAAGATGCGAGTCTTTAGTTCCGACATGATTTATCAATACTATTCGTTTCTCCTTCTCTTACATTCAACATGTCACAAGGCTTTATTTACTCATATCACATTATTTACTATGATTTTCCCCATTGAAATCTTGAATTTGATGATGTCAGAGTGTAAACATCACACACTTATGAAGTCTATTTGAACATGATTTAAAGACTTTATAATGTCACGGCCTTAAGGAACGACACATGTTGTGAATTTGCAGGACAAATGGCAATTTATTAATACGTTTTTCAGAAAACAAACAAACTACAAAGTGAAATTGTAATTAAAATTGATCTTGTATTGCACACTGAACAGAAGGAGACGCTGGTATCGGTGGATCAGGGGTTGGTTCACAGACTCCAATTCAAGAACTCGTTCTGCTAAAAACATTACAAGCTAAAAACAGCAAAACTCTCACTGTAATTATTGGAAGTTTGCAGACATACGGCTCAGAAACATTCAAAACTATCTATACAACTTTTTTTATTCGGCTTTTATATGACACACACACACACACATTCTGTGGTTGTGTTTGTGGTGTCTGCTGTGATGGTGGATACCAAAGTTAAGCCACATCAGACTCTGCACTACATGAACTCTCTCTCTCTCTCTCTCTCTCTCTCTGCTCTCTCGACTCTGTGGACTGTTTGTATGGATCTCTTCGGCCTGTTTCTAAAGAGATGAGAGTCGCACTAAACCTCTAAAAGCATCAGGAGCTCCACGGCATCAGATCCTTCATCAAACTGTCTGTATATTCTCAGGCATGCAGATCAGGAATTATTTCCGTTTGCTTCTGGATGACCTTGTTCTGCAGCTTTTTGCTGCTTTCAAACATAGAAAACATCCATCCATCTATACAAAACAACCATGAAAATTATAAGGTGGATGAACACAGCGCTGCCGTATTTCCACAGAGACACATCCACTAAACAAACCCAGCGGACTAAACAGAACTTAGACATGGAAATTACACAGCAGACCGGCCAAAGCTCAGTTCCCTCTGTGCGACACACACACACACACACAGGTCAGGTCAGGTCAGGTCGCATCTCTGCTGCCTTTTGTCATTTGTATATATAGGCTATGTTTACACGAATTCAGAAGAACAAACGCAAAAGTGGCGTTGCGTTAACACTTTTTCATTCTGCGTTTAAACGAGCGTTTTGTGTGGGAAATCTGTGTGCATATGGTGACGCAAAAAGTGTGTGAAATTCAATGTAGTATGCACTCCAGACGGCTAGGTGGCGATGTGAAGCACTGCCACACAACAACACCAAGTCCGCGCGCCTGCGTACAACCTTCACTGTCTAGCAGACTTTTGCGTTTTACCGTTTACACGAGAACGCGGCGGTGGAGCGTTTTAAGATTTCCACTCTGGGGAGTGGTTTCATTTTTGCGTTTTTAAGCCCCCAAAACGCCGTCGCCATGTAAACGAAAGGCACATGCGATAAAATATTTTCTGACTTTATATCTCGCAATTCTGACTTTATATCTCGCAATTCTGACTTTATATCACGAAATTAAATCTTTCAATTCTGACTTTATTTCTCACAATTCTGACTTTATATCTCGCAATTCTGACTTTATATTCGCAATTATCTCGCAATTCTGACTTTATATCTCGCAATTCTGACTTTATATCACGAAATTAAATCTTTCAATTCTGACTTTATTTCTCGCAATTCTGACTTTATTTCTCACAATTCTGACTTTATATCTTGCAATTCTGACTTTATATCTCGCAATTCTGACTTTATATCTCGCAATTCTGACTTTATATCACGAAATTTAAATCTTTCAATTCTGACTTTATTTCTCGCAATTCTGACTTTATTTCTCACAATTCTGACTTTATATCTCGCAATTCTGACTTTATATCACAAAATGAAATCTTTCAATTCTGACTTTGTGTCTTGCAATTCTGACTTTTTATCTCGCAATTCTCGACTTTATTATCACGAAATTAAATCTTTCAATTCTGAATTTATATCTCACAATTCTGACTTTATATCTTGCAATTCTGACTTTATATCACAAAATGAAATCTTTCAATTCTGACTTTGTCTTGCAATTCTGACTTTATATCTCGTAATTCTGACTTTATATCACGAAATGAAATCTTTCAATTCTGACTATATATATCTCACAATTCTGACTTTATATCTCGCAATTCTGACTTTATATCACAAAATTAAATCTTTCAATTCTGACTTTATATCTCGCAATTCTGACTATGTCTCACAATTCTGATCTTAAGTCTCGCAATTCTGACTTTATATCATGAAATTCTGACTTTATATCTCGCAATTCTGACTTTATATCACAAAATGAAATCTTTCAATTCTGACTTTATGTCTTGCAATTCTGACTTTTTATCTTGAATTCTGACTTTTTATCTTGCAATTCTGACTTTGTCTCGCAATTCTGACTCTTATATCTCACAATTCTGACTTTATATCATCGAAATTAAATCTTTCAATTCTGACTTTATATCTCGAATTTCTGAACTTTATATCACAAAATTAAATCTTTCAATTCTGACTTATATCTTGCAATTCTGACTTTATATCACAAAATGAAATCTTTCAATTCTGACTTTGTCTTGCAATTCCTGACTTTATATCTCGGAATTTCTGACTTTATATCACTGAAATTAAATCTTTCAATTCTGACTTTATATCTCGCAATTCTGACTATGTCTCACAATTCCTAATCTTATGTCTCGTAATTTCTGACTTTATATCATGAAATTTTGACTTTATATCACGAAATTTTGACTTTAATATTCGCAATTTTGACTTCATATCATGAAATTCTGACTTTATATCTCGGAATTCTGACTCTTATATCACAAAATGAAATCTTTCAATTCTGACTGTATGTCTTGCAATTTCTGACTTTTTATCTCCGCAATTCCTGACTTTTTATCTTGCAATTCTGACTTTGTCTCGCAATTCCTGACTTTATATCTCACAATTTCTGACTTTATATCACGAAAATGAAATCTTTCAATTCTGACTTTGTCTTGCAATTCTGACTTTATATTCTGCAAATTCTGACTTTATATCACAAAATTAAATCTTTCAATTCTGACTTTATATCTTGCAATTCTGACTATGTCTCACAATTCTGACTCTTATGTCTCGGAATTCTGACTTTATATCATGAAATTCTGGACTTTATATCACGAAATTCTGACTTTATATCTCGCAATTCTGACTTTATATCATGAAATTCTGACTTTATATCTCGCAATTCTGACTTTATATCACAAAATGAAATCTTTCAATTCTGACTGTATGTCTCTGCAATTCTGAACTTTTTATCTCGCAATTCTAACTTTTCATCTTGCAATTCCTGACTTTTGTCTTGAATTTTCTCAGACTTTATATCTCACAATTCTCGACTTTATATCACGAAATGAAATCTTTCAATTCCTGACTTTTGTCTTGCAATTCTGACTATATATTCTCATAATTTCTGACTTTATATCTCGTAATTCTGACTTTATATCTCGCAATTCTGACTTTATATCATGAAATTCTGACTTTATATCTCGCAATTCTGACTTTATATCACGAAATTCTGACTTTACATTTCACAAAAAGGTCGCAATTATTTTTTTCTTTTTTTTATTCAGTGGTGGAAACAAGCTTCCATAACATAGCTATGTGTATACAGTCATTTCTGATGAACTTTCTTCAGATGGTTAATGTGCAACCCGATCACACTAAATGCATCTCTCAGCGCGCATTGTGTTTATTATCGTGCAATTTATACGCGAAAATGAGTTTTTAGGTGGATATGATACGCATGGTCAAGTTTATTAGTGGTGTGGAGTGCGTGTGTATGACACGCAATAAAAGTGCGTATCAAATGCGTGAAAAACTCATTTTCACGAATAAATTGCACTGATTGCATGCATTTTTCAGTCACATCTGCAAAGTACACGGGTAACTCAAACAAAGCCCCTCGTGGATTATTGCTCTGTCTACTTTCAGGGACTTTTTGCCATTATTAACAGGACAGTAGAGCAGACAGGAGGAGAATGTGACGCAGGTGAGACTCTGAACCCGATCCCTATGAGCCAACAGCTCAATATTATGGCCTTCTATGTGCAATTTTATACATTTGCATGCCATTTAAGGCAAATATAATTGCCTCTTAAAGCACACCTGGCCCCAGAATGGCCTCTTTAAGTTAAAAATAGTAACCGGTTGGTGGTTTGGGGACAAATTTATTGATATACGTCCCCAGATGTTAGTTAAATATGGCTCAATTTGGGCACAGGCTCAAAAAGAAAAGTGGCTTTTAGAGTTTTGGTTAGTCATTATAATGAGCTTTAAATAAAAATCATCTCTATGGTATGATCTCGATCACACAAACATCCGATATACCATATATATATCGGGCCCACAACTGAAGCAGAGCATTATGGGGATCCTGTAAATCCTAATGACATGTTTCATGTGATGTGACCACCATTGTGTTTCCTAAGTCAGTGTATATATTTAGATAGAAAGGAAGCAAATGGGTTTTATTTCATCTTTCTTTAAACGCACAGACTAATATCTGCAGAATCGACTCGTGTGTAACACACACACACACACACACACACACACTGAGATTTCCTCATACACTGAGAGCTTTTGAGTGTCCGTCTGACCCTAATCCAGGAACATTTGGACCCTGGAGTGACCATAGCTTAGAGTTCGGAGGAAAAATATACGTTTTACATTTAGAAGCATCGCCTACATTTCCCACAGATATGGCGAGAGCTTGGTTAAAGTCAGCCAGCGACGGGTCACAGGGCATGTGTGTGTGTTAGTGGTTTGGCTCAGTCTCGCAGGTTTAGGTGCATGTGTGTCTGTTTGCCAGCCTGCGGTTGCTGGAACATGTGTGTGTGTGTTGTTATTGGAATGCAGAAAGGGGCAAGGACATTTCTCATTCTCAAACCAATCACAAACTGTAGCAGCCGTGTGTGTGGGTGACAGAGAGAGCAGAACACGCGCGGCCGCACGGGTGACACACACACAGAAGAAACGAACACCATCGACTGAGAAGAACCGAGACCTGAGGAAGCATGAAGACTCTGGGCTCCTGTCTGTCTGCGCTCTGCTGTCTGTCTGCACGCCCTATGGAGGTGAGACACGGCTCGCTGACAACCTCTCGAAGCTCGTCTGTGTGTGTGTGTGAGTCCTTAACAGTGTGTTCTGCGTGTGATAGTGTACACAGAGCCTGAACCTGCAGATGTGGTGGTTCCTTCCATCCCTGGCTCCTACTGAACGGCCTCTTCATCCTCATCCTCATCTGCCTCAGATTCCTCTTCATCTTCCTCTTCTCCGAGTCCAATTCTGCATTCCAACTCTGCATCCAACTCCACATCCGACTCTCACATCCGACTCCGTGTCCGACTCTGCCTCAGATTCATCCTCTTCCTCGCTCTGAATCAAACTCTGTCAGCGCTGAAGGTGAGAATAACCCGTCTTGTGTTCGATCTGTGTATTATTCAGTCAGTTTGGTGAAGTGAAGAGTGTGTGTGTGTTTCCAGGCACGCCTGCCACTCATGTCCTGCTGAAGAGAGACGTGGCGGCTTCACTCCTGAGACACCGGAGAGCAGGGAGCACCGGCGGCCGATCTAGTCTTCAACAGCTGGAGAGGTGACACACACATCACATGCACACACACACACATGGACACACAAACACACCACACATGGACACCCACACAGAAAACACACCCACATAGACACACACATGCGCGCACACACCCACACATGGACACACCCACACGGACACACACCCATATGGATACATGCACACATGGACACATGCACACACACAAACACACAGGCACAAGCACACACACGGACACTCATGATTCTCATGGTGATGTTTTTGACTTTTTTTCCTCCAGTTTGCGAGAGGTGTGTGAGGCGAATCTGGCCTGCGAACACATGGCTGAGACAGCCGGGATCTGGAGCGGCTTATACGGCATATTATGGACAAATCCCATATGTACACACACACACTCTCACTGACTTCTGATCATCTGACTGATATGTTTTACCCCTGAAACCCTTTTTTTTGTCAGGACTGTGTGTGTGTTTTTTATGCTGCCATGCAACTTAATGTTTCAGGTTTTGCTGTCACAATTCCTCATGTTTTAGTGATTGAGGCATGAGTGCAAAGACTCTGTGTTATTGAAGTGTGTTAAACTCCTTTATATTATTATGCATATATAGAAGAAAACTTCATTAGACATCTTTAAAAACATTTCAGTAGTGGAATCATGTTAGTGTTGTGATTCAAAGGTGCTATTACACAAATTATTTGTCATGTTCTGTATATAAACACATGTTCTGTTGACAATTTTGTCAATTATACTTTATTTTCTGTGCACATAATACTTGTATAGAGCGTATTATACTGTAATAAAAATAATAAAACATATAATGATATTGTCAGATTGTTTCTTATGTTATGATTTGAACATTTAAAAATGTTGGCACTTCATTATTCACGCGATATTTGATATTCGCTCTGATTGATATCGATCGATCGCACATTCGCACTTCCTTCACGAGAGCGCGCGTTCATGGTTCAGTCTGACGTGAGCGCGCCGTGTCACTCACACACACATTTTACCTCACAGATGGAGTTTCTCATCGGCAGCGCGTTTTCGTCTCCTGTCGGACAGCGGATCCGTAAGTGTTGTACAGTAATAATATTTCGTCTGGACTGTGTGTGTGCTGGATTCGCGGTTTAATAACTTTGTGTTAAGTGGCGCGCGCGTGACGTTGCGGAGTAATAAGTCGCGTCTCACGCGCAGAAGCGAGTGATGCGTGAAAACTGAGGGCGTATAAGATTATCAAAATAGAAGAGTGAAGCGATTCTGTCGGTTAATCAGAATGTGTTTTTAATTTAAGTATGATGAAGTCTGGCTGGTGTTTAATTGGGGTCAGACGGGACTGTAGTTTCAGGTGTAATGATGGTGATGCCCGTATGTAAAACGGACAAAGTTCATTGTGCTGTAAACGTGTCGGAAAGCTTGGTTATTTTTTAACTAAATAATGACACTTCCTCTTTTCACTTTCTTCATAGTAATTTTTCTCGTTTCCACATGAATGTAACAAAAGCACATCTGAAGAATGTGGTTAAAGGCAGCTGACAGTCACATGAAAGAGAGAGGGGAGTGTGTGTGTGTGTGTGTGTGTGTGTGTGTGTTTGTGAGGTCTCAGGGTGAAGCTCATGTTTGCTGTGTTCACGTGGTTTGGATCAACTGTGAGGCAGAGAAACAAGTTTAAAAACTTGAAATAAATTCATTAAGATTTGTTTGCACAGGTTGTCCTCATTTCATGGCATGAGGAGATATATTTTGCAGCAAGTATTTCACATTTGGGCGTTTCTCCCAGTAAATATGGGAGTTTATGTGTGTCTGATATGGATTTGAATTCAAGGTATATTTGGGAAATGTTTTTGTCTTGGTGTATTATGTTTGGGGCATGAGGTTAGAAAGCCATAATGATCAAAATTATAACAAATAAAGACTTGAAATATCTAATTTTGCATGGAATGAGTCTATATAATATATTAGTTTCACCTTTTTAGTTTCACCTTTTGCACGATATTCTAATTTTTCAAATGTTCATCTGTAAATCATCAGATCCTCATATTAGAGTGATTATGAAGGGTCATGTGACACTGGAGTAATGATGCTGAAATTCAGCTTTGATCACAGGAATAAATTGCATTTGATTATATATTCACATAGAAAACAGATATTTAACAGTGTTTTTACTGTATTGGTAAAAAGAAGGGGATTCTTTTTTCAAAACATAAACATAAAATCCTAATTATTCCAACTTTTGACTGCCTGTGCACAAAAGTAAGCTATTTTCTGTGAATGGGCAGGACTCCTGATTAAATAAGTAAATAACAGAAGTGCAGTAAACGGTAAAATTATTTGGTTCTATAAAACTAGTGTGATGATAAATAAAAATAATATGATGACAAATTCCAGTTCCCAGTATCAAGCATCATTATTATCCAGCTAGATTAACTGGAAGTCGAATGCCATGGAAAGCCTCGCTCTTTAAAGTTAATCGAATGCATGCACTGCAGTTTTATTATAAATAAGGTTGAATTGGTCAGTATTGAAGGTCACATTTCTCTCTGACATTATCTAGCTGAAAACCCCTCGGGAAACCCCAGTTTCACTCATTAAAATAACATCGACATTTTGTAATTCTGGGGATTTTATTTAGATACTTTGCCTTTGTCGTATGAATTAAGCGTTTTCCCACGTGGTGCTCATTGGTTGTTTGTGTGTCAGAGAGAGGCCACCAACGCCGCCTGCAGACGGAGGACTGGAAGCCTCAACCTGGAGATCTGCTGCATCATTAGCGAGACTCGGAAGAGCGGGTGCGACTCGCATCACTTCCTGTTATTATACAGGGCACCCGGACAGTATTCACAGGCGCCTTCTACACATTTTGTTACAGGCTTATTCCAAAATGGATTAAGTCTCATTATTTTCCCATATTCTACAAACAATGTGAAAAATGTTTGAAATCTTAATATTAAAAATAAATCCTTTGCCTTGACAATCAAAATTGAGCTCCGGTGCAATCCTGTTTCCACTGATCATCCTTGAGCATGTTCCTACAACTTCGTAAACTCAGTTGATTGGACATGATTTGCAAAGACACACACATGTTAAGAAACATTAACCCAATGATTACAGTGGCCTCCATTATCGAAACTGGGAGGAAGTTTGGAAACCACTAGGAATTTCTCGAATTTTAGAGGAAAATAATGACTTTAATCCATTTTGGGATAAGGCTGTAACTCAACGCTGTGAGCACTTTCCGGATGCATCTGAACTGACGTCTGTCTCTGCCCATCATCTGACTTGATTGTGTTTTGTTTCAGGCCCAAAGATGCAGTGAAAGCTTTAAAAGAAGAGGATTGTGGGTAATAAGAACTTCAGGGAGGTGATGCTGGCTCTGACCGTGAGTGTCTGTTACATCACTTCCTCTACATGAGCGAATGGCGAATGTCTCCATCAATGAGACGGCTGCGATGGATCAGTGTCCCGCTCAAAGTGTTGTGATATCCGTGGAATCAATCAATGTAAAAATATATTGCATAAACTGAAAAAAAAGAATGCATGATTATCAGAATAGCAAACAATGTGGTCAAGGATACAAAATACAATAAGCGTGAGTCAAAAATAAAAACTTTAAACACATTAAAATTTATTTTGCACTTAAAATGAAAGTTTCCCTTAGTTTCATAACTTAAAAAAATAATTAGTACTCTTTCGCCCTGCGCTTGTTTTCCAAATGTTGTGGTTTGAGTTTCATGTAAATTGGGGCGAGCGAAAGCGTCTCCATTGGTCCTCTAGTTCTAGATTGACAGCTCCTCCTCTAGCCAATCCAGTCACGTCCTATCCCATGATGCCGGTGTGTGTGTTCAGGTTCTGGAGACTGTGTGTGAAGAACTGCGGCCAGCGCTTCCATGTGTACGTCTGCGCTAAAAGAGTTTGTGGGGAGGGCGTCCTGGTCAGACGATACCTGCCCAAAATACAACCTCTCCATGATCCTTACGAACTCGAGTGCTGAGCCTCATCCAGGTGTGTCTCATGCAGGTGTTCTGTATCACAGCTGTTAAGATGCTTAAAGTTCTTTTTGAAATGTAAGTCCTGGAAAACCCTTGAAAAGCGCTTAATTATTGAAAGACAGTATATGTGAAATTAGTGTTTTATTGTATTTATAAAGCAATATCTCCACACATAATGAATCTTGCAGTCCATCTGTGAGTGTGAGTACATTACTCATAAATATCAGAGAATATGTATACAGATTTCATTCTTCAGATCAATCTATATATTCATAGGAGAATAAATCAGTTTGATAAGGAAGTAATATCTTTGCTATTCGTATCTGTTCAATGGTTAAAGTTCTTTTTTAATGGTTTATTTTGTTTATATGACACTGCACTGGCCTAAAAGTTTAGATCGGTATCTTTTATGTTTTTAAAAGAAGTCTCTTCTGCTCACCAAGGCTGCAATTTGTCGATAAAAAATACACAAAAAACACAGTAATATTGTGAAATATTATGACAATTTAAAATGACTTTTTTATGTTAATATATATTAAAATGTAATTTATTCCTCTGTGATAAAAAGCTGAATTTTCAGCATCAGTACTCCAGTCTTCAGTGTCACATGATCCTTCACAAATCACTCTAATATGATGATTTTATGCTCCAAAAACATGTATGATTATTATCCATGTTGAAAACAGTTTTTACATTTTTATTTTCAGGATTCTTTGATGAATAGAAAGTTCAAAGAACAGCATTTATTAATTAGAATCTTTTCTAACATTATAAATGTCTTTACTGTAACTTTTGATCAATGTAACTCATCCTTGATGAATAGAAGTATTGATTTCTTATTTATTTCCCCCAAAAATAAAATACAAATTCTTACTGACCCCAAACTTTTTAAAGGGTAGTGTTTAATGTAACAAAAGCTTTCCATTTCAGATAAAAGCTGTTCTCTTTGAACTTTCTATTCATCAAAGAATCCTGAAATAAAAATGTCAAAAACTGTTTTCAACATTGATAATAATCGTACAGTGTTTTTGGAGCATAAAATCATCATATTAGAGTAATTTGTGAAGGATCATGTGACACTGAAGACTGAAGTTATGATGGTGAAAATTCAGAGAGGAATAAATTACATTTTAATATATATTAACAGTCATTTTAAATTGTCATAATATTTCACAATATTACTGTGTTTTGTGTATTTTTTATCAAAAAATTGCAGCCTTGGTGAACAGAAGAGACTTCTTTTAACAACATAAAAAATCTTACCGACCTTAAACTTTTAATCGGATAGTGTACCTTTTTTAGAATTTGAAAGATAATAAAGATATTGTTTGAAAAGTGAGATCTCTGATTCAACCAAAAAAGTAGTGGTTGAGAGCTTGTATTTGATCGTTACAGTGTGTGTGTGTGCCGTCTGTTATTAACGCTCCTCTGTGCTCCAGGCGTGGGCCGATGCCTTCAGGAACAGTCCGGCTCTGTCTGGAGTGGTGAGCGTATATGAGGATTTGAGGCGGAGAGGCCTGGAGTTTCCCATGACGATCTAGACTCTCTCTCTCCCATCCACACACCCAACCGGGTAAATCTCACACACACTGTCGTCTGGTGTCAAACATTGCTCCTTTAAAGCTATGGTATATGATGTTAAAATCGGTCGAGAAACCTGAGAAGGTAGGGACGTTTAAAAAATGTCCACACACCCCTCCACACACACACCCCTCCCCCCTGTGCGCTACACTGATCCCTGACGTATGTCACTTTTGAGTTCATGTCAACGCAAGATTATCAACACATGAAATGTTCTAACTCCCCACCACCATTAGTATAATACTACTAGAATTGTGCTGGTTATAGCAGCACACAGCACATCTTGTTCAAATTCCGATCGGGCTCGAACAGAAGCCCGCTAGGCCAACTGAAATATATTCAAGCACAAGAAATATAATTACTTTGACCCCGATGCTAAACGGCTAACATTCACAATGCCGACAGGCAACATGAGCAAGTTGTCAAACTGATAAAAAGCCAAACTGATCAGTTCTCCCTGAAGCTTCCTCTAACGGTCAATGGTGGACCCTATTTTTATCCGAATTCAGAGTCGGCGTCTTCACATTTCTTTTTAATCTCTGCTTTTTCTCTCCACAGACGAACACTTTCGTCCAAACTTTACAGTAGGGGTAAGCAGGGGCTGCTTGCTGCTGTCGTTTGCTATTTTTATCCATTGCTGAGCTACTTAGCTAGCTACTATAGACTGTCAGCTGCTGCTCGAAACTCCAGGTGGAGTTTGTAAGTGGAGCTGGTGATTGGATGTAGAGCAGTTGACCAATGTAAGCTGTCTGGCCGGAAAGCTTTCAAAGGTCAACTTCTCTGCAGCTGTACAGCCAATAGAGTGAATGGATTTTTTTCATTCTTTTTTCTATTCATATTGTTAGGATTGTACTATATAACCATAACCAGCATCTAAACGAAGACATTAATAATGAACAATCTTTGAAATCGTATACCCTAGCTTTAGTTCTTATCAGGAAACAATGTTTTTAAATGCATACCTTAAAATGTATCAAAGATCAGAAAACACTTTAGTTTCCTCATAATCTCCACTGCAGTGTCAGCTCTTTCTCTCAGTGTCTGAAACGCTTCAGTCTCTCTAAGCCCCGCCTCTCTGAGAGCTGCTCTGCTGTGATTGGTCAGAAAACAAACGCTCATTATCATATCTGAATCTCAGCTCTCTGATCACAGTGGTACGAACATTAACGTGTGTTTCACCGTATCAATCTCAAATAGCGCTTCTTCTGACACGACAACACGAACAAAACTCTCCCAGTCTCAGATACACTACAGTGATTGAGGGCGGGGCTAAGAGACGCTGTTCAGCCAATCAACAGCATTATGCAACTGAGTTTCAAACCGACACAGCGATCAGCAGGAAGTGAGACTTTAATAACTGATGACTCATTTCAGTTAAAAATTGCTATTTTCTTTACTTATTTATCTGCACTTTGATCTTTTTAAACTTTACAGAGTTTTATGCTTTATTACACACTACATGAACGGTATTATCCCAAAAAGCATAATAGGGGCACTTTAATAAAAAGTCTAGTAGTTTTCTATAGTGAATATGTAGAAGAGCAGCGTGAACATTTCTGCTGAACGTCTTCTTTTATGCTTCAATGAACATGTAATGCTGGAATGACGTGAGGTGGAGTAACTGATCGTATAACAGCTGTGTTTCTCTCGACTTTCATCATCTCTCTCAGAGTATTCCAGAGACGGGACGTCTCCCTCATCCGTGTCTCCGTCTGCTTCCAGGACACACACTAACTCGTCACCAGCGGCACACACTCCTCAGTGTGTCCCATCCAACGGACAAACGTACCCCTGTGTCACCTGAGGAGGTACAAACACACGCTCTCGTGCAACTCGACATGAAACAGAAGTTACTCCTCTCTTTCTCTCTAGTGTGTCATATTGAGTGAAATCGCTTCAGGGAACAAGATCAAATGTGGACTCAGGGGTTAAAGGTCAGGGGTTTGGGGTGCTCAGGGGTTATAGGTCAGAGCGTTGGGGTTGCTCAGGGATTAAAGGTCAGGGTTTTGGGGTGCTCGGGGTTAAAGTTCAGGGGTGTGAGGTGCTTAGGCGTTAAAGGTCAGGGCTTTGGGTTGCTCAGGGGTTAAAGTTCAGGGGTTTGGGGTGCTCAGGGGTTAAAGGTCAGGGGTTTGGGGGTGCTCAGGGGTTAAAGATCAGGAGTTTTGGGTGCTCAGGGGTTAAAGGTTAGGGCTTTGGGGTGCCCTTGGTTAAAGTTCAGGGGTTTGGGGTGCTCAGGGGTTAAAGGTCAGGGGCTTGGGGGTGCTCAGGGGTTAAATGTCAGGGGTTTGGGGTGCTCAGGGGTTAAAGGTCAGGGGTTCGGGGTGCTCAGGGGTTAAAGGTCAGGGGTTCGGGGTGCTCAGGGGTTAAAGGTCAGGGGTTCGGGGTGCTCAGGGGTTAAAGGTCAGGGGTTCAGGGTGCTCAGGGGTTAAAGGTCAGGGGTTTGGGGTGCGCAGGGGTTAAAGGTCAGGGGTTCAGGGTGCGCAGGGGTTAAAGGTCAGGGGTTTGGGGTGCTCAGTATGTGTGTGTTGGTTCTGACTGGTTTTCCTCCAGAAGCAGAAGCTGAGATCTGAACTGGATCTGGTCAAAGGAAATCTGACCGTCATGACCGAGATGCTGAATCACGTCAAACCTGGAGAAACTTCAGCATCAGACGCAGAACTGCTGCAGGTGTGTGTGTGTTAGTCTGCGCTTTAGTAGTCGTGTTTTTATCATCACTAACCTCTTGTGTGTGTGTGTGTGCGTGTGTGTGTGTGTGTGTGTGTGTGTGTGTGAGCAGCAGCTGTATTCGGTGTGTAAGCAGATGCAACAGAGGGTTGTAGAGTTGATTCCTAATCTATCAGAGGACGAGATGATCGGAGAACTTCTGCTGATCAATGATGATCTCAACAACGCGTTCATCCGCTATGAGAGGTGTGACACACACACACACACACACACAGGCAGCGCTCCAGTATAATCCAGTGTCCAGATCTTCAGTAACACTCTCTCTCTGCATAATGGATATATGGTTGTCATGTAAAGCAAGATTGAATGACACGGGGTCAGCTGATGTTTTATCAATTGTAAAAGGACTTATAAAAACACGTGTTATAATAGAGTATGCTTATTATAAGACAGTTGATAATATTGAGACTTTTAAATGTAAATGGGAAGTAAATCTATCTATCTATCATCTAAAGAAAACTCAAAAGTCTCTCTCTCTCTCCTCTGTGGTTGAAGGTTTGACCGTTTGAACATGCAGAAATCAGACACAGAAGGACAGCAGGAACCGCAGGTTAGCCTTCATCTGTCCGACTCATGATCTGTGCACATCTCCTCTAGTGGAAGCGTTCGGTACTGCAGCCGAACACACACACACACACACACACACACACACTCACTCACTCACTCACTCACTGAATGCTCGTTTACTGAGATATTAATCTCAGATTTGGAACACAACTTGTTTAGATTTATGGCTTTGACTTTCTCAGTTTTAGAGTAAAATGTGTTTTGGAAAATATATGTATTATATAAAACATAATATATTATATAAAAATTGTATAAATAAAATACAGGGCGGGGCATATTGACATTTATCCACATATCTATGCAATGATTTATGTGAGCAGACTGAGTATGGAAACCTTATTGACCTCAGCCCTGAGTCTCCATCACCCAATCAGAACCCTCCCCAGCTGTCAATCAACACGAGCCCCGCCCTCTCATCTGACCTCACCAACCGCTCAGGTGAGAGAGATCCAGTTCTGTGGTTTCACTGAGTGTAAGAGACCTGGACATAACCTGTGTGTGTGTGTGTGTGTGTCTCAGCGCCTGAAGACGAGGAGTTTGACATGTTTGCTCAGGACGAGGAGCAGTTCTCTGGCCGAACAGAGGAAGAGGTTTGTGTTTGACACCGTTCATCTGAAGGTCTTTATAGCCGCGTGTGAAGTGAAACGTGTGTGTGTGTGTGTGTGTAGTGTTCGGTATTCAAGGACCCGGGTGCAGTGGAAGGTCTGGCTGAAGCTCTGGACACGCGGCTGCAGGTGGCGGCAGGGTCGTACACACACACACACACACACATGATCACACGTGCAGTACTGTGTCTGACGTGCAGGAGTGTGTTTGTGTGTGAAGGACGGCGAGAGCGACTGGGTCCGTCAGTCTCAGTGGATTTACAGTGAGGGTCTGGTGGGTTTCACTGAGTCGCCGACACACACTTCCGTTCAGTCCACTCAAACGACACAAACTGCAGAACACACACACACACACAACAGCTTCTGTAAATGTAGAAGAGCCTTCTTCATGTTTAATCTAGAATAATGCTTTGGGTTTAATCATTTAAAAAAAAAATAATAATAATAATGATAAAATTATAATTTTGTTCATGTCACTTACAGTGTAAGCTGTAACACGTGAATCATAATATAATAATACAAAGTGTACTAAAATAGGCCTAAATTATTTACTTTAATGCTGTGAAAATTAATATTTATATAAGTAATTGTAAGATAATTAATATATATAATTCAGTCTGATTCATGGAAGTTTGTTTCCGTCACATAATAAAAAATAAAGGTAATTATGATTTATTTTTTATCTCACAATTCTGATGAAAAAAACAATTCTGACTTTATATCACGCAATATTGAGGGGAAAGTCAGAATTTTGTGATTTAAAAGTCCCAATTATCTTATTAATAGTTTTATACCATGGCGGAAACAAGCTTCCATACTGAATAAACTCAAGACCTTTATAATGGTGCTTTTTAATATTAATTTCTATATTGGAAAAGGAGATCATGCATTTGATGGCATTTCTGTAAGAGCTTAAATTTCCCTACTTTGGGTGGTAGAATTGAATCTGCACATTAATAGCGGTTATCTCAAATAATTGTGATTAGATCAAATGTTGACGAATCAGTAATGGCGACAGCATGTTTGTGGGTATGTCTCCGCCGTCGGTGATGGTTCGGCAGTTGTGTGTGTGATCTGCATGTGCTGACAGATGAAGGGAAACTGTCCAATCATACTGATGGATCAGCATCACACACCGGTGATCAGTGTAACACACTCTGAGATGTTGTGAGGAACGTTTGTGTTGTTTTGTGTCCGTCAGGCTCCGGCTTCAGCGCAGTCTCCGCCATGGATGACATCGAGAGGTGGTTGTGTGCTGAGATGGTAAGGAAAGATCTGTTTTTACTCTGATCAATGTGTGTGTGTGTGTGTGTAATGCTGATCAGCAGCGCCACCTGCTGGAGTCACAGCACACACTGATGAGGATCTATTCTGCTTTTAACCAAGCGTTCTCTCTCTCGAATCAACACTGAGTGAGTTAGCCTGCAGTTCCTCCACTGGCCACTAGAGGCGCTGCAGAAGAGACTCACTCCCATAGACCCGCATGTTAAAATGCCCAACTTTACAGCAGGAAAACACATGTTTACAGTCTGGTGCGAAAAGTGGTTTTGGTCTATATCACTAATGTTGCCCTTCATGACGACTGTGACGGGGTGAATATTTTTATAACTCATCTGTCTAAATGATATTAATCCTTAAAGTTCTGCATAATTAAGGGCGTGGCCACTTGAGTGACAGGTGGATTGCTGGTTGAGTTAGTTAGTAGTGCGTTAAACTGGCGGTTATGGAAAGGGCGGGACATTTCCCAAACACACTCGAAGCGCTCGAACCAATCACAACACACTGATCCAACCGACCAATCAGAGCACAGTGTGCTTTTCAGGAGGAGGGCTTCATAGAGACAGGAAGTAAACAGAGCGTTACTGACAGACTGGGAAGAGAGGAGCCGCAACAATGGAGAATATGAGGAGAATAATCAACATTCAAGCAGGAAAACCTGTTCTAGTCGAGCCTGGCTTTTATCTCTCATGACACTATAATTTGCCAGACAAAAAATGCTAAATAATTATGAGAAATGGACACTACTCGGCAAAAAATGCCTTTCTTTTTTTTACTAGATAAGTAAAATTACATCATAAGTTGTTGAAATGAAATTGTCTCTTAAACAAGTTGATGATGTTTTTCAGCCTGACGTTGATGACAGTGAGGGTGTGACCAGTGAAGGTGAGAGTCTGTGCTGATGTTTATCTGATTCTCACACACACACACATCACACACACTGTAATTTGTCGTGTTTTCTTCTCGCTGACAGAGTTTGATAAGTTTTTAGCGGGCAGAGCTTCAGCTGCAGATCATCTTCCCTCGATGAATGACGTCTCAGTCTGCCGGCGTCGTTCACTCAAGCCCTCGACAGGCGACGCAGGAGCAAAACCACGAGCACATCTTCACGCTCTGAGCATCACACAGGAAGTCCCGAACGCATCACTTCCTGTGCTCAAATCCTCATGGTCATTAAGGAAGACTCCCACAGCAGATCCTCATCTTCATTTCACTTAAGTTTTATTTCTAATACTTAATTTGGCCAAGAGTGAGAGAGAGTGTGTGTGTGTGTGTGTGTGTGTGAGAGTTTTCACTGTCTTTGTGTGTGTGCGTGTGTGACAGAGAGATTGAGTGAGTTAGAGAGTGTACACTGTCTTGTGTGTGTGTGTGTACCTTTTGACCACTCATTAAAACAACCAATAAGCTGTTTGTTGAATTTGTAAGTTAATTTGTATTAACGTGTGTATTCACTGAGTGTAAAAAGCATTAATTTATGTTGTGAATTAACCGTGATGATAAGAATGACTTGCCTTACCTCTGACTGAATAAATAGACTATAATATTCATATTTGTTTCAGATTGTGTGGTTTGATGGGTGTTAAGCTGGATCTGTAAGTGTGTTAATATGTGATTTTTCCACATAAGCAGCAAAACCAGTGTGTCCTGTTTAAGTTTCATCACTCGAGGGATAGTTCTCAAAAATTACACTTATGGCACAATTTGTTCCAAAGCTGGTGTGGGTGTTGCAATATGTGATGAAGAATCCGGTTTAAAGACACCAATTAAAATTGAAATGTGTGTAGAATATCGCAGTATTATTTAAAGGCTAAGTGATTTATCCGTGCACGTCATTATTTTTAAATTAATGTAACCTCGTAATAATTTACAACGTTTTGCCAAATTATGCAACACTCAGGAACAATATTAAAAATTTATTATAAAAATATATACAAATGGTTACAAAATAATTCTGACAAGGAATTTCTCAAGAGGTCATTTGAATAACTGAACTAAAATACAATCACGGTAATTATTACTGATATGATAATAACAGTAACACATGTATAAAAAATAACACATTTATGGTCTCCCCGTCATGTTTTCAGAGTGCTACTGATGCCGCTTTAAAAGGCGTAGACCATCCCGACGGCCAGAGCCACGAACACGCCGAGCAGCGCCCGCAGGAACCGGGGCATCAGCGACGAGGATCCCTGCGGTGACTCACACACTCCGGCGCCTGAGGAGAACACAAACACGCTTAAAACACGGCGCGCCGAAACACCGCATCACGAGTGCCGACGCGAGCCAGCGTTTACCTGCTGTGGTCGTCGTGTTGTGCTGGTGTTGTGTGTGTCTCTGTCTTATTTCAGGTTCTGTCTCTGACACGCGGCTCACCGAGTCCTGGAGCTCGTTAAAGACCTGAGGAGGAGACGAGACAAACGATCAGCTCATCCACGGCAGTCACTCGTCCGGGAACTGCTGTTATTGGACCGGAACATCATGAGAAGAATAGCGTCTTCGCTAATGTTAGTTTTTTCTGTTTATTCCGAGATTTACTGAAGTCAGCCGAACCCGGGCCATTTAAAGGGATAGTTCAACCAAAAATGTAATCTCTGTCAGTATTTACTCTCCCTCATGTTGTTCAACCCCGTAAGACTTTTGTTCAGTCTTCGGAACACAAATTAAGATATTTTTTATTAAATCTGCGCAAAAAAACAAACAAAAATAACTACGTTATTCAACTATTAATTACGCACATGACCAGCGTCTGCCAATAGTGAGCCTGCGTGTGACATACGCTGTTTCACTACACGAATAGTTGAATAAAATCTTTATTTTTGTTTGTTTTTTTGCGCACAAAAGTATTCGCAATGCTTGATAATCTTAAGGTTGAGCCACTGTAGTCACGAGGACTTTTTTTAACGATGTCTTTAATAACTTTCTGGGCCGGCAAGTTTCAGTTAAACAGAAGCCTATGGAGGAGTGATCCAGCGCTCAGATTTAATCAGAAATATCTTAATTTGTGTTCTGAAGATGAACGAAAGTCTTACGGGGTTGAACGACATGAGGAGAGTAATTACTGACAGAGTTTTCATTTGTGGGTGAACTATCGCTTTAAATAAAATGTCCCCCAACTAAACAAGCATTAACGTTTCTGACAGAGTTAAAATTTTTGGGTGAACTGTAACTAACTTAATGACTTTTTTTACAACAAAAATCAACCATTACTGAAAGCTATGACGCTATTTTTCTAATAGAAACAAACTTTGTTGCATTATTTTTCCTGTTTTGACTTTGAAAAACGTGGTTTAAAGGTGAGTCGACGTGAGGAGGAGCGCTCACCTGGACGTTGAGCTCGAATGCGTGGACGGCCTCGCTCAGGACGCCGCTCTTCTGCTCCTCCGTCAGCTCGATGCTGTTCATGCGACTCCTGTACAGCTGCTTGAAGAGGTTCGGGCTGCTGACCCCGGAAACGAGAAGAACGACAAGCCCTCTCCGTTCCTCAGGCCTAATGACTTCTGTGTGATGCGGCCCAGGACCTGCCCCCCCGACAGGTCGCCCAGGTAACTGTGTACGCGTGCGCCACCAGACGCTCGAGGTGATCTCTGCCCACCTGAGAGACACAACACACACATTCAGAGCCAGATTCAACGCCAGAGGTGTAAATGACGTACTCAAACGTGACTGACAAACGCGGGTGTATTTGTTACACATTTGGTTAAATTTAACACATAGACATTTTTCAGTTGTATTATTTTAAAGCTACACTGTGTAACTCTTAGTTTAAACTTAGCTAAAAACACTTAGCAGAACTTTTTCGCTGCTTATGGCACTTAGACAGTCAAATACACACACAATAATGTCAAAATGCCTGGGTTTTTTTTGGTTTTAAGTAAAAGTAAACAGTTGTGTATTGGTATATTGGATCAGTGCGTCAGGTCTTAAAGCGACAGCAGCCTAATAAACCTGCTGCCAGATGATGATATAATATTAAAAATATCTATATGGTAGGTTTCCCCAATGGAATCGATGTCAAAATTGTGGCCAGTGAAAATACTGAGTGACTTTGGAAAACCACGAGTCACAGTGACACTTGTACCATTTGTTAACATTAGTTATCTACATTAGTTTTTATACATGCGAGCATAAAACCTTTTTTTTATATATATATATATTTTTTTAACTGTATTTAACAAATTCACTGTATTTTTAATTTGCGCGATTTGAAGGGTAGCGTGAACGCGTCGACGGATGTGTGGTGTGTGTTCACCTCTCTCAGTCTGCGGGCGTATCTCAGCGTGGCGGCCGGCACCGTGATCTTCTCCTTCCAGTCCTGGCCGTAGAAGTGCTCCAGGTCTTTCCCGACAGACTCCAGCCGGCCCAGCTCCTGAGGGAAGTATATGGGAGCCACGGCATCATGGGAAGCGTTCCTGTCCAGCTCTTCCTCCAGCGCCTCGTATATCTTATACAGCGAACACAAGAGCAGCTGAAACACAGAGCAGAAGCAAACCAGGTTAGATAATACAGGAAATCATTACAAAGACCAAATCTGAGAGGCGAAACAGGGATTTTCTTCTTGGTTCGGTTTGGAACTACGTCAGTTATTTGACGTCTTGGGATGAGACTGCGCTGTCCACAGAGCCGCGTAATAATAAATAATAAACTGGTAATAATAATAAACTAAGGTTAATACCAACTACTACCATTACTTTACATGTCTAAAACATCATTCAGTCGATTATGACACTTGAGCTGGTGTGATATAGTGATATAGTCTCTCGCTGTGTGTGTGTGTGTGTTGGCGGTGGTGTTGGACACACTGCGGGTCGCATTACCTGGTACTGTTGAAGCGACACGTCTCCTCTCTGGTAGCTCAGCATCAGCTCGGTGTTTTCCGCACGCACGTGACTTTCTTTAGTCGCAGCTTTGATCAGCTCTGAGAGATCACTGAGGAAACACACAATCAGAATCATGAAGTCAGTAACACACACTAAGCACAGATAAATAGACAGACAGTTGTCAGTATTACCTGTCTGTGATCGCTGTCTGTGTTTTCTCAATCGTCTCCATTTCTCTGAAAAACAAATCAACACTGTATGAAACTTTGCACGGGTTAATAAAGTGCATCCTGGAGCTGCTCGTGTCAATATAACTACATCCTCTCATGAAACAAAAATCTCTTAAAGGAGTAGTTCACTTTAAAAAAAACTTTTGCTGATAATTTACTCACACCCGTGTCATCCAAGATGTCCATGTCTTTCTTTCTTCAGTCGAAAAGAGATTAAGGTTTTTGATGAAAACATTCCAGGATTTTCTCCATATAATGGACTTCAATGGGAACCAAACGGTTCAAGGTCCAAAAGACAGTTTCAGTGCAAACTGTTCAAAGGACTTTAAACGACACCAGACGATGAATAAGGGTCTTATCAAGCGAAACGAGCGCTCATTTAATAAATAAATAACAAAGTTTAAGTTTTATAAGCTCAAATGCTCGCCTTGCT
This sequence comes from Hybognathus amarus, assembly GCA_030378365.1. Lineage (NCBI taxonomy): Eukaryota > Metazoa > Chordata > Actinopteri > Cypriniformes > Leuciscidae > Hybognathus > Hybognathus amarus. The sequence goes on along the minus strand of JAQIUQ010001260.1, from coordinate 43,877 downwards.
CTGTTCTGTGACGCACGTTCGTGACTCTCTGTTTCGAACTCGTTCATCAAAATGAACAAATCTTTTTTCGTGTCACTTGGTTCATTCAACGAACGAAATGAAGTTGACTCGAAAAGATTTGTTCATTTTGATGAACAGGTTCGAACAGGAGAGTCACGAACGTCTTTTGGACCTTGAACCGTTTGGTCCCATTGAAGTCCATTATGGAAAAAAATCCTGGAATGTTTTCATCAAAAACCTTAATTTCTTTTTAACTGAAGAAAGAAAGACATGGACATCTTGGATGACATGGTGGTGAGTAAATTATCAGCAAAAGTTTTCTTTAAAAGTGAACTACTCCTTTAAAAGGGATAGTTCACCCCAAAATAATTGCATTTGACAGCCCCCGTTGACTTCCATTGTATTTTGTTTTCTGTGGAAGTCAATGGGTGCCGTCATCAACGGTCTGGTTTGCAGTATTCTTTAAGATATCTTCTTTTGTGTTCAACAGCAGAAATGAACTCCAGGTTTACTCACTCGGCCTGTGTGTGTCGGTCCTCAGCGGGTCTCCTGAATGTGAGCGGCTCGGGATCTGAACTAGAGTCCGGCTCTCTCCTGTTTTATACTCTCTGAGAAACGGGAACTCAAACAAAGGCAGGAGGAGGAGGAGCAGAGCTAAACATGACACGACACATTCATCAGAACAGGAGGAGGAGAGATGTGGAAAACATGACTGAGGAACAATTTCAATCACATGTCCAGCTTTCAGAAAGCAATATAGCCGTCATTTCACCGTCCAGGTTAACTGTAGACCCGATGCAGTCCGGCTATGAGTAACACACTTCCAGACAAAGTAACCTTGCATTTGGTTACATATTTTTGCCCAAATGATGTTTGATATTCCATCATGTACACAAAGTGAACAGTCATTACAATGTGTTTGATTTATTTGATTAACTGATGTCTATTCTTGGGCTGTGTTTATCTATTATATGTTCACTGACAGTCCAAGTTTTACCTGAGATGTCTGGGCTGTGTTTGGATGTCTATTATTACCTCTCTTTTAAGCGCAAAATTGATTGCTGAGCTACAGGAGTTCACGTGATATTGGGATACATGGGACTGTCTGTTCTCTGGATGTGATCAGTAAAAGTTTAGTGGTGGAAAAATATAATAGTGTTCACTGATCAAGAGTCAGAATAATGCGAGTCTGTTATGAAGATCATCTTACATAAGAGCTGCAGGATAATAAAGTCGCGTGATTTATACTATTGGCTGTGATTTGCCGAGTAGCGATAAGAAACGCAGCAGAAATCTGGAGCCCGATGTTGAAACCGTGAGTCAGCATGAACGCGCTAACCATGAGCGAGCGGAGAACGAGCGCGCGCTTAACATGAGCGAGCAGAACGGTTAAACGTGACTCGACACAATCCAGAACTCTGAACCCGAGACTAGCTCTTTTTTGATTGCAACACTTCTGGGTGATTCATTATGTAAACATATACTCACACACATATAGGTCACAGGAATGTTTTGACACAGAAACCGGTCTGATTCAGTTTGTGCGCGTGATCAATAACGATCAGTTCAGATCTCTCGCCTTTTCCAGTCAGGGTTGTTTGGACTCGAACAGCTGGGATATTATAATCTATATGCCAAAATAAAGTCACATTCATATTTAGAATATTTAGCATATTTAGTCAGTCAACTCACCGAAATGAGATTCACGCTCCACTCGTTCCGCCTGTCCGCTAGAGGCGCCCGAGTGCGTGATGACGCCACACTCTCGCACCGTCGCGCGAGAAACTGACCGCGCAGTGCAGAGCCAAGATGGCGACAGGAGACGCATGAAATTTGATGAAGGTAATAAATGGAAATTGATCGAATGAATGAAACTACATTTTATCACCATCGTACGCATGATTAATGTTTTGATTCTCAGTTTAACATGCTTCGCTTGGTCTGAATTACACTGTGACTCACTAATAGTGTATACATTTTTGCCAGTTAGCGTGTTAGCATATAGGGCTAATAACAACAACACAAACATATATATTGATACATTCTCAAATGCACACTAGGAACACGTTCATTCATATTTATATACGTACTATAATATAACTCGCAAACCTATACTTGTAAACACACACACAAACCAGTAACACAATATATATGTGGTAACACTTTACAATAAGGTTCATTAGTTAACTATATTAGTTAACATGTACTAAGAATGTCAACATTAGTTAATGGACTGTGAACTAACATGAACACACAACGAACAGCTGTATTTATATTAACTAACATTAACAAAGATTAATAAACACTGGAACTAATGCCTTGCTCATCGTTAGTTCATGTTAGTTAATGCATTTACTAATGTTAACTAATGAACCTTATTGTAAAGTGTTACCATATATGTTTCTATTTACAGCTGTAAAAATAAGTTTGTGAACACATCTTGCCCTGTCAATGATCATAAACCATCTTTGCAAAGTACAGTGTTTGTGTGTTATTAGTTTAAGTACAGATAGTGTCTAAAACCGTTGACTCAAGATCAGACCACATTTTATAAATAATTAATGGAGAAATCCAGATGCTCTCAAAGGTTTCACAAACTTATTCTCACCACTGTATAATGTGTGTGTGTGTGTGTGTTGTTGTGTAGATGGAGGGTGAGGTGAGTCTGGTCGCCGGACACAGTCAGAGAGAAAAAGAAGATCCTACAAAGATCTGCTGAGAGAAGAAGAGATCATCGACGCAGAGGTTCGCAAGACCTCCAAGAAACGGCTGAAGGTACGGATGAAAGACTCTTCATCATCATCATCAGTGTGTGTTGTGTAGAAACTGATCTCTGCTCTCTACAGGACGCTGATGACTTTTACCCTGCCAGCGACTTTCACAAGAAAAAGAAGCATTATGAGGATCATTTCTACAGAGGTGTGTGACAACAGTTTCAATTCTATAAGTTATTTTTCCTCCATTCATTTTCTCCAGCGATATTCCAGAAACTTTGAGGTTGAATTAATACCTTGTCTGTTAGTGAACAAGGGAATTAATTATTTATCCCAGGCAGAATTGCAAATGATTATACATAAAGTTTAACAAAATGTAAGTTAATCAGTAGTTTGAGAGTTTTTCCTGCGTTCCTGTCGTCTGGTGGAGTTTGCGTGTGTCGACTCTGGTGTTGCTAATTTGGGGTTTAAAACACACTTCATATTCAGTAATATTATTGACTTGACTTGCAATGGCAATTGATTTGGATGATGACATCACTGTTTTCTGTAGAACTGTTTGATAGCTGTCTCACAATTGATGAATTTGGCAGCATCAACATTTTTAATTATTATAGATTATAGACTATTATTTCATAATAGACTTTACACAGTTGTTGAACTGAACTGAATCAACACTGAACCGACTTCAGCTGAATAATGACACTATTGTCTTTTAAAACAGAATTGAATTCTGTTTGCATCATTATTTTCCTGTTTATTACCGTGAAGCTGTTTTGAATAAAGCCCTATAGAAATAAAGATTGACTCGGTTTAATTCACAACACTTTATGAGTGTAGACATAACAGAGACTTGATTTGATTGGTGGATCAGTTTTCGGATTATGGGTAATGTAGTTCTGCGACTTAGGATTCAGAATCATATATCACCACCTCAGTCTTGAACAAATCAGCTTCATTTCTATTGTGCTTTATACAATTTAGATAGTTTCAAAGCAGTTTCACAGTAAATAACAGAGTCAGTGATGCAAACAAACCAAATATGAGACATTCAAATTATGAATACTTTAGTGACAACTTGTCTATAAAACATATTCTTTTGGACTGCCCACTTTTTATTGTTACGAGACGGCGCTTTTTATCAGGACCAACTTTTAAGGACTTATTTATGGGTCCAGATTATTATTTTTTTTTTTTACAATTTTTAGCACATTTCAAGAATCTTTTATAGAATTGCACTCATTTTGTACATGTACTTTTTTTTTGGTCTAAGTTTGTTTTCATTATATTGTAATTAATTATGATATTATGTTTAATATGTATCTGCCGGTAATGCTGATAAGACAATAAACTGAAATGAAAAACACTGTCAAAACTGTACAAAGACAAATTTGCTTATATATTCAGAGACACCGTTCAGTTTTGCATTGTAGTGTCTGTTCTCTAACTGTTAAATTATTATTATAATTTTTTGTAACCGGTCTTGCTTCTGAACACCGGTAACACCGACTATCGCAGCCAGCGTAGCTTTGAGTTGTCTATGTGTCTCTCGTGTAGATCATCACAGCTCCGGTTCTCACCACAAAAAGAAGAAGCGTCCCTCGGAGAGCCAGCGCTCGCTCCTGACGCCCGTGGAGCCGTCCGGGTCTCCTCAGACAGCCATGGGTCTCCTGCAGGCCATCACCTCTCCCACAGCGGTGGGCACAGAGACGCCGTTCCCCTCGTCAAAGGAGCGCAGGAAGGACATCAGAGACTCCGCCCCCAGCAGGAAGGACCCCGAGACTCCGCCTCCTCCAGGAAGCAGCCACATGTGGTGCGGGAGGGGCTTCCTGTGGTGGGCCAGGAGGTGGAGCTAGAAGGTGAGGAGATACTCCCCGATCTCAGGGAACCCAACAGGAAGTTGATGTTTTCATTCTTGTTAGAGGGAACATTTTATTAGAGGCATTGTTTTCTATGCATGTACACAAGCATTTTGTCCCGAAAAGCGTTAACTTTTTCAGTTTGCAAAAACGTCAGAGAGAGATCTAGGGATCAGTTGAAGACTCAGTTGAAGAATATTCCACATTTAAAAACAAAAAAATTTAATCTAAACCATGACAGAAAGTTGTTTTTGATCATGTCTAATTGGCCTGTCAATCTTCCTCTATAATACTATTTGAATTCCATTCCTTATTTTATTTAAAATTCAAATAAAATTTGAATATTTAATGCTAAAATGTATCCTATTGTTAATATTTACGACATTACACATGCTTAAGTGATCGCCAATGCCACTGTAGTATGTGGTTGTTGTTACACATTCGAGTCCACTAGAGGGACATCTAATACGCATTTTATTCATGCTAAATATGGTTGAAGTGCTTCCGATGGTTTTCGGCTGATATCTCTGTGAAAACACCACCAAAAATTCTGAAACTTATATGGTTCAACTAGACGGTTCCAACAAGCTCAATGCGCATCCGAATCCATTGAGTTATTTGCGTTTTTCGCTTCACAAACTCTTTGGGGGCGCTTTTTACGTCGTACCATTTTTGACAGTTGTTATGATGATACACCGTGGATAACGTGCCACACTTGTGTTACAATTCAAAAACGTTATTGTTCATCAGACGAAACAAAGGCATTTCATTTTCACATACGTGTAAGCCAAGGCGGCGAAAAGGCAAGATTGCATTTAAAAGGAAATTTAAAAAATACACATTAAAAAGCAATATTCGAACAGTGACTTCAGCATTCGAATAGTATTGATTTTTTAAATATTTGAAATTATATTTGAATTTCGGAATTTGTTCCAACAGGCCTAATGTCTAATAGGGCTGTCAAATAAAAATTAGATTTTCGAATATTCGTTGAATTTTTAAAAAACTGGCCATTGTTTTCTTTGCATGAAAACGGCAGTTATGCGACAGAGAGAGGCAGAGTGAGATCTGTCTTGAACAAATCAGCTTTATTTCTATAGCTCTTTATACAGTTTAGACTGTCTCAAAGCAGCTTCACAATAATAAACAGGAAAATAGCAGAATCTGTGATGACATTCAAATTATACTGTAAAAAGACAATAGTGTCATTATTCAGTTTAGTTCATGCATTTTGTTGCATTTTTTTTGTTAGTTGCATTTTGTCCGAAAAAGCGTTAAATTTTTCGCCAGTTGTGTGAAACGTCAGAGAGAGACAGAGTGAGATCTAAAGATCAGTTGGAGACTTAAAAAAAATAAAATCTAAACTATGAAAAAGTTGTTTTGAATGCAATACCTGATAAAAGGAATCAATCATGTGTGCAAACACTGTTCTCAGCAGTGAGAGTTTGATCAGCCTAAAGGTGTGTGTGTGATGATGTGTCCCTCAGGGTGTCACGACGGCGCCGACAGCAGCGGTTCGTCCTCCGCTGACGACAGTGAAGGAGGGAAACTCCTGATCCATGATTCCTCGTCTCAACACGGCAGCAGGAAGAAGAAGAAGAGCAAAAAGAGCAAGAAGAAGAAAGAGCGAGACCGGCCGCGTGAGAAGAAGCACAGCAGTAAATCAGCCAAGAGAATCACAGCAGGTACAAACCAAACGCCTCTGTGTGTCTTAAAGGTGCAGGAGGATCTGTTGACAGAAATGCAATAATGTAACGAAATATGTGTTCAGTGGTGTATAAAGAGCTTACCTAATGAACCGTTATGTTTTTATTAGCTTAGAATGAGCGTTTCTCTACACACAACGCGGGTCCGCTTACATCCATGTTTCTACGGTGGCCCTGAACGGACAAACGCATTTTGATCACTATGTTGTTCTTTGTGTAAAGAAGCTGCTAAAGTCACAGAATAAAACACTCAAACAATGATGAACAAGTTACAATAATATTCACAGTAAACACAGTAGACAATGACATCACTTCCTGTCGGCCACTGTAACTTCTGTTGGGTGCAATTCACAACCGCACCACTAGATGCATCTAAAATTACACACTGCATCTTTAACGTCCGTGTGCTGCTCTTATGCTGACCTTTGACCCCTGGCCACTCTTCTCTCAGCCAATGGCAGCACAGAATGGAACGCGTTCACTACAGGTCATCACAGCCACGAGGAGAAGAGGAGGAAGAGTAAGGAAGGAGGCAAACGCAAGAGCAAAGACAAGGTGAGGAAACCACTGACACACCAGATGAGCCTAAACACAGAGACCGTCTCACTCACACGTCTGTCTGTGTGTGTGTGTGTGTGTGTGTGCGCGTGCAGAAGAAGAAGGTCTTGACGGCGTATCAGATCTTTTATAAGGAGTACAGAAACAGCATTCTGGAGGAAGAGCCGGGCCTCGGTGGGTTCATCTTCATCAGTGTGTCTCTGTATGTAGATGTCTGATTATCAGCTTCAGTCATGTGTAAAGTGAGCTAACACAGCTGAGTTTGTTTGCTCCTGAAACATACACAAGGATCTCTTGCCACTTTCAAGCATCTCAAATAAAACAGATCAGCCAATCAGATTGGAGCTAGTTATTTTAACAGTGATCTATATCTATATATGGCACAGTAGCAGAAAACTTTTAAACATTTACATTTAGCACAGTAAACTTTTAAACATTTATTTTTACAAGGGTGGACAAAATAATTAGGAGTTTGGAATCAATTACATTTTTTTAACATCTCCTATATAAAGCATTAAAAAACTCTTTACATATGAGCAAATTAACCAATAATAAATGTGTTACTCTAGATTTGTTACAAATAGGGAGTAACTCACTATTTGTATGTAGCCTATTGATATTTTTAGATATATTAATATGATATATATATTACATCTTTTTTATATATTAATATGGAAACTATAATTTATAAACTATGAATAAACTGTAACCTAATAGTTTACAAAATGAGTTGTAAGTACTTTAGTGTTGTATACTTGTATACAGTGTCACTGAACTGTTTTCTATGTGAATATACAGTAAAGTGTAAATTATTCCTGAATTTTCAGCATCATTACTCCAGTCTTCAGTGTCACATGATCCTTCAGAAATCACTCTAATATGAGGATCTGATGATCAAGACACATTTATGATTATTATCAGTTGAAAACAGTTTTGCTGCTTCAGATTTTATCTTCAGATCATACATTTTATTTTTTAGGATTCTTTGATTTATAGAAAGTTCAAAAGAACAGCATTTATTTGAAATAGAATCTTTTGTAACATTATAAATGTCTTTACTGTCACTATTGATCAATTTAATGCGTCCTTGCTGAATTAAAAATATTTTTATATTAAAAAAAAATCTTATTTTACACAAATGTTTAAACATTAACACTAAATCCCACAAAAATCTGCAACAGTTTTCAACACTGATAATAATCATAAATGTCATTAATGTCACTGATAATAATCATAAATGTAAATAAAAAAGGACTGGAGTAATGATGCTGAAAATACAGGAATATATTCCACTTTACTGTATATTCACATAGACAACAGTTGATTTACACTGGAGTAATATTGTACAGTTCTTATATTCTAATATTTGAATAGTTCTTATATTCTAATAGTTCTAATATTTTACTGTATTTTTATCAAATAAATGCAGCTTTGGTGAGCAGAAGAACTCTCTCAAACATGATAAATGCTATAGACCACAAACTATTGACTCTACCGTATGTGAATATTTATTGTGTGTGTGTGTGTTTATTTTGTTAGATTTTGGGGACTTGAGCAAAAGACTCGCTGATGCCTGGAAGCAGCTTCCCGAGGGAGACAAACAGGTGCGAACAGCATCATTACCCATCATGCACCTGTGTAACGTGTGTTTGCTGACGGATGGATGTTTGCAGGTGTGGCGGGAGAGGTCGGAGTACCTGCAGCGCAAGCAGAAGGAGAGCGTCAAACACGTCAAGCACGTCAAACAGCAGCAAGCGCCGCGACCGCTCAAAGACAGCAGCAGGGTCAAAGGTCAGTACTGCGTTTACATGCACAACTTCTGCCTCAGTCGGACTGAACTCATCTCGATTGAAGAATCTGAATGTAATGTTTACATGAACACTATTCATCAGGAGAACAGCTCTTCACTCGTCATTCCGTTATTTCTACATCATCACACATGAGCAGTCCTTTCAGTTTCGGTTTCCAATCCGATCAAGTGTTTCCATGTTCTCTCGAATCGGATTAAAATAGGAATAACGGGCCGATTAAGGCGTTTACATGAAGGCCGATTAAGCCGTCGATCCGGTTACTAGCGGATTATTTGGTTGCCTGTAAACGCAGCAGTGATGTGACTGTCAGCCCTGTGTGTGTGTGGTCAGGTCCTCCGCCCTGTGCAGTGACTCCAGCCGGAGGAGTCGTCGTGTTGAAGAGACCCGAAGCGTCGGTGACTCCCGTCCAGAACGGGTCGGCAAACACTCCCGCCTTCTCTCCGCTCAGAGACCCGGACGTGGACCCGATCGATGCGGCCGCTCACCTGCAGCTCCTGGGAGAGTCTCTGTCTCTGATCGGGCGCAGGCTGCAGGAGACTGAGGTACACACACACACTCTCACACACACACTCACGCACTTACACACACACACACAAACATTAAAGTCACACTGCTTACCATAACCACCAGTTTCAACACACTACTAACTAACTTAATCAGGCCCCGCCCCTTTATTCTACGTATGAATTTATAAAAAGAAAATTATAAAAAGTACAATTCATGTGAATGGTCCGAAACTTGGTTTTGGCACTTTGGTACTGCAGATAAACACACTCTCACTTAGGGATGTCCCTAACCGATACTCAGGATCGGTATCGCTCCGATCCTGCCATTTTTGCGGGATCGGGTATCGATCGACACGAGGCCGATCCAAATCCGATATTGTGCGTATACTATTATGTTATTGTTAAGCTCCACAGAAGGCACAAAAACATTCTAAAGTACCATAACGTTTTCGTGCACTCTATTATAAGTGTTCTGAAGCCATTATGTGAGAGAGAAATTAATATTTAATTAATTAAATTCAAGATCACGTAAACTTTTTCCTCTCGCGGCTGTCAGTCATTCTCCATTCAGCACTCAAACAGCGCGTCGCGTTCGGTTACAGTCAATGATGAAACTATCTTCAAGATGATTCAATGTTAATACAATTATACTTTATCTCTAGATAAAGGTCTATGTTTTCGCATAAAACAACATTATCTTGCTGGACTTAATTGCTGTAACTTAATCGTGTTACTTTCTACCTGGTGTCGGACGCCCTCGGTTAGATCACAACACTAGAGTCAGAGCACTATTGTTCTTCACGCGCACAGTAACTGAAATTTAAAACTGTTAAAAGAAAAGGCTCAATAAACTATTGTATAGATAGATACTGTTTAATACACTGTCCATCAATATGTATTTCCTTTGTGCTTTGAACTTTTCAAAGCGGACTCGACGCGCAGCGTACATACCATAGGGTGCATACTCGGCTGCGCGCTGTAACTCCACGTGGTTTCAAGCGCATCATTCTGCGCTCGGGATGCGCATAAGCGCTTTGTGCCGCACTGTGTTGGAGTCATTCATATCATAATGCAGTGACGCAATTAAAGCTTCTTAACATTAATAATTATTAATGTTGCTGCCTCATTAAATAGCTGTGCTATACACTTAAAACATGTCTCAATTTTTAGTAGCCTTGGCTATATCTAAAATAATTATCTTTTTCATTTTTGTTATATTTTTTTTCACTGAATGTATTTTATAACAATACAAAGAGCAATATGTATTATTCACTAATCTAGTGTATAATAGCATTTCTGTCATAGATTATGATCATATATTTTGGGAATTTGTTGTTTATAATGTCTTTCAGCTTCAAATCTTTATAATGAAGCTGTCTGTAAGTAGATTGTGTTTAACACACACATTACAATGTAGAATACTGCTGTTTAAATTGTTTTAACTTTAAACCTGTTGGTTGGTAGCTAGCTTTAAGTACTGAAGTACCTGTATTTTCTTTTTTATATATATATATATATATATATATATATATACACACACACACACACACACACACACACGTATATATATATATATATATATATATATTGTAGTGTTTGAATAAAGGGTGGCTATCTTTCATAATCAACTGTTGTGTACTATATACTAAAGGTATATTTTAAGGGGCTAATTGAGGAAATTGCTATTTTTTTTATTAGTTTAAAAATAAAATAAAAATATCGGTTTGTATGTATTGGCCAATACTCAGAATTTTGGTATCGGATCGGTTTTGAAAAATGGTATGGTTGCATCCCTACTCTCACTAAACGCTCATGTCAACCTCAAATTGTCAAAACATGTTTTGGAAAATTTTTATTACATATAGAATTTTTTTTAGAATAAATGAAAAATTGTAAACTTTTTTTTAAGTTAACTTTTTAAAAACTTTTTTCACTTTGTGTCGTCTTTAAAATGAGACCAAACTTCAGTCTGTGATCCAAAGATTTATGAACATTTAAGTTGGAAATGTTATTTTCAGGTCTATATATAATGGATTATAAATACTGCATAATAAAAATTTACAACCATAAAATCCTCTAAAAATACAAAATATTAAATAGAAAACATTATCAAAATAATAGTACAATCATTTAATTGAAAAAAAGGTCCTTTTTGAGAGACATGCAGAGAGCAGCCGTCTAAACCCCTGCTGAAGTGTGTGTGTTCACGTATGTGTGTGTGTGTTTCAGGGCATGGTGACGGTGTCGGGTTCTCTGTCTGGTTCTCCTGGACTCGGTGTTGTGTGCTCTGGGTCCGCTGGCCTGCCTCACCACTCAGGTCCCAGAACTCAACGGCTGCCCACATCACGTGCTGGTGCGTACTGACCGCTCGTTACTCTAATTACACACACACATCAGTGAGCCAAACGACTCAACTTACACATGCGTCTCTACTTTAGTGCTGTCGCGATACCTAAATGATGACTTCTAGATCGATACCAGACAAAAATGCCTCGATGCCGATACTGAATCCAGACCACGAAAAAAAAACTAAAAATAGTAGAAGAATATAACAGAACTTAATACTTGATACAAAATACTTGACCAGCATGTTCCTGCCCTGCTTTTTGACCATACGCTCCCCTTTATTAAATAAAATAATAATAATTACACACCAGTGTGTGTGTCCTTACAGAGATGTTTGAAACATTGACATTATTATCGATCATGCTAATATTTGCTAACCTTTCACAATTCTGGACAGGTTGGGATGACCAAAATCAAGTAATTTCATATTTTTTAAATGTCGTTTTATAATTTCAATATAGATAATTTGATTTTATCTTTAATAATTTTGTTTTATGCTACTGAGACTAATAGAATAAAGCCTTCACTCTATAAATGAACTATAGACTGATTCTTAATAAATAGATTAAATGTATTCTATTTTCTTTAGTTGTTTGATTAACATTAGTCACCTAATTAGACACACATAATTATGGTGCGTTCTATTATGCCCAGCGAACCGACTCAGACCTCGGATTTGACGTCACGTGCTCACACTTCAAGCGTTCTATTATGTTTTTGCGTGTCCGAAATCGGAGAAAAGCTGTTGTCATGGTAGCACTGCCAACAGACCAGGGCACTTACATTAAAAAAAATATTATGACTACACCTTATCAAAACGCAGCCATTTGAACTTGAAAATGTTCACTTTATTTAATGTTTTTCATGTTAATCTTCTGTTAGCAACGCTGAGAAACGTTAGTAATTGCACTCACAACAACCGTATTCCCATACCTACAGGGACGCAGTAATACGAGTGATTATAATAGTCATTCTAAAATACCAAAGCGTTTTAAAACAATGAAAACAATTCATTCTTACCAAGTCACAGGGCGCAGCCATCTTGAATTCGGAAACAGAATTTTTGCTAGGTGTCCTCAATTGGCTTGTCCGACGTCCGAGAGGAGAAATCCGAGGAAAGGTCACCTGTTGCTAGGCAACGTCTGTTGTCCGATTCGGATCTCCGAGTACGGTAGGAATAATAGAACGCCCATTAGACCTGCACGTTGGAACACACACGATTTCTTCTTCACAACGGCTTACGTTCAGTAAAGACATACCCGATTGTGTTTACGTGAATACTTGCCAGGACGTGCTTTTTTACATAGAATTATGACTATTTAAATCACTCTCAATTTATTACACAAATATTTATCGCACATATATCTGGTTCTCATATTCAAATTGTTCAGCACTTTTAAACGTCTCTTGCACAATGTTTTAAAGGACATCTTGCAATTGTTTTTCTTTGATTTGTCATTATTTATTCAGTTCGTGGATGTGTAAATTGTGGTATTGTCATTTTGTGATTATTTTTTGTGAAACTGTGTCCATCTTGACCAGTTTTATTTTTACATTAAAGCAGCACTAAAGTTCGAATTTTTTACCTTAAATTAACTGGTTTCAGTGGTTCATTAAGCTCGTAACAATGTGAAAGCCACTTCTTGATCCTGTATCTGCTATAACCACGCTATGTAAGACTGCCAGACCGGGTTCGCGTTCTGTAGTTTTAATGAGACATAAGAAAACTACAAATTTGACTTGCTTTACGTCAAGCGTTACAATAGTCATTATTTTGTTTTTCTTTCGTTTCTGATACAATACATCATACTTTCATGAAATCATGCAACCTTGTCTGTGGACATCGTTCAAACAGCTAGCGTGCGTGCGACAGTAGACTGCGCTAGGCTAAATTATTTCCGACAGCGGTAATGGACAATTCCGCTTCCAACCTGTAGGCCGACCGCAGAGAAAACGTTACTTGGTGTTGCTTTAATATCTCAATGTGATTCTCCTGGTTAAATAAAGGACATAATAATAATAACTGTCTGTCTGTGATGAGTCGAACACTCTGCAGATAACATTCGCCTACGTGATGCCGGGTTTATGAGGGACTCGGACCTCCGGCGGCGTCTCCACCGAAACCATCGACAAAAGACTTTAAGACTTGCACAGTTTTGCACTGGACAAACTCACAGACACTTCAACTTTTAACCTGCTTCTTAAACCTGCGCTCCATTTTTTTATCTGATCTGATGTTAATTTTGTATTTCTGTTGTTTTTCTCAATCTTCTCAATAAAATCCATTTTTAGTATGTTCTTTTAACTCTTGGAGTGGACTGTTTTTTTTTAGATTTGATTATTATTATTATTTTTTCATATTTTGAACTCACCATGAAAAAAACATTTTTAATGGAATTTTGTCAGCGTTTATTGTAAATGTTTAATCACAGTTCCTCTTGCAGCGTCTCTCTCTCATGATGTGGGCGGGGCTATAACCTGTCACTCACATGAGGTCTCGCCAGTAGCAAACCACAACCATCCAATCAATTCCTCTCAGACACAATCCAGCCCCGCCCACATCTATTCTTGTTCCTAAAGCGATTCACTCGGATATACGGTTGAATTCCCAGTCTCTTCATCTGTCATGATGCAGAGAATCTTGCTAAGCAGGTTAATTGAAAGTTAACCATAACTATCCAAATAAAAAATGTCAGATCAAATAAAGACACAGTGTCTGTTCAGTGTTCACACAGGACGGGTTTCTGAGAACAAAATCTAGACGAAACTAGAAGTCATAAGGTCTATAGATATGGAATAAAATGAATTCAACATTTATAAACACGTCTTGAAAAGAAAAGAAACCGTTAGACATCATGATGTCTTTACAAAAATTATCAGGGTTTTATTGGTCGTAAATTTAGTTAAATCATGGTAACCACAAATAAGCCATGTTTTTGCAACACTAACCTTAATTTAATGATAATTTACAAATGATAATCAAAACAACAAAAAAAATTTACTATAACAAAACCAGCTTTAACTGCTGTGTAAAGAAGCCTTTAGAGGGGGTTTTAGGTTTTCAGGGAAACCAACTATTCAAACTTAAAAAACATTGAACGCCAGCAAACCAGTTGTTCTGGGTGTGTCAGCATCAGTGTGATTCACACGCATGCCGAGGATCCTTCCTCCACCCCAACTGCAGGAGACGAGATGAGGGTGTGACGCGAGCCTCTTCAATCTCACACAGAGACGCTTCACTCCTGAGTCACAGAGAGACACTGACCTCCCGGACACACACAATCACATGGATATCTCTAATCAGGGTAAGATTAAATTCCCATTCATAATCTAGTTTAAGTTATAACTTCTATTACTAATGTGTGTGTGTGTTCTGCTGAATGCTGTGTAACTGGACTGACAGGTGTCCCATATGTTGTAGATCAACACAAGATATTAATCACAAAAACCTAAACCTTCATAAAATGTATGATGTTACTACACTTACATTTCCTAGTCTTCTCAGTGTCTGAGGCTCTTAAAGTGTGTGATGCTCTTATGTGTCTGAGACGTCACTACTGAAGCTTTGGCTCTGTTTCCTGCTGGTATTAAGATGCATTTGGTGGATTGGATTACAAGCAGACGAGGGACAAACCGTTTACACCTGGTGTTTTAATTCGTCCACTTTCTCCCACTTCTGTCCTGATTTCTTCAAGGGAGGGTCTATGGGTGGGAAAATGTGTTTTATCAGATCTTTAGATCTAATGGACAAATAAGCTCACGCAATTTACATATGAACACAACCAGAGGTGACATACGAAGAACAGCTTTCGTTTTGCAAGAACACACTGAACGCTGTGAGTGTGTGTTAGAAATCAGGAATAGTGAGAGAACATTGTGCTTGGTATGTTTTTCATCTTCAAACCAAACTTGGGTCTCGATACGACAGTTTAAATCCGCTGTGGTTAGCGCTCTTTCTCATAATGTTAGCATTAGATCAGTAATCGTTCTTTAGAGGCTGTTCAAACACATTCGTCCACATGAGAGCTTACATGCGTTTCAACCCTGTTGTCCAAAGTGGACAAGCTCGTAGCGTTTTAGACCCTGTTTACACCTGTATTTAGTCTCGTTCACTTGTGATCCGATCAGACCAAAACGCCTCCTAACACCAGGTGTACCTTTGACACTGTGTTCTTGTGATGTCATTCAGACAACCATTGTTGCCTTGATGTCATTTTACAGCATCCATTTGTTAATAGTCACTTGACATCTATAGCTCAGGTGTGTATAGATCTATAGCTCAGGTGTGTATAGACCTATAGCTCAGGTGTGTATAGACCTATTGTCTCATCTATTGCTCAGGTGTGTATCTATAGCTAGGGTACACACCTGAGTTATAGATACACCTATAGCTCATGTACAGCTCAGGTGATTGGCTCATATTGACGTGTATAGCAGCATGGAACTCAACCAATTAGCACAGGGGTGCCCAACCCCTGCTCCTGCCGATCGACTGTATAGCAGTTTATCTCCAACCATAATCAAACACCCCTGACGCAATCAATTAAGGTCTTCAGGATCACTTGAAAATTAAAGGCAGGTGTGTTTGATTAGGCTTGGAGATGAACTGTGCAGGACAGTCGATCGGCAGGAGCAGGGTTGGGCACCCCTGAATTAGCATGTTCAGCGCCCAATCCCACCTCTGAAAGTTCCTGAACTTTAAATTCTCGCAAACAGGGACTTTCGGAGGGGGAAATGTTACCCAGAACTTCATGTAGACCCTGGTTACCAGTACTAGCCCAAAGTCCCTAGTCCCTGAGGAGAGTTCCTGTGGTGGAAACTCGGCTATAGTGGCTAATTTCTGTCTCGGATCTTGCAGGCATCGAGCCCGCGCGGCTCCCTCTCTGAGCTGTGTTTGGTGTTGGTCGGCAGCATCGGCTGTGGAAAGACCCTGACGCGGGACACACTCCTGCGTAGAGACTTCGGATCTGGGATCTCCGGCCTCTCCCCGTGTGAGTCAGATCCGGCGGGGCTTTCGGAGGCCGGCGGCTGTGCGTTGTGGAAACCCCCTCGCTGGTACTGGCTGGGGCAAAGAGTTGGAGGCCGACATTCAGGAGGAGACTCGGCGTTCCCTCCGCTTGAGCGCCCCTCTGGGCCCTTCGTCTTCCTCTTCCTCATTCCCATCGAGGAGTTCACGGAAATGGAGCGGTGCATCCCGGATCAGCTGGAGCACATGTTTGGGCAGGCGGTGCTGGGACACACGCTGGTGCTGCTCACCTGTGGAGAATACCTGATGGACCGCAGTCTGGACGAGTACCTGAACAAGGAGGATGGGCTTCGGGAGGTGGTGAGGAGGTGCCGAGGACAGTGTCATGTGATCAGAAACCGCAGATCTGACGACAGACAGCAAGTCGTCTCTCTACTGGAGAAGGTGAGGCTACAGGCGTCCGACTGAAAGCTCATTGGCTTCTTCCTACATACAGTCAAATTATTCAGACACTAAATATAATTTTAGATTTATTTTTTTCAAGTGTGTGCAGGAAATATAGTTAGTTAATGTAAGTGAGGATAGCAAAATAAAGTAAACTGTGACATATTCAAACGCACATACCTGTAGACTGAAAACCTGGTGCGCATGTGCAGTTTTCAGAGGTTTGTGTTTTTTAAGTTTACACAGAGATGATAATGTTTTTGTAAAATTTTCAACGCGAGCCCCAAACACTGTTGTGTAAATGAGCGGCCGGAGCTCATTAAGGGTTTTCTGTTGCAGCGGTGTCGTGTTAGCGGCCCCTAAGTTAATAAATAATGATATTTGCAATGGAAATGAATCAGTCAAAACTAACTTTATCTGGACAATAACTTTATTCTAGAGCTTTTGTAAAGCCTAAACACTCTCTGTGACTGTAATCTCCTGTTATCACTGTAACAGCTGCTGAGAAACATCTATATTGTTAAAGCGCTGTATAAATGAAGGTGACTTGACTTGATATGCTGAGATATTGAGATATTTGTAATGGCATAAATGCTACGTAGATCTCAATATCTCAGCTCTGGAAGGGTCTAGAGACTCCATTTTGACACTCAGGTCTAAGTCTCATGGCCCTCTATCGGAATCCAGAGTTTTGAGAAGATTGGAGAAACTTAATTTCTCACCCAAAAAAACAAAACAAAAGGGATACCACTGTCGCTTTTTGGGGAGGTTGAAATTTTGAGTTTCTCTGATCTTCTCTGAAAATCTGGATTCTGATAGAGGGCCATGGGACTTAGACCTGAGTGCAATATGGTGGCTCTAGACCCTTCCAGAGCTGAGATATTTATGAGATATTTATGAGATATTTATGACATACTGAGATATTGAGCCATTATAAATATCCCAATATCTCAGCTCTGGAAGGGTCTAGAGTCTCTATCGGAGTCCTCTGTGCCCACATTTGTCCACAATTACAGGATTAAGGGCTATAAAGTGAATACGGTTTGAGGGTTAACATGTGATATAAAATATCTGTGGGGTATTATTTTGAGCTAAAACTTCACACACTCTGGGGAAATCAAATGCTTATTTTACATCTTGTGAAAAGCGCATTATACCACCCTTTAAGGGGCACACTGTAATGGGATGATGTATTATGATGACAGTACAAATTGTCTGATTTTGAGACTGTTTCTGGTGTATCAGGTGGAGCAGATGGTGCAGAGGAACGGAGGATTTCACCTGCTCGGGGAAGAGGAGAAAGAGGAGGAGAAAACGGAGAGGAAGCTCAGTGCAGCGAGAGACACAATGTGGAACGGAGGAACACTAACACAAATCAACAAATCTGACAAACAAACAGAGGAAACCGTGAGTGATGGAGTGATCGAGAGACACCTGATCAATGGAGTTCAGTCACAGCGGCGAGAGGATGAAGACACACACCGCAGATGTGCACTTCTGGAGAGAAGCCCGAGCTACAAACTCAACAAAGGTGCTGAAATAAACAAGAACTAATCCATCCTGTACATTACAATAGATTTTAGCACACATTACAGTCACAGAAGAACACATATAGCCACATTATCCAAAATACATGTTAAATAGAGATGTTTTTAGTCTTGAATGTTGCCACAGATGAGATATTGGGATAATTTAGCAGCATTAACATGATGTAAATGTAAAGTAAATATATTTTGGGAGAACTGTTTGTTTGAGATGATGCTAATGTTTGAGTTGTGCTGGTGTGACTCTAGAGGGCGCTCTCTCAGTCAGATGATGGAGGAGGCAGAGCTTCAGCACAGCCAGAGCTTCATCAACACTAGTAGGTTCATTATCACTTTTTAACTACACACATTTACATGTACATGTATGCATTTTGCAGATGATTTTATCATTGCATTTTAAATTCTTATCAGTTCTTGCTTTCCCTGGAAATTCGAACCCGTGACCTCAGCGTTGCAAACGCCAGCGCTCTCCTGTTTGAGCTACACACATACATAAAACAACTTAATTGATCATTTGCTGGATATGAAGACTCGTAAATAGTGTTTGGCCTTCTTGAATGCGCATCTCTGGGATTTTCACACCTGTTTTAAGGTTCAAAAGATGAAAACGCTTCATCTGATCACTTCTCAACACACACATTTGAGGAATCATGCATGTCTTGAGCTCCTATGCTGACGATGCACAACTTAGTCAGTTCGTGAAATCTGTGTCCTGATCAAGGTTATTATACGTTGTAATATTGTTGGTTTAACTTAAAAAATAAGTAACCTGGTTGCCTTAATTTTATGTTCATTGAAATGGAAAAAATGAGTTAATACATTGAAGGAGATTAATTTAATCACCAGAAACTCAAAATATTATGTTATTTGAACTACATAAATTATCTAAGTTGTTCTGACAAAAGAAAAATGTTGTGATTACAAATCCTGAAAATATTTTTTTACAGTGTAGTTTCACATTTTTTAATTGGAATATCGTTTTCAATTTTGCTTTAAATGTCAGATTAGTTTTAGTTAGTTTCATTAATGGTTTAGTTAGTTTTACTCTAGTTTTTCTAGAGTTTACTCTAATTTCGTGAACACATTTCTGTTTAGTTTAGCAGAGCTGACCAAAGCAAGACGGTTGACCTCAGCAGAGTTTAATGTTTGCACAGATTACAGTTAACTCTTGTGCTGACATCTTCATAATAATAATAAATTCATGGTTTGAGATTGAACAAAGCACCAAATAAATGCAACTTAAAGTAAAATGATGAAAACATCAGCGGTTGATCGCCTGAAGCGTTATTTACAGTTTCCCTATACAGCCACATTAATAAGAAGAGCTTATTAATTACAAAACCAATTATTTATTTGTGCTAATTATTATTTTATTTCAGTAGCTGTTGTTATTTTTATTTAGTTTATGAATTTTTGTAACACTTTATTTTACAGTGTCCTTGTTACATGTTACATGTACTTACCATAGTAATAACAGTAAATGATGCATAATTACATCCAACCAATAACCCTATAATAACTACATGTAGTTAATTATTAATATTAATACTCAGTACTTAATTATATATAATTACACTGTAACAATGACACCTCATAATACAGGGTTTCACTTTTATTTTAAGGTGTCATTGTTACAGTGTAATTCTGAGTAATAATAATTAACTACATGTACTTATTATACGGTTAAGGTTTGGCTGAGGGTTAGTTGCATGTAATTATGCATCATTTACTGTTATTACTATGAAAAGTAAATGTAACAAATGTAACAAGGACACTGTAAAATAAAGTGTTGCGAAATAAAGTGTAACTTGAATTTTTTATTTTATTTCAGTTTATGAAAATGTTTTTAGACCAATCGTTTTAGTTTTAGTTTCCGTTGGTCCTAATGCTGATATATTTGCTTCTGTTTCTCACTGAAGTCCATCACAGTTTCCAGAAGGTCTCAGAGACTCTCTCTCCGGGGTCGTCCTTCGACCGTCTCGGACTCTTCTCTGGCCGAGCTGAGGATGGTTCTGCTGGGCCGCGCGGGTTCTGGGAAGAGTGCGGCCGGGAACGTCATTCTGGGCCGAGAGGAGTTCGAGCTTCATGGAGAGGATGATGTCAGAGCGGCGCATCAGGAGTGTGTGAAGGCCAGAGCGCTCGTGGGCGACACGCAGGTCAGTGTCACAGTTTTGCTCGTCTCATGGAAATATCTCAGTCCTTACTTGGATTTTGCAAAGCTCCGAATTGGGAGCCTCTTAGAGACAGATTAAAACACCAGGTGTAAACGGGAACATGTCCCTCGTCTGCTTGTGATCCGATCCACCAAACGCTTAATACCAGCAGGAAACAGAGCCTTTAAATTCATTTCACAACTTTGCTTTGAACCATGCTGGAATAAATAGGTTAAAACTTAGAACTTAAATCTTGACCAATCAGAGCCGAGCAGCTCTCAGAGAGGCGGGGCTTAGAGAGACTGAATCTTCGATCGAAGCGTTTCAGACACTGAGAGAAAGAGCTGAAGCTTCAGTGCAGATCATGAGGAAACTAAAGTGTTTTTGAGCTTTTTGGGTGTGCATTTAAACTATTTTAGGAAACTCCAAAACACAATTAGCGACCCTCGCGTCCTGGAACAAATCCTTCCCTCATGGGTCAAATTGACCCGAAGCCTTAAAATTATACTTAATTTCTTTTCTTTTTTTTTGTCTTTTTTTTTGTCTTAGAAAGCTTAATTTATTTCATTTTGATAATATATTTTTAATTTTTTGGAAATTTTCTTTTTTTATTGACCTTTAAATTACTAGATTTAATTTAATCAGTAAACAGTAATTTAAGCACATTCCTTTTAGCCTCGTGAGTACCATCCTGATCTCGCGAGCTTTCAAGGTTTCACTCGCAGATCTGTCTGGATACTTTCCGTTAAAGAAAATTTGGAAGCAGTTCACCGAACGAACGTCCAATCAGCGTTGGCTTTGAGGCGGGTTGAGGTGTGACGCAACGAGAAGCGCGACAATTCAGTCCAGAGTCACATGGCGGCTTCAGTGGATGAAACTAGCATCAGCGTGGCTATCGAGCAAGTTTTATCGGAATTACAGAGTATTTCCTCACAGGAAGAAGAGCTAAAACACTGCTCTGGAGGCTTTTCTCAGAGGAAAGATGTTTTTGCTCTGCTCCAGACTGGTTTCGGCAAGAGTTGCTCTGATTGGTTGATTTGGACCGTCTATCACCAACATAGGCCAATCAGCTAACCAGTATTTCCGCCTTTCCAAAACTACTTCAACGGAAGGTTTCCAGATGGATATGCGGAGCAAGTCCATCTGGCGGAGTCAGGTTACATTCCTTTTAATTCAGCTCAAAATATCTTACATTGGGTGTCTTTGCCGTCCTCTTGTGGAAAAACAATGATATAACATGATATATCATGACTCATGCCACTAGATGGCGTTACAGCTCTATATAGAGCAAATGAGCTGATCCGCTGGGGTCCTAAAGTCAGTTTCTTTCAGTATGAATTCAGATACACATGTAGACTTCATAAAATAATTTATTTAAGTTTTAGCATTTTTAGCTTGGAATTTGAGCATTTTTAGGTTTTTCTATGTGTACTGTGTGAAAGATTTGTCCCTTTTCCAATCGATCCACCAAAACGCGTCTTAATACCAGCAGAGGACTAAACCTCTTCTGTCTCTCCTTCAGGTGTCTGTTGTCGACACCCGGACTGGTTTGAGTCTGAGAGATCTCCAGAGGAGGTGAAAGCTCAGATCTCCTCATGTGTGGCCCTGTCGGCCCCGGGCCCTCACGTGTTCCTGCTCTGTGTCCCCGTGGCACCGGCCCACTGGCTGCGAGCTCCCGGCGCTGAAGGCCCTCGAGGGAGCGTTCGGACCCGAGACCGTCCGCCGGCACACCATCGTCCTCTTCACGCGCTTCCGACCTGCTTCCCAAGGGCCCGTCCGGCGTGGAGGCGGTGGAGGACTGACATCAGCTCCCGGCGGCCCGAGATGCTGGAGCTGGTGCAGAGATGCGGAGACCGCTACCACATCCTCACCGCCGGGCCGGAGAACGTGCCCGAGCTCCTGGAGAAGGTGAAGCAGACGGTGAAGGAGAGCGGAGGGAGTTTCCACAGCATCTCGCTTTACCAGGAGAACCAGACGAAGAGCGTGAGGAGAGACCGACTGAACCACTCGTCTCCCTCTCTGGACGCCGTGCGAGAGACTGAGGAAGAGGAGGAGCTGATGACGGTGGGAGAAGAGCATCCGCTTGGATTCGTTGTTCCGATCGCTCGCTGCTGCGCTCCGCGTGGGAGACGACGAAGGTCGGGAGCGAGTCACGTGCCGATGCTGCTGTACGCCGGAGCGCTGGCCGGCGCGGCGCTAGGCCTGTTCCTCGCGGGCGCTGTAGGGGGCGCTGTCGGGGCTGCGCTGGGGACTGTGGCCACTGAGGTCGGGAGACGGAGATCGTCAAACAGAAAACACAGTGATTCTGGAAATGGACGGTTTCAATCTGCTCTGTGAACTGTAAAATCATTCAACAAATTCGTGGTTTCTTGCATCTAGTCAAATCCGTACAAACGCAATAGCATATTCCTCTTTTAGTTTCGAGTTTTAAAGGTGCACTGTGTAATTTTTAAAGAGGATATGCAATTCTCATATTCATTCAGTGGTGTATAAAGAGCTTACATAATGAACCGTGATGTTTGGATGTGAGGCGTTTCTCTACACACCCCGCGGGTCCGCTTACATCTACATGTTTCTACGGTGGCCTTAAACGTACACACGTGTTTCGTCACTATGTTGTTCTTCGTGATAAGAAGCTGCTAACCTCATTGTTTAACTGGCTTCTCTCTGCTGTCTCAGACAACGACATCACTTCCTATCGGCCACCGTAACTTCTGTTGGGTGCAAATGCGCAACCTCACCACTAGATGCAGCTAAAAATTACACACTGCACCTTTAAATGTTTCCATACCACTCAAATTTAGGTGATGCTTTACCAACATTTTTATGAACACAAGAACAAAACACTGCAAAACATTTCTATAACCATAAATTTATGTGCACTAAAAATTAAATGTCTGTTTCTCTGACAGGACACTAATTTATCACTAAATGTGTTCCAGCCTAACAAAGCATTATTTATATTGTCATAAAACTTAATGTGAACAATTTGTGCTCACTTGTAGATCTACCCTTCTCCTAAACCAGCTGACCACACTTCATATATATTTATTAAAGTATATAATGAACAGAAATATAAGCATATGTTAAAAAAACATTTCTGTGTCCTGATAAAAGGAGGACATTTATTTTAAAACAACATCATTCATATGCTTCTGGGTCTTGCAGTAATAATATTATTTATATAAAAAGAGTCATTTTGGAAATTATGTAGTGACCAAAAAATAAAATTATACATAAAACTTTATATTTGAATTTCTTCTGATGGATGGATGTTCTAAAAATGTTCAGTTTTCCTGATGCAACTCACATGCAAGTACAATTATTTTCATTTGTCTGAGAAACTAATCCTCAGTGTGATTTCAGTCAAAGGTTTTTATAATCATGACATTCAGCCATGATGTCCAAACAATGTCTGTTATATTGTAACTGTGTTTACGCTTGCTTTAGAAGCCTTGAAAACTGATTATGGTAAGGAGCGTTACATTTCCAGACACACTTGAGGTGTGGCCAATCACAGCACACTGGGTCAGCTGGCCAATCAGAGCACTCTGGGCTTGTCAGAAGGCGGGGCTTTGTAGGAATCAGAGCGTTTCAAGACAGACTGGGGAATAGAGAAGTGGATCTTCTCCAGTGCGTCTAGAACTGGTCTCTGTTGGCGCTCGCCGAACCCAATGTCGCTGGTGTGTGTGAACGTGGCAGATTAAACCCCTCAGACCTGAATTATGTTTCAAGTTTCTGAAAAATATAAAAGTACATTTTCCCAGCTCATGAGGTTTCTATAAATGAAAACAAATGAAAAAAAATGTTTTTATATAATGGCTTTCATTGTGATTTTTTTTGTCCATTCCAATGGACATCAGGTCAAAACAGGTGTACTTCCCAAAAATGTACCAACATGAAATAAATTAATAAACATAAAATTTGTTGGTCTATACTTTAAGCTTTTCCTCAAGGTCAAAAAAATTCCAGCAGTATACCATTTCAACTATAATTTTGAGGTTTTTGTTTTACAGATTGCTCATTGTTTGTAACAAACTAAATATATTCAAATCAATCAATCTGGTCATATTAGAGTCATTTTCTGTGTGCACCTTTCTTTTTTTAGAACAAAAACTGAACATTATAACATTACAACTTTGATTTGTTTGGTTTTTCCTTTATATTGCACATTTGTTTATTCACAACAAAATAAACCTAGGAATCAATCAAATGCATTCCACGGGCGGGCTGGGTTCGGGATATTTATAATGAGATAATGGCATAAATGCTACGTGGGATCTGGAAGGGTCTAGAGCCTCCGATTTTGCACTCAGGTCTAAGTCCCATGGCCCTCATTCAGAATCCAGAGTTTCAAGAAGATCAGAGCAACTCAAAATTTTGACCCAAAAAAAAAAAAAAACCACAGTGGTACCCCTTATGTTTTTTTTTTTGTGCGAAAAAATGAGTTTCTCCAATCTTCTTGAAACTCTGGATTCTGATAGAGGGCCATGGGACTTAGACCTGAGTGCAAAAATGGAGGCTCTAGACCTCTTCCAGAGCTGAGATATTGGGATAATTATAATGGCATAAATGCTATGTGAGATCTCAATATCTCAGCTCTGGAAGGTCTGAGCCTCCATTTTTGCACTCAGGTCTAAGTCCCATTGCCCTCTATCAGAATCCAGAGTTTCAAGAAGATTGGAGAAACTTATTTTTTCGCACAAAAAAAAACAAAAACATAAGGGGTACCACTGTCATTATTTTTTTGGGTCAAAATTTTGAGTTGCTCTGATCTTCATGAAACTCTGGATTCTGATAGAGGGCCATGGGACTTAGACCTGAGTGCAAAAATGGAGGCTCTAGACCCTTCCAGAGCTGAGATATTGAGATCTCACGTAGCATTTATGCCATTATAATTATCCCAATATCTCAGCTCTGTATGCCATTATAATTATCCCAATATCTCAGCTCTGGAAGGGTCTAGAGCCTCCATTTTTGCACTCAGGTCTAAGTCCCATGGCCCTCTATCAGAATCCAGAGTTTCAAGAAATCAGAGCAACTCAAAATTTTGACCCCCCCCCAAAAAAAAAAACGACAGTGTTACCCCTTATGTTTTTTTTTGTGCGAAAAAATAAGTTTCTCCAATCTTCTTGAAACTCTGGATTCTGATAGAGGGCCAATGGGACTTAGACCTGAGTGCAAAAATGGAGGCTCTAGACCCTTCCAGAGCTGAGATATTGGGATAATTATAATGGCATACAGAGCTGAGATATTGGGATATTTATAATGGCATAAATGCTATGTGAGATCTCAATATCTCAGCTCTGGAAGGGTCTAGAGCCTCCATTTTTGCACTCAGGTCTAAGTCCCATTGCCCTCTATCAGAATCCAGAGTTTCAAGAAGATTGGAGAAACTTATTCTTTCGCACAAAAAAAAAACAAAAACATAAGGGGTACCACTGTCATTTTTTTTGGGTCAAAATGTTGAGTTGCTCTGATCTTCATGAAACTCTGGATTCTGATAGAGGGCCATGGGACTTAGACCTGAGTGCAAAAATGGAGGCTCTAGACCCTTCCAGAGCTGAGATATTGAGATCTCACGTAGCATTTATGCCATTATAATTATCCCAATATCTCAGCTCTGTATGCCATTATAATTATCCCAATATCTCAGCTCTGGAAGGGTCTAGAGCCTCCATTTTTGCACTCAGGTCTAAGTCCCATGGCCCTCTATCAGAATCCAGAGTTTCAAGAAGATCAGAGCAACTCAAAATTTTGACCCCCCCAAAAAAAAAACGACAGTGGTACCCCTTATGTTTTTTTTTTGTGCGAAAAATAAGTTTCTCCAATCTTCTTGAAACTCTGGATTCTGATAGAGGGCCATGGGACTTAGACCTGAGTGCAAAAATGGAGGCTCTAGACCCTTCCAGAGCTGAGATATTGGGATAATTATAATGGCATACAGAGCTGAGATATTGGGATATTTATAATGGCATAAATGCTATGTGAGATCTCAATATCTCAGCTCTGGAAGGGTCTAGAGCCTCCATTTTTGCACTCAGGTCTAAGTCCCATTGCCCTCTATCAGAATCCAGAGTTTTCAAGAAGATTGGAGAAACTTATTTTTGCACCCAAAAAAAAAAAAAACATAAGGGGTACCACTGTCATTTTTTTTTTGGGTCAAAATTTTGAGTTGCTCTGATCTTCTTGAAACTCTGGATTCTGATAGAGGGCCATGGGACTTAGACCTGAGTGCAAAATTGGAGGCTCTAGACCCTTCCAGAGCTGAGATATTTAGATATTTATAATGGCATACAGAGCTGATATATTAGATATTTACAATGGCATAAATGCCACGTGAAATCTCAATATCTCAGCTCTGGAAGGGTCTAGAGCCTCCATTTTTGCACTCAGGTCTAAGTCCCATGGCCCTCTATCAGAATCCAGAGTTTCAGAGATAGAGCAACTCAAAATTTCTGACCCAAAAAAAAAAACGACAGTGGTACCCCTTATGTTTTTTTTTCGGGTCAAAATTTAGATTTTCTTGAAACTCTGGATTCTGATAGAGGGCCATGGGACTTAGATCTGAGTGCAAAAATGGAGGCTCTAGACCCTTCCAGAGCTGAGATATTTAGATATTTATAATGGCATACAGAGCTGAGATATTGAGATATTTACAATGGCATAAATGCTACGTGAAATCTCAATATCTCAGCTCTGGAAGGGTCTCAGAGCCTCCATTTTTGCACTCAGATCTAAGTCCCATGGCCCTCTATCAGAATCCAGAGTTTCAAGAAGATTGGAGAAACTTATTTTTTCCGCACAAAAAAAAAACATAAGGGGTACCACTGTCGTTTTTTTTTCAGGTCAAAATTTTGATTTTCTTGAAACTCTGGATTCTGATAGAGGGCCATGGGACTTAGATCTGAGTGCAAAAATGGAGGCTCTAGACCCTTCCAGAGCTGAGATATTGAGATTTCACGTAGCATTTATGCCATTGTAAATATCTCAATACTCAGCTCTGTATGCCATTATAAATATCTAAATATCTCAGCTCTGGAAGGGTCTAGAGCCTCCATTTTTGCACTCAGGTCTAAGTCCCATGGCCCTCTATCAGAATCCAGAGTTTCAAGAAGATCGGAGAAACTTATTTTTCGCACAAAAAAAAAAACGATAAGGGGTACCACTGTCGTTTTTTTTTCGGGTCAAAATTTTGATTTTCTTGAAACTCTGGATTCTGATAGAGGGCCATGGGACTTAGATCTGAGTGCAAAAATGGAGGCTCTAGACCCTTCCAGAGCTGAGATATTGAGATCTCACGTAGCATTTATGCCATTGTAAATATCTCAATATCTCAGCTCTGTATGCCATTATAAATATCTAAATATCTCAGCTCTGGAAGGGTCTAGAGCCTCCATTTTTGCACTCAGATCTAAGTCCCATGGCCCTCTATCAGAATCCAGAGTTTCAAGAAAATCAAAATTTTGACCTCAAAAAAAAACGACAGTGGTACCCCTTACGTTTTTTTTTTTTTGTGCGAAAAAATAAGTTTCTCCAATCTTCTTGAAACTCTGGATTCTGATAGAGGGCCATGGGACTTAGATCTGAGTGCAAAAATGGAGGCTCTAGACCCTTCCAGAGCTGAGATATTTAGATATTGTATAATGGCATACAGAGCTGAGATATTGAGATATTTACAATGGCATAAATGCTACGTGAAATTCTCAATATCTCAGCTCTGGAAGGGTCTAGAGCCTCCATTTTTGCACTCAAGATCTCAAGTCCCATGGCCCTCTATCAGAATCCAGAGTTTCAAGAAAATCAAAATTTTGACCCGAAAAAAAAAAACGTAAGGGGTACCACTGTCGTTTTTTTTTTCGGGTCAAAATTTTGATTTTCTTGAAACTCTGGATTCTGATAGATGGCCATGGGACTTAGATCTGAGTGCAAAAATGGAAGCTCTAGACCCTTCCAGAGCTGAGATATTTAGATATTTATAATGGCATACAGAGCTGAGATATTGAGATATTTACAATGGCATAAATGCTACGTGAAATCTCAATATCTCAGCTCTGGAAGGTCTAGAGCCTCCATTTTTGTACTCAGATCTAAGTCACATGGCCCTCTATCTGAATCCAGAGTTTCAAGAAAATCAAAATTTTGACCCGAAAAAAAAACGTAAGGGGTACCACTGTACGTTTTTTTTTTATCGGGTCAAAATTTTGATTTTCTTGAAACTCTGGATTCTGATAGAGGGCCATGGGACTTAGACCTGAGTGCAAAAATGGAGGCTCTAGACCCTTCCAGAGCTGAGATATTTAGATATTTATAATGGCATACAGAGCTGAGATATTGAGATATTTACAATGGCATAAATGCTACGTGAAATCTCAATATCTCAGCTCTGGAAGGTCTAGAGCCTCCATTTTTGCACTCAGATCTAAGTCCCATGGCCCTCTATCAGAATCCAGAGTTTCAAGAAGATTGGAGAAACTTATTTTTTCCGCACAAAAAAAAAAACATAAGGGGTACCACTGTCGTTTTTTTTTTCAGGTCAAAATTTTGATTTTCTTGAAACTCTGGATTCTGATAGAGGGCCATGGGACTTAGATCTGAGTGCAAAAATGGAGGCTCTAGACCCTTCCAGAGCTGAGATATTGAGATTTCACGTAGCATTTATGCTATTGTAAATATCTCAATATCTCAGCTCTGTATGCCTTTATAAATATCTAAATATCTCAGCTCTGGAAGGGTCTAGAGCCTCCATTTTTGCAATCAGGTCTAAGTCCCATGGCCCTCTATCAGAATCCAGAGTTTCAAGAAGATTGGAGAAACTTATTTTTCGCACAAAAAAAAACATAAGGGGTACCACTGTCGTTTTTTTTTGGGTCAAAATTTTGAGTTGCTCTGATCTTCTTGAAACTCTGGATTCTGATAGAGGGCCATGGGACTTAGACCTGAGTGCAAAAAATGGAGGCTCTGAGACCCTTCCAGAGCTGAGATATTGGGATAATTGTAATGGCATAAATGCTACGTGAGATCTCAATACTCTCAGCTCTGGAAGGGTCTGAGCCTCCAATTTTGCACTCAGGTCTAAGTCCCATGGCCCTCTATCAGAATCCAGAGTTTCAAGAGATCAGAGCAACTCAAAATTTTGACCCAAAAAAAAAATGACAGTGGTACCCCTTATGTTTTTTTTTTTTTTTGGTCGAAAAAATAAGTTTCTCCAATCTTCTTGAAACTCTGGATTCTGATAGAGGGCAATGGGACTTAGACCTGAGTGCAAAAATGGAGGCTCTAGACCCTTCCAGAGCTGAGATATTGAGATCTCACATAGCATTTATGCCATTATAAATATCCCAATATCTCAGCTCTGTATGCCATTATAATTATCTCAATATCTCAGCTCTGGAAGGGTCTCTAGAGCCTCCATTTTTGCACTCAGATCTAAGTCCCATGGCCCTCTATCAGAATCCAGAGTTTCAAGAAAATCAAAATTTTGACCCAAAAAAAAACGACAGTGGTACCCTTACGTTTTTTTTTCGGGTCAAAATTTTGATTTTCTTGAAACTCTGGATTCTGATAGAGGGCCATGGGACTTAGATCTGAGTGCAAAAATGGAGGCTCTAGACCCTTCCAGAGCTGAGATATTGAAATTTCATGTAGCATTTATGCCATTGTAAATATTTTCAAGAAAAGAGTTTCAGAGAAATCAAAATTTTGACCCAAAAAAAAGACGACAGTGGTACCCCTTACGTTTTTTTTTTTTGTGCGAAAAAATAAGTTTCTCCAATCTTCTTGAAACTCTGGATTCTGATAGAGGGCCATGGGACTTAAATCTGAGTGCAAAAATGGAGGCTCTAGACCCTTCCAGAGCTAGAGATATTTAGATATTTATAATGGCATACAGAGCTGAGATATTGAGATATTTACAATGGCATAAATGCTACGTGAAATTCTCAATATCTCAGCTCTGGAAGGGTCTAGAGCCTCCATTTTTGCACTCAAATCTAAGTCCCATGGCCCTCTATCAGAATCCAGAGTTTCAAGAAAATCAAAATTTTGACCCAAAAAAAAAAAACGTAAGGGGTACCACTGTCGTTTTTTTTTGGGTCAAAATTTTGATTTTCTTGAAACTCTGGATTCCTGATAGATGGCCATGGGACTTAGATCTGAGTGCAAAAATGGAAGCTCAGACCCTTCCAGAGCTGAGATATTTAGATATTTATAATGGCATACAGAGCTGAGATATTGAGATATTTACAATGGCATAAATGCTACGTGAAATCTCAATATCTCAGCTCTGGAAGGGTCTAGAGCCTCCATTTTTGTACTCAGATCTAAGTCACATGGCCCTCTATCATAATCCAGAGTTTCAAGAAAATCAAAATTTTGACCCGAAAAAAAATCAAGGGGTACCACTGTCGTTTTTTTTTTTCGGGTTAAAATTTTGATTTTCTTGAAACTCTGGATTCTGATAGAGGGCCATGGGACTTAGACCTGAGTGCAAAAATGGAGGCTCTAGACCCTTCCAGAGCTGAGATATTTAGATATTTATAATGGCATACAGAGCTGAGATATTGAGATATTTACAATGGCATAAATGCTACGTGAAATCTCAATATCTCAGCTCTGGAAGGGTCTAGAGCCTCCATTTTTGCACTCAGATCTAAGTCACATGGCCCTCTATCAGAATCCAGAGTTTCAAGAAAATCAAAATTTTGACCTGAAAAAAAAAACGACAGTGGTACCCCTTATGTTTTTTTTGTGCGAAAAAATAAGTTTCTCCAATCTTCTTGAAACTCTGGATTCTGATAGAGGGCCATGGGACTTAGACCTGAGTGCAAAATGGAGGCTCATAAGACCCTTCCAGAGCTGAGATATTTAGATATTTATAATGGCATACAGAGCTGAGATATTGAGATATTTACAATGGCATAAATGCTACATGAAATTTCAATATCTCAGCTCTGGAAGGGTCTAGAGCCTCCATTTTTGCACTCAGATCTAAGTCCCATGGCCCTCTATCAGAATCCAGAGTTTCAAGAAAATCAAAATTTCTGACCCGAAAAAAAACGTAAGGGGTACCACTGTCGTTTTTTTTTCGGGTCAAAATTTTGATTTTCTTGAAACTCTGGATTCTGATAGAGGGCCATGGGACTTAGATCTGAGTGCAAAATGGAGGCTCTAGACCCTTCCAGAGCTGAGATATTTACATATTTATAATGGCATACAGAGCTGAGATATTGAGATTTTTACAATGGCATAAATGCTACGTGAAATCTCAATATCTCAGCTCTGGAAGGGTCTAGAGCCTCCATTTTTGCACTCAGATTAAGTCCCATGGCCCTCTATCAGAATCCAGAGTTTCAAGAAAATCAAAAATTTTGACCCGACAAAAAAAAACGTAAGGGGTACCACTGTCGTTTTTTTCGGGTCAAAATTTAGATTTTCTTGAAACTCTGGATTCTGATAGAGGGCCATGGGACTTAGATCTGAGTGCAAAGAATGGAGGCTCTAGATCCTTCCAGAGCTTGAGACCCTTCCAGAGCTGAAATCTAAATTTTGACCCAAAAAAAAACGTAAGGGGTACCACTGTCGTTTTTTTTCGGGTCAAAATTTTGATTTTCTTGAAACTCTGGATTCTGATAGAGGGCCATGAGACTTAGACCTGAGTGCAAAAATGGAGGCTCTAGACCCTTCCAGAGCTGAGATATTGAGATCTCACGTAGCATTTATGCCATTGTAAATATCTCAATATCTCAGCTCTGTATGCCATTATAAATATCTAAATATCTCAGCTCTGGAAGGGTCTAGAGCCTCCATTTTTGCACTCAGGTCTAAGTCCATGGCCCTCTATCAGAATCCAGAGTTTCAAGAAAATCAAAATTTTGACCCAAAAAAAAACATAAGGGGTACCACTGTCGTTTTTTTTAGGTCAAAATTTTGATTTTCTTGAAACTCTGGATTCTGATAGAGGGCCATGGGACTTAGATCTGACTGCAAAAATGGAGGCTCTCAGACCCTTCCAGGAGCTGAGATATTGAGATCTCACGTAGCATTTATGCCATTGTAAATATCTCAATATCTCAGCTCTGTATGCCATTATAAATATCTAAATATCTCAGCTCTGGAAGGGTCTAGAGCCTCCATTTTTGCACTCAGATCTAAGTCCCATGGCCCTCTATCAGAATCCAGAGTTTCAAGAAAATCAAAATTTCTGACCCGAAAAAAACCACAGTGGTACCCCTTATGTTTTTTTTTGTGCGAAAAATAAGTTTCTCCAATCTTCTTGAAACTCTGGATTCTGATAGAGGGCCATGGGACTTAGACCTGAGTGCAAAAATGGAGGCTCTAGACCCTTCCAGAGCTGAGATATTTAGATATTTATAATGGCATACAGAGCTGAGATATTGAGATATTTACAATGGCATAAATGCTACGTGAAATCTCAATATCTCAGCTCTGGAAGGGTCTGAGCCTCCATTTTTGCACTCAGATTAAGTCCCATGGCCCTCTATCAGAATCCAGAGTTTCAAGAAAATCAAAATTTTGACCCGAAAAAAAAAAACGACAGTGGTACCCCTTACGTCTTTTTTTCGGGTCAAAATTTTGATTTTCTTGAAACTCTGGATTCTGATAGAGGGCCATGGGACTTAGATCTGAGTGCAAAAATGGAGGCTCTAGACCCTTCCAGAGCTGAGATATTTAGATATTTATAATGGCATACAGAGCTGAGATATTGAGATATTTACAATGGCATAAATGATACGTGAGATCTCAATATCTCAGCTCTGGAAGGGTCTAGAGCCTCCATTTTTGCACTCAGATCTAAGTCCCATGGCCCTCTATCAGAATCCAGAGTTTCAAGAAAATCTAAATTTTGACCTGAAAAAAACAACAACAGTGGTACCCCTTACATTTTTTTTTGGGGTCAAAAATTTTGATTTTCTTGAAACTCTGGATTCTGATAGAGGGCCATGTGACTTAGATCTGAGTGCAAAATGGAGGCTCTAGACCCTTCCAGAGCTGAGATATTGAGATTTCAAGTAGCATTTATGCCATTGTAAGTATCTCAATATCTCAGCTCTGTATGCCATTATAAATATCTAAATATCTCAGCTCTGGAAGGGTCTAGAGCCTCCATTTTGCACTCAGATCTAAGTCCCATGGCCCTCTATCAGAATCCAGAGTTTCAAGAAAATCAAAATTTTGACCCGAAAAAAAAAACGGACAGTGGTACCCCTTACGTTTTTTTTTCGGGTCAAAATTTTGATTTTCTTGAAACTCTGGATTCTGATAGAGGGCCATGGGACTTAGATCTGAGTGCAAAAGTGGAGGCTGTAGACCCTTCCAGAGCTGAGATATTTAGATATTTATAATGGCATACAGAGCTGAGATATTGAGATATTTACAATGGCATAAATGCTACGTGAAATCTCAATATCTCAGCTCTGGAAGGGTCTAGAGCCTCCATTTTTGCACTCAGATCTAAGTCACATGGCCCTCTATCAGAATCAGAGTTTCAAGAAAATCAAAATTTTGACCCGAAAAAAAAACGTACAGTGGTACCACTGTACGTTTTTTTTGGGTCAAAATTTTGATTTTCTTGAAACTCTGGATTCTGATAGAGGGCCATGGGACTTAGATCTGAGTGCAAAAATGGAGGCTCTAGACCCTTCCAGAGCTGAGATATTTAGATATTTATAATGGCATACAGAGCTGAGATATTGAGATATTTACAATGGCATAAATGCTACGTGAGATCTCAATATCTCAGCTCTGGAAGGGTCTAGAGCCTCCATTTTTGCACTCAGATCTAAGTCCCATGGCCCTCTATCAGAATCCAGAGTTTCAAGAAAATCAAAATTTCGACCCGAAAAAAAACGACAGTGGTACCCCTTACGTTTTTTTTTTGGGTCAAAATTTTGATTTTCTTGAAACTCTGGATTCTGATAGAGGGCCATGGGACTTAGATCTGAGTGCAAAAATGGAGGCCTCAGAATCTTCCAGAGCTGAGATATTGAGATTTCATATGGCATTGATGCCATTGTAGATATCTCAATATCTCAGCTCTGTATGCCATTATAAATATCTAAATATCTCAGCTCTGGAAGGGTCTAGAGCTTTCATTTTGCACTCAGATCTAAGTCTCATGGCCCTCTATTCATAATCCAGAGTTTCAAGAAAATCAAAATTTTGACCCGAAAAAAAAAACTACAGTGGTACCCCTTACGTTTTTTTTTCGGGTCAAAATTTTGATTTTCTTGAAACTCTGGATTCCTGATAGAGGGCCATGTGACTTAGATCTGAGTGCAAAAATGGAGGCTCTAGACCCTTCCAGAGCTGAGATATTTGAGATATTTATAATGGCATACAGAGCTGAGATATTGAGATATTTACAATGGCATAAATGCTACGTGAGATCTCAATACTCAGCTCTGGAAGGGTCTAGAGCCTCCATTTTTGCACTCAGATCTAAGTCACATGGCCCTCTATCAGAATCCAGAGTTTCAAGAAAATCAAAATTTTGACCCAAAAAAAAACGACAGTGGTACCCCTTACGTTTTTTTTTTGGGTCAAAATTTTGATTTTCTTGAAATTCTGGATTCTGATAGAGGGCCATGGGACTTAGATCTGAGTGCAAAATGGAGGCTCAGACCCTTCCAGAGCTGAGATATTTGAGATATTTATAATGGCATACAGAGCTGAGATATTGAGATATTTACAATGGCATAAATGCTACGTGAAATCTCAATATCTCAGCTCTGGAAGGGTCTAGAGCCTCCATTTTTGCACTCAGATCTAAGTCCCATGGCCCTCTATCAGAATCCAGAGTTTCAAGAAAATCAAAATTTTGACCCGAAAAAAAACGTCAGTGGTACCCCTTACGTTTTTTTTTTCGGGTCAAAATTTTGATTTTCTTGAAACTCTGGATTCTGATAGAGGGCCATGGGACTTAGATCTGAGTGCAAAAATGGAGGCTCTAGACCCTTCCAGAGCTGAGATATTGAGATTTCATCGTAGCATTTATGCCATTGTAAATATCTCAATATCTCAGCTCTGTATGCCATTATAAATATCTAATATCTCAGCTCTGGAAGGGTCTAGAGCCTCCATTTTTGCACTCAGATCTAAGTCCCATGGCCCTCTATCAGAATCCAGAGTTTCAAGAAAATCAAAATTCTGACCTCGAAAAAAAAAACGTACAGTGGTACCCCTGTACGTTTTTTTTTTGGGTCAAAATTTTGATTTTCTTGAAACTCTGGATTCTGATAGAGGGCCATGGGACTTAGATCTGAGTGCAAAAATGGAGGCTCTAGACCCTTCCAGAGCTGAGATATTTAGATATTTATAATGGCATACAGAGCTGTAGATATCTGAGATATTTACAATGGCTATAAATGCTACGTGAAATCTCAATATCTCAGCTCTGGAAGGGTCTAGAGCCTCCATTTTTGCACTCAGATCTAAGTCCCATGGCCCTCTATCAGAATCCAGAGTTTCAAGAAAATCAAAATTTTGACCCAAAAAAAACGTAAGGGGTACCACTGTACGTTTTTTTTTCTCGGGTCAAAATTTTGATTTTCTTGAAACTCTGGATTCTGATAGAGGGCCATGGGACTTAGATCTGAGTGCAAAAATGGAGGCTCTAGACCCTTCCAGAGCTGAGATATTTAGATATTTATAATGGCATACAGAGCTGAAGATATTGAGATATTTACAATGGCATAAATGCTACGTGAAATCTCAATATCTCAGCTCTGGAAGGGTCTAGAGCCTCCATTTTTGCACTCAGATCTAAGTCCCATGGCCCTCTATCAGAATCCAGAGTTTCAAGAAAATCAAAATTTCTAACCCGAAAAAAAAACGACAGTGGTACCCCTTACGTTTTTTTTTTCGGGTCAAAATTTTGATTTTCTTGAAACTTTGGATTCTGATAGAGGGCCATGGGACTTAGATCTGAGTGCAAAAATGGAGGCTCTAGACCCTTCCAGAGCTGAGATATTTAGATATTTACAATGGCATTTATGCCAGCTGTAGATATCTGAGATATCTACAGCTGGCATAAATGCTATTATAAATATCTCAATATCTCAGCTCTGGAAGGGTCTAGAGCCTCCATTTTTGCACTCAGATCTAAGTCCCATG
This sequence comes from Hybognathus amarus, assembly GCA_030378365.1. NCBI lineage: Eukaryota > Metazoa > Chordata > Actinopteri > Cypriniformes > Leuciscidae > Hybognathus > Hybognathus amarus. Next base: position 7,136 of record JAQIUQ010001260.1, on the reverse strand, counting down.
GCCCTCTATCAGAATCCAGAGTTTCAAGAAAATCAAAATTTTGACCCGAAAAAAAAACGTACAGTGGTACCACTGTACGTTTTTTTTTTCGGGTCAAAATTTTGATTTTCTTGAAACTCTGGATTCTGATAGAGGGCCATGGGACTTAGATCTGAGTGCAAAAATGGAGGCTCTAGACCCTTCCAGAGCTGAGATATTTGAGATATTCATAATGGCATACAGAGCTGTAGATATCTGAGATATTTACAATGGCATAAATGCTACGTGAAATCTCAATATCTCAGCTCTGGAAGGGTCTAGAGCCTCCATTTTGCACTCAGATTTAAGTCCATGGCCCTCTATCAGAATTTCAGAGTTTCAAGAAAATCAAAATTTTGACCCGAAAAAAAAACGTACAGTGGTACCCCTGTACGTTTTTTTTTTCGGGTCAAAATTTTGATTTTCTTGAAACTCTGGATTCTGATAGAGGGCCATGGGACTTAGATCTGAGTGCAAAAATGGAGGCTCTAGACCCTTCCAGAGCTGAGATATTTAGAATATTTATAATGGCATACAGAGCTGAGATATTGAGATATTTACAATGGCATAAATGCTACGTGAGATCTCAATATCTCAGCTCTGGAAGGGTCTAGAGCCTCCATTTTTGCACTCAGATCTAAGTCACATGGCCCTCTATTCAGAATCCAGAGTTTCAAGAAAATCAAAATTTTGACCTCGAAAAAAAACGTAAGGGGTACCACTGTCGTTTTTTTTTTTTGGGTCAAAATTTTGATTTTCTTGAAACTCTGGATTCTGATAGAGGGCCATGGGACTTAGATCTGAGTGCAAAAATGGAGGCTCTAGACCCTTCCAGAGCTGAGATATTGAGATTTCATGTAGCATATATGCCATTGTAAATATCTCAATATCTCAGCTCTGTATGCCATTATAAATATCTCAAATATCTCAGCTCTGGAAGGGTCTAGAGCCTCCATTTTTGCACTCAGATCTAAGTCTCATGGCCCTCTATTAGAATCCAGAAGTTTCAAGAAAATCAAAATTTTCACCTCGAAAAAAAACGACAGTGGTACCCCTTACGTTTTTTTTTTCGGGTCAAAATTTTGATTTTCTTGAAACTCTGGATTCCTGATAGAGGGCCATGGGACTTAGATCTGAGTGCAAAAATGGAGGCTCTAGACCCTTCCAGAGCTGAGATATTTAGATATTTATAATGGCATACAGAGCTGAGATATTGAGATATTTACAATGGCATAAATGCTACGTGAGATCTCAATATCTCAGCTCTGGAAGGGTCTAGAGCCTCCATTTTTGCACTCAGATCTAAGTCCCATGGCCCTCTATCAGAATCCAGAGTTTCAAGAAAATCAAATTTCGACCCCAAAAAAAAAACACAGTAGGTACCACTGTCGTTTTTTTTCGGGTCAAAATTTTGATTTTCTTGAAACTCTGGATTCTGATAGAGGGCCATGGGACTTAGATCTGAGTGCAAAAATGGAGGCTCTAGACCCTTCCAGAGCTGAGATATTTAGATATTTATAATGGCATACAGAGCTGAGATATTGAGATATTTACAATGGCATAAATGCTACGTGAGATCTCAATATCTCAGCTCTGGAAGGGTCTAGAGCCTCCATTTTTGCACTCAGATCTAAGTCCCATGGCCCTCTATCAGAATCCAGAGTTTCAAGAAAATCAAAATTTCTACCCGAAAAAAAACGACAGTGGTACCCCTTACGTTTTTTTTTTCGGGTCAAAATTTTGATTTTCTTGAAACTCTGGATTCTGATAGAGGGCCATGGGACTTAGATCTGAGTGCAAAAATGGAGGCTCTAGACCCTTCCAGAGCTGAGATATTTAGATATTTATAATGGCATACAGAGCTGAGATATTGAGATATTTACAATGGCATAAATGCTACGTGAGATCTCAATATCTCAGCTCTGGAAGGGTCTAGAGCCTCCATTTTTGCACTCAGATCTAAGTCCCATGGCCCTCTATCAGAATCCAGAGTTTCAAGAAAATCAAACTTCTGACCCGAAAAAAAAAACGCAGTGGTACCCCTTACGTTTTTTTTTCGGGTCAAAATTTTGATTTTCTTGAAACTCTGGATTCTGATAGAGGGCCATGGGACTTAGATCTGAGTGCAAAAATGGAGGCTCTAGACCCTTCCAGAGCTGAGATATTTAGATATTTATAATGGCATACAGAGCTGAGATATTGAGATATTTACAATGGCATAAATGCTACGTGAAATCTCAATATCTCAGCTCTGGAAGGGTCTAGAGCCTCCATTTTTGCACTCAGATCTAAGTCCCATGGCCCTCTATCAGAATCCAGAATTTCAAGAAAATCAAAATTTTGACCTCGAAAAAAAACGAAGGGGTACCACTGTCGTTTTTTTTTCGGGTCAAAATTTTGATTTTCTTGAAACTCTGGATTCTGATAGAGGGCCATGGGACTTAGATCTGAGTGCAAAAATGGAGGCTCTAGACCCTTCCAGAGCTGAGATATTTAGATATTTATAATGGCATACAGAGCTGAGATATTGAGATATTTACAATGGCATAAATGCTACGTGAAATCTCAATACTCAGCTCTGGAAGGGTCTAGAGCCTCCATTTTTGCACTCAGATCTAAGTCCCATGGCCCTCTATCAGAATCCAGAGTTTCAAGAAAATCAAACTCTACCCGAAAAAAAAACGACAGTGGTACCCCTTACGTTTTTTTTTCGGGTCAAAAATTTTGATTTTCTTGAAACTCTGGATTCTGATAGAGGGCCATGGGACTTAGATCTGAGTGCAAAAATGGAGGCTCTAGACCCTTCCAGAGCTGAGATATTTAGATATTTATAATGGCATACAGAGCTGAGATATTGAGATATTTACAATGGCATAAATGCTACGTGAAATCTCAATATCTCAGCTCTGGAAGGGTCTAGAGCCTCCATTTTTGCACTCAGATCTAAGTCCCATGGCCCTCTATCAGAATCCAGAGTTTCAAGAAAATCAAAATTCTGACCTCGAAAAAAAAACGACAGTGGTACCCCTTACGTTTTTTTTTCGGGTCAAAATTTTGATTTTCTTGAAACTCTGGATTCTGATAGAGGGCCATGGGACTTAGATCTGAGTGCAAAAATGGAGGCTCTAGACCCTTCCAGAGCTGAGATATTGAGATTTCATGTAGCATTTATGCCATTGTAAATATCTCAATATCTCAGCTTGTATGCCATTATAAATATCTAAATATTCTCAGCTCTGGAAGGGTCTAGAGCTTCCATTTTTGCACTCAGATTTAAGTCCCATGGCCCTCTATCAGAATCCAGAGTTTCAAGAAAATCAAAACTTTGACCCCGAAAAAAAACGACAGTGGTACCCCTTACGTTTTTTTTTGGGTCTAAAATTTTGATTTTCTTGAAAACTCTGGATTCTGATAGAGGGCCATGGGACTTAGATCTGAGTGCAAAAATGGAGGCTCTAGACCCTTCCAGAGCTGAGATATTTAGATATTTATAATGGCATACAGAGCTGAGATATTGAGATATTTACAATGGCATAAATGCTACGTGAAATCTCAATATCTCAGCTCTGGAAGGGTCTAGAGCCTCCATTTTTGCACTCAGATCTAAGTCACATGGCCCTCTATCAGAATCCAGAGTTTCAAGAAAATTAAAATTTCTACCCGAAAAAAAATCACAGTGGTACCCCTTACGTTTTTTTTTTCGGGTCAAAATTTTGATTTTCTTGAAACTCTGGATTCTGATAGAGGGCCATGGGACTTAGATCTGAGTGCAAAAATGGAGGCCTCAGACCCTTCCAGAGCTGAGATATTGAGATCTCATGTAGCATTCATGCCATTGTAAATATCTCAATATCTCAGCTCTGTATGCCATTATAAATATCTCAATATCTCAGCTCTGGAAGGGTCTAGAGCCTCCATTTTTGCACTCAGATCTAAGTCACATGGCCCTCTATCAGAATCCAGAGTTTCAAGAAAATCAAAATTTTGACCCTCGAAAAAAAATACGACAGTGGTACCCCTTACCGTTTTTTTTTTCGGGTCAAAATTTTGATTTTCTTGAAACTCTGGATTCTGATAGAGGGCCATGGGACTTAGATCTGAGTGCAAAAATGGAGGCTCTAGACCCTTCCAGAGCTGAGATATTTAGATATTTATAATGGCATACAGAGCTGAGATATTGAGATATTTACAATGGCATAAATGCTACGTGAAATCTCAATATCTCAGCTCTGGAAGGGTCTAGAGCCTCCATTTTTGCACTCAGATCTAAGTCACATGGCCCTCTATCAGAATCCAGAGTTTCAAGAAAATTCAAAATTTTGACCTCGAAAAAAAAACGTAAGGGGTACCACTGTACGTTTTTTTTTTCGGGTCAAAATTTTGATTTTCTTGAAACTCTGGATTCTGATAGAGGGCCATGTGACTTAGATCTGAGTGCAAAAATGGAGGCTCTAGACCCTTCCAGAGCTGAGATATTTATATTTATAATGGCATACAGAGCTGAGATATTGAGATATTTACAATGGCATAAATGCTACTGTGAAATCTCAATATCTCAGTCTGGAAGGGTCTAGAGCCTCCATTTTTGCACTCAGATCTAAGTCCCATGGCCCTCTATCAGAATCCAGAGTTTCAAGAAAATCAAAATTTTGACCCCGAAAAAAAAACGACAGTGGTACCCCTTACGTTTTTTTTTTGGGTCAAAATTTTGATTTTCTTGAAACTCTGGATTCTGATAGAGGGCCATGGGACTTAGATCTGAGTGCAAAAATGGAGGCTCTAGACCCTTCCAGAGCTGAGATATTTAGATATTTATAATGGCATACAGAGCTGAGATATTGAGATATTTACAATGGCATAAATGCTACGTGAGATCTCAATATCTCAGCTCTGGAAGGGTCTAGAGCCTCCATTTTTGCACTCAGATCTAAGTCCCATGGCCCTCTATCAGAATCCAGAGTTTCAAGAAAATCAAAATTTCTGACCCCGAAAAACGTAAGGGGTACCACTGTCGTTTTTTTTCGGGTCAAAATTTTGATTTTCTTGAAACTCTGGATTCTGATAGAGGGCCATGTGACTTAGATCTGAGTGCAAAAATGGAGGCTCTAGACCCTTCCAGAGCTGAGATATTGAGATATTTATAATGGCATACAGACTGAGATATTGAATATTTACAATGGCATAAATGCTACTGTGAATATCTCAATATCTCAGCTCTGGAAGGGTCTAGAGCCTCCATTTTTGCACTCAGATCTAAGTCCCATGGCCCTCTATCAGAATCCAGAGTTTCAAGAAAATCAAAATTTTGACCTGAAAAAAAAACGACAGTGGTACCCCTTACGTTTTTTTTTTGGGTCAAAATTTTGATTTTCTTGAAACTCTGGATTCTGATAGAGGGCCATGGGACTTAGATCTGAGTGCAAAAATGGAGGCTCTAGACCCTTCCAGAGCTGAGATATTTAGATATTTATAATGGCATACAGAGCTGAGATATTGAGATATTTACAATGGCATAAATGCTACGTGAAATCTCAATATCTCAGCTCTGGAAGGGTCTAGAGCTTCCATTTTTGCACTCAGATTAAGTCCCATGGCCCTCTATCAGAATCCAGAGTTTCAAGAAAATCAAAATTTTCACCTCGAAAAAATCGACAGTGGTACCACTGTACGTTTTTTTTTCGGGTCAAAATTTTGATTTTCTTGAAACTCTGGATTCTGAATAGAGGGCCATGGGACTTAGATCTGAGTGCAAAAATGGAGGCTCTAGACCCTTCCAGAGCTGAGATATTTAGATATTTATAATGGCATACAGAGCTGAGATATTGAGATATTTACAATGGCATAAATGCTACGTGAAATCTCAATATCTCAGCTCTGGAAGGGTCTAGAGCCTCCATTTTTGCACTCAGATCTAAGTCCCATGGCCCTCTATCAGAATCCAGAGTTTCAAGAAAATCAAAATTTCTACCCTGAAAAAAAAACATCAAGAGGTACCACTTGTCGTTTTTTTTGGGTCAAAATTTTGATTTTCTTGAAACTCTGGATTCTGATAGAGGGCCATGGGACTTAGATCTGAGCTGCAAAAATGGAGGCTCTAGACCCTCCCAGAGCTGAGATATTTAGATATTTATAATGGCATACAGAGCTGAGATATTGAGATATTTACAATGGCATAAATGCTACGTGAGATTCTCAATATCTCAGCTCTGGCAAGGGTCTAGAGCCTCCATTTTTGCACTCAGATCTAAGTCCCATGGCCCTCTATCAGAATCCAGAGTTTCAAGAAATCAAAAATTTCTACCAAGAAAAAAAACCGACAGTGGTACCCCTTACGTTTTTTTTTTCTGGGTCAAAATTTTGATTTCTCTTGAAACTCTGGATTCTGATAGAGGGCCATGGGACTTAGATCTGAGTGCAAAAATGGAGGCTCTAGACCCTTCCAGAGCTGAGAGATTTAAGATATTCTATAATGGCATACAGAGCTGAGATATCTCAGATATTCACATATGGCATAAATGCCATCGTGAGATCTCAATATCTCAGCTCTGGAAGGGCTTAGAGCCTCCATTTTTGCACTCAGATCTAAGTCCCATGGCCCTCTATCAGAATCCAGAGTTTCAAGAAAATCAAAACTTTGAACCGAAAAAAAAACGAAGGGGTACCACTGTACGTTTTTTTTTCGGGTCAAAATTTTGGATTTTCTTGAAGCTCTGGATTCCTGATAGAGGGCCATGGGACTTAGATCTGAGTGCAAAAATGGAGGCTCTAGACCTTCCAGAGCTGAGATATTGAGATCTCACGTAGCATTTATGCCATTGTAAATATCTCAATATTCTCAGCTCTGTATGCCATTACAAATATCTCAAATATCTCAGCTCTGGAAGGGTTTACAGCCTCCATTTTTGCACTCAGATCTAAGTCCCATGGCCCTCTATCAGAATCCAGAGTTTCAAGAAAATCAAAATTTTGACCTCGAAAAAAAACGTAAGGGGTACCACTGTCGTTTTTTTTTCGGGTCAAAATTTTGATTTTCTTGAAACTCTGGATTCTGATAGAGGGCCATGGGACTTAGATCTGAGTGCAAAATGGAGGCTCTAGACCCTTCCAGAGCTGAGATA
>JAQIUQ010001259.1:0-230981 GCA_030378365.1 Hybognathus amarus | reverse complement strand
CACGTGTACTCGTTCAGTTACGTATTGCTGTATGCACATCCACAGAGGGATTTCCACAGATCTGGAACACCGGTCATTCAAAGGTTTACACTCTTGTATGATTTTACTAAATGTTTTGGCTGGTTTTACCATGCTTTTAGCTTGGCGTGCACATTTTACCATGTTTAAACCCCAAAAAAACAGCTTCAGAGCACTTGGTTGGTCTACACTTTAAAGGTACAATATGCAGAATTTGTGCAGTCAAATATACAAAAACCACTAGGCCGGTATATTTCACTTAGTTGATTACTTTCAATATCCCAAATGTTTCCAACCATTTGTAAATCGTGAGAAAATTTAGATTTTTTAACCAAGCAAACGGGGCATGTGAGCAGGGACGTTCCTTAACATTTTAGCAACCTGAAATTATGATTTGTGATGATAGCAAAGATGTTTTGTGTATTGTGATTTCTCGTTTGACTTCTTTGGAAAAAGAAAAATTGGGGACAGCAATCTCATAAAAAGTACAGTGGCCATATCTGGATACTAGACTGTCAGAGAAACTGAACCGGAAGCGACCACCAACCAACTACCCAAAACACCCTAGTATCATAACAGCAAGTTCTAGAGAGCTTCTACCACTATTTGGGTTTTATATTAAAAGTAACTGACTTGATATATCCAGTCAAATTGCACCGGTGAAGATATACTCATGATGTTTCACTGCAAACAACATAGTCCTTTCTCCAAACCAATTTCTCAAAATCAGACAATGGTCCAAATACAACCCAGTTGAGATAAAGCACGAGCGAGCAAGCCATCTCCAATATCAGTCTTTGGCATGAAACTGAGAACAAAAGCATGAGAGTTCATTCCCTCTGCACCAAGCCACAATCTTCTCAACACTGGGAACAGGAAGCATCTCACATAGAAAAAATGATGTCATCAAAATGGCCAGGCTCATCTCTGCTCTCGGTATTTGGCTCATTAGTCCCCAGACATCATATGAGGTCAATAACACTGCACAGGAAGTGAAGTCATATCCCGCATTGTATTGTTAATATAGGGTGCCCTTTAAAGTTCATCCCTGGTCCACCCTCCTTTGTGTTAACCATAATGAGCAGAGTAATGAAATGCAAAATCTGTTCTCGGTCCAGTGTCAGCAGAAGAGTAGAGACTGATTTTAGATCAGATTGACAGTGTGGGACTCCTGAGAGATGTAAAAGTGTAATGATTCCTCCAAAGCTTCTTGCATTTGGAGTGGGTGAGGAGTCATAAAGACTCACAAACACAAACACAAAGACTCACATTGCCCTGAGGCCGTGTGCCGTCTTGCACCGAAACGACACACAAGAGAACGTGTGCAGTCTGGAACAGGGGACTTTATTAAAATTATGGGTAGAGTGAATTCTCATTAGCTGGATGCCTCAAGCCAAACTGCATCCTTCTCTTGATCCATATTTGATTTAAAACGTGCAAGAGAAACTTTAGCTGCATAGGGAAAAGAACGGAGAGAGAGACAGAAAGAAATGGCAGCTTTCTCATAAAAATAGTTTGAGCTGACTAAAAGCACAATCAGCGTTTCAATCAGTGTTTTTACTTAACAGAAACCAAAATGAAGAATACAACTTTAACTGAAATAAAAAATAAAAACTGAAAGTAAACATATTTGATGACCCAAAAAAACTTATTTATTTTATTGAATTCATTAATTTATTCATTCATTCATTCATTCATTCATTCATTCATTCATTCATTCATTCATTCATTCATGTATGTATGTATATAGAAGCAACAACTATATTTTGATAGTCAAGTCACTCTTTATTTATATAGCACTTTTTTGTCTACATACTAATGGAAATTTGCAACTAAATGTCAACTAGTCAGAGACTTTGCATGACTGTCTACTAATATTCTAATGAGAGTTAGTTGGCATGGAGTTCCCAAAGTTACTTCTTGTTAGTAGAATGTCTAAAGTGGACTATCAAAATAAAGTGTAACTGAATCAGTTTTTTGGGGATTTTTTTCTTTCTTTTTTGTGTCCATAGAGTCAAAAGGATCTGATGTTTGGTGGCTTCCAAAGTTTTTCAAAATATCTTTCTTTCTGTTCTGCATAATAAACTGATTTGGAATAACAGTAGGCTGAGTTAATGATTTGGGCATATTTGGGTGACCTATCCTTTAAACCATATAATTTAAATCACCAGCCGTTGGCAGCACAAATTTCTAAAACTAAAATAAACTAAAACACACATAAATTTTCACAGTGGTAGAGTGAAATGAATTAACTGAACTAAAATTTGAATCCATCAACCCAGCTCAAATTTTAATTTTGGAAGACAACGCTGCATCTGAAATCTCAGGTACTTCATGACCATTAAATGGCATGTTCTATATACACTCTTAGAAGAAAAGGTTCTATATAGAACCTTAAAAGGTTCTCTCAGCCCTACGTATTTGGAACCCCCTAAAAGGTTCTATACACTCTTAAAAAAGGGGTTCCTCTGGGTTCTATATAGAACCCTGAGGTTTCATATATTGGCCAATAGAACCTTTTACCAAAAAAATGGTTCTATATAGAACCATTTTGGAGTTATGAAGCGGGGGATGGAACCATTTCTTCTAAGAGTGTAGTTTGAATGCGTATTGTCACTCACTTCCATTCACAAATTCTGGGAGTAAAGTGTTCGAATGCAGCGTTCAGAACCTCGGAGGAAGTGGTAGGGATACTTTTTGCCTTCTGTTTTATGACATACTACTCGTCTCACCTATACTGTTTAACACATACTATATAGTAGAAAAGTAGACATATTCGGAAGCAGCGAATGCCATTTTACAAGGGATCGGCCCACTGCAATGAACAGTTCTGAGGAAGAATTAATGCGTCAAACTGTTAGGGGATACTCAAAAGTTGAAAAAGCTTAAGAAGCAAGATAACTGTAGAAAGTGAAAAATCAATATTTATTTGAAATGTAGAATTAAGTGATAAAAGCAAAACTGTGGTCGGTCACTTTCCATGTCAGCTGAAGAGAAACAGCTCTTCTTGCTGCACTCTGAAAGATGAATAAGTAAAATAATTAACATTGTAGATGTTTGCTGGTGAAGAACTGAATCAGAATCATTCTGCAGAGCTTCTTAAACCTGTGGTCTTCAGATGGACAATGAGGAGCTAAAGCCTGCATTTGAAAAACTGGTGCTTCTGATGCTTATAAATCTATGACAAAAATGCAATATTATAGGCAGGTGACCCCCTGACTCATCCATATGTTTCAAAACCAAAGCACTAATGCTGTATTATTATTATTATTTTTTTTTTTTACAAGACCCTCAGAGCCTTGAGATGTTAAACCTTTATATGGTTAAAACAGAGCCAAAAAGGCTCTGCTCTGGACTCAAAAAAACAGGTCTGAAAGCAGGCACATAAATAATGGCTAAATAAAGCCTGTGCTTTTATCAACTGAATGGAGAAAAACAGAGGGATGCATTACTGAGTAAAGTATGAAGTCAAAATAGAGGAGGAGCATCTTTCACAGAATATGATTTCAGCGTATCCTCAGACGTCTCTCTCTCCTGAAGGGGGCAGTGCTTTGTTACAATAGATTTGTGTTCCTTTATTCAATCGCTGGGTTCTTTGTTCATGCCACCACAGGGCTTCAAAACGACAAGAGCCCCGCATTACTAAGTAAGGGGGCGGGCAGGCTTGTTTGCTGAAGCTGTAACCATCTGTCAAGCCATCTTGGTCCTGCATGATTCATTTGAACATGACTGATGAACACAATATTGGTCATTCACCCTTAAACTGTAGGTTACAACTTCCTGCTTCAAGTTCTTTAACATGAAAATTACGACACAATTACATGAAAACTACAGTAATTGGTGATATTTAAATCAGATTGAATACGGTGTGAACACAGTGTCAAAGTCATATAACAAAAGTAATAGGCTACATTTTACCAAGAAAGGTCAAATGTTGAGAAAGTGACAACGTTATTATTTTTTTATGTTTTGAGAATAAAGTTATAATGTTGCAGGAATAAAAATGTACAATTAGGAGATTAAACCATTGTTTTATTAATGATTAATATATCACAATAGCAATAGAACTCTTACGCCCGTTTCACACATACTCCGTGTGCAGTGCGTATGCGGTGAGTGTTGCGGTGCGCATCCGGTACAGGAGCAGCACGCGCTAAAATGCTTTCACATATGCTGCGTTTGCAGTGCGTATGCTGTACCACAAACACTCACTATTTTTATTTCAAATTCAGAAGTTATGTAGCAATAGGGTGACCAGTGACCAACAGCCCTGTTATCCCAGGACATGTCCTGTTTTCACGTCCTGTCCTGGCCGTTTTTTATAAAGTGATGTCGGTTTTAAAAAAAAAGCTTTACAGCAAAATATAGGAGATGGGTAAACAAGGAGGATGAGGAAGAAAACAGGATAAAAAGGAAGAAAACTAGTTTTGTAAGTTTGTGGGAGGTATTTTGTTCAATTTGAAGGTATTTATTTTTCTAATTAATATTTATATATTTATTTTTCTAATACAGAAGAGACATTATTTTTTTATCATTATTTCATTCATTATTTTTAAACCTTTCATAAAACATGTTGATCATCCTCTGAGAAGCCTATCTGAATTTGTATCTTAATATAACAATTTTCTATCCACAGAGGGCGCATAGCCTTTATTAAATGTATTGAAATTAATAAGGCATCTTTGAGTAAACTTCGAGTATCATTTGTTTGCCGAGCCATGTGTCCTGGTTTTTGCTAATCAAAATATGTTCACCCTATGCAGCAACTTTTATTAAAATAAAAGTTTTGCCAGCATTACGATTCTCTTTGTACACTTTTACAAACTTTAATGGACGCATGCACTTTTAAACACAATTTAAACAACGAATGCATAGCCTACAATTCCATGCATTACTTATAGGCTATATATAATGTCTTAAAGTAAAAAGAAAAAACAATTAAATATAAATTTATGGAGAGATTACTATATTTTAATGAATTAAATGCATTTATGGTGAAACTAATACATTTCGAGGTCAATCTGAGTTCATTTTGACCACGAACCGTGCGCTGTCACTTTATTTCTGCGTTTACAGCACAGCAGAAATAGACTCGGCACGGAAACGATCTCTGCACTGCTGTATACGCACCGCAACTGGAACGGATCGACGGACTGCATCCGCGTGCAGTGTGAAAGCTCTAACCTGTTAACATGGGTACGGAAAAAAATACGGACCGCATACGCACTGCAAACGGAGTATGTGTGAAACGGGCGTTAATGCGAGAGTGGATTTAGTCTTAATCATAATTTAGGATCAGTACTTGATCCACTTCAATTTGAGAAGTCATCAAAAGTCATGATAAAGACGCTGGTTTGAAAATGACTCAGAACTCTTGGCTTAGCAAAAGTCAATAAAGAATAAATAAATGACTAGGCTAAAGTGTTCTGATCTAGATTTATCACCATCAGCCATATGCTGAACAGCGGGTGTCAGAACTGAACTCTTAACCCTCACACACGCCAAACAGGAAGTTGAACAATAGGCTTACAGATGTCACAGAGAGCAGGTGAGAGCGTGTGGCAGAAAACAACCAGTGAAGCCCAGCAAGATAAGAGGTCACAACATAGGGTGGAGAAACAACAGCAGCAGTGACATGTGCAATGAAAAACATGTTCTTTTCAGAAAAAACAGCAACTATAATACAACTCATCTTCATTCTATTTACACAATGTTTGTTTTTAATAATAGTTTTTATAGCATAAAAATAGAGTATTAAATTTCTCACCCTCTTGACATAGCAATCCCATATTATTTATATGATGAGTACACATATACAATAAATAAATAAATAAATAAATAAATAAATAATTTATTTATTGTATATGTGTACATATACAATATATATATATATATATATATATATATATATATATATATATATATATATATATATATATATATATATATAATTTATTTATTGTAAATAAATAAATAAATAAATAATTTATTTATTGTATATGTGTACATATACAATATATATATATATATATATATATATATATATATATATATATATATATATATATATATATATATATATATATATATATATATATATATATATATAATTTATTTATTGTAAATAAATGTAAATAAATAAATATATAATTTATTTATTGTATATGTGTACTATAATATGAATAATATGGGATTGCTATGTCAAGAGTAAGAATTTAATACTCTATTTTATGCTATAAAAACTATTATTAAAAACAAACATTTGTGTAAATAGAATGAAGATTGAGTTGTATTTCAGTTGCTGTTTTTATGAACAGCAACAATTTAATTTTTGCCCCCCTTTTTCACAAGCTGAACTCAAAGATATTAAGACTTATACACAAAAGGCCTATTTCTCTCAAATATTGTTCACAAATCAATCTAAATCTGTGTTAGTGAGCACTTTCTCCTTTGCCAAGATTATCCATTTCCTCTCACAGGTGTGACATATCAGAAGATGCTAATTAGACAGCAGGATAGAGCTTGTGCCATTTCTAGACATTAAGCCTATAGATTTATAGATGAAATATCACTGTAAAGAAAAGAAATATTTAATAAGTTATCAAAAAATATTTTATATATCTTTGGTTCTATGAACCCATATACAAAAAGTATGCAGTTCCTGATGTTAAACTCAGACCATGCTTTGGCATTTAACCCAACACTAGGCTCTGTTTCACCACAGGAAGGTTTCAGAATACAGACAGTCGTAATGCTAACTTAATATCAACACAGATGAGTGTCATGGGACTGAGAAGGATGGTGCCCTCATAAACATACACACAGTCTCACACACTAATTCAATCAAGACACTTTTAGAGCTCAGCATTTCTCCAGCAGCGGTGGGATGATGTAACAGCTGGGATAGTGCCTACTGTGAGACTGGAGCATTGAGATGGATTAGATAACTCTCCTTCTGCTATTGGCATGTCAAAGTAACAACTATTTACTTTAAGGAAGCTCTGTGTAATGAAGCTCCCAAGAGTTAAAACCTTGAAAAACTGTGAATGTGGATATTAAGATACTAACTTTGTTAGAACCAATTCACAACATAGAAACCAAAACTGACTCCTTACTTCTCTCTAAAATGATCATTTTTATCAAGCTTGCATATATAAGTTCAGTAATTTCACTTAAATGGCAACTGAGATTACCTATTAATTGTCATTTAAGTGAAATTACTGAACTTAAATATACAAGCTTTGATAAAAGCGGCCATTTTAGAAGAACATTTCAAATGGCATTTAGAGGCTTTTTCCATCTGAAACTCTTACATATAGATATTTATAAAAATATTTCCTCACAAATAGTTTAACACTTTAGGGTCCACGTCCTTTAAAAGACTTGAAAACCCCTCGTCATATAAGCAATATAATTGATGCCATGCATTTCAAGCCTTCTAAAGTCATAAGACAGCTTGTGTGTCACTGATAATATTTCCAATTACCAAATCGCATTTACACATTTAAAAAAGATATTTAAAGAGCTGAAACAGAGGGTGAGATTTATACCAACCTGAATTTCAGTTTTTCATTATAACATTGCTATTATATGGCTTAAAGGAGTAGTTCTCTTTTGAAAAGAAAAACTTTTGCTGATAATTTAAACCCCCATTTCATCCAAGATGTCAATATCTTTCTTCAGTCGCAAAGAAATTAAGGTTTTTGACTGAAAACATTCCAGCATTTTTCTCCATATAATGGACTTTACTCAGGCACCAAACGGTACACGTTCATGACAAATCTTTTTCGAAGTCAATTCGTTCGTTTCGTTTGCTGAATGAACCAAATGACTCGAAAGAATTGCTCATTTTGATGAACGCGTTCAAACCAGGAGAGTCACAAACATGCATCACAGAACAGAGCAAGGCGAGCATTTGAGCTTCATGAAACTTAAACTTTGTTATTTATTTATTAAATAGTGATCGTTTCGCTTGATAAGACCCTTATTCATCGTCTGGAATCGTTTAAAGCCCTTTGAACAGTTTGTAGTTTGCACTGAAACTGTCTTTTGGACCTTGAAGCGTTTGGTGTCCAGTAAAGTCCATTATACAGAAAATCTTTAGATGACATGGGGGTGAGTAAATTATCAGCAAAAGCTTTTCAAAAGTGAACTACTCCTTTAAATCAGTGGACTCTTTACTTAGTTCTGCTATGCTGGTTTTTTTTTGGTTCTTCTTTGAGCTTGACAGCCATGGTCACTAAGAACTGAAGCTGTGAATAAAGTGAAATGCCACTCGTTCTTAATGGATGACAGAGGCAGAGATCTGCAGTGTCTGAGCAGAAGGCAAAGGGCCGTCTCGGTATGTGCAAGCCTATTCAACCCCCTGTTCAAAATCCTAAATACTAGTCAAACTCAGAGTGTTCCCACAACCCCTCCTCCACAGACCTGCCAGACAATGTGGTCCGAAACAAAACGAGTGTTTTCTCATCGCCGGTCAGCGGTATGGGGTTTAGACAGGAATGTAGATCACTTTGTATCTGAGCAGAGCAGCACTACCTGAAGTGACCCAGAGAACAATGTTTTTATAGAGCAAGAGAATAAACTGAACCTCTGCGAGAAACAAATTGAGAGCAAATGAGAGTGTGAGAGAAACAGAGGCTGTCTCTTTACTATGTTGTCTGTCCTGTTAAATCTCTATAGCCAATAAAAAAGTTAAAAGCAGTTATTTGAGCCTCTCCTGCTTCTTTCCAACACAGTCTCATGAAATGTGATCATCAATCATGAATGTCATTTCTCGTGGCATTTATACGGCAAACATGATTTCTCTGTGCATATGCTATGCACTAAGAACCCTGGGGTAGGTTTAGGGGGAGGGGGTTGAGTTTGTGCGTATTATACACCAAAAAGTGTGTATGCATATGCACGTGAAAATGCGTACCATATGCTCGCAAACTGTTTTTGGCGTATGAATGCCACGGGAAATGACATTCGTGCTGTCAATACAAACTTTCATGAGATCGGGCTCGTGTCTTTTCTCACTTCAATATTAAAGGAGACATATCTTTGGACCAAAATAGCACCTTAACACTGTGTCCTTACCGTTAGGATGTGATGGTTCAGAGCCACAACACCAGATCACGCGAAACGACAAAATCAATCAAAAAAGCACAGCCAATCAGAACAGCGGGAGATCTTATTTTTAGAGAAATTAAAAAATATATCACTGAAATTAGGCCTTTTTACAGAGAGAGAGAGAGTGGAGGTGGGGTAGGCTGCACGATTAATGCACAATGTCGCTATGTGCATACATAGGTAAAGCGGTTATTGATTAATATTAAATCACCTTCACCTGCTTCCAGATGAAGAGGCATTTGCTCCAAAGGTGGCCGTACTGGACAAGCTGAGCCACATCGCATTAGATATCGCTGGCGAATGCGTTCCTAACATGTAACGCGATTTGGCTCAGCTTGTCAGTAAGTTACGGCTCTTTGTAGTAGATGCCGGTCCATCTGAAAGCAGGTGGGTGATTACTACTAATCAGGAGGACCGGCTTACTAATTGAGTGGCATATCAGACATCGTCCGATAAATACCGACTCATCAGCCTGGCAGGTGGGGTACATGATGGGAGATATGCTACAGAAAGTTATGAAGCAATCATTGCCAAAGGAAGATTTTGCTACTGATGGCTCCATGATTGATCACATCACTCATTCAAATTAGCGTGACAAATGACAAACACAAAACCTTTTAATAAAATCTTTATCTATTTCTGTATGCTTACATCCCAGAGAACCAGAAAAGTTCAGAGAATGACAGTGGACTTATGGCCAATCATCTCCATATATCTCTTACAGACAACTAGGTTACTGACTATCCTGACTGCTTCTTGAGCAGTGTTTATCTTGTGTGAGAAGAGAACAGTGGGTGGTCATCACCAGCAGATGAGTCCGGCAGCAACAGCAGCCCAAGTGACACAGCAGAGACTTGGATTTCTTACTTTTCCTCCTCCTCCCTCATCCTTCCAACAGCAGCAGAGGCAGCTCAGGTAGATGGCCAGACACAGCAGATTCACACCAAGCCCCAGCTGCTGCGACACAGCCCCAGGAAGATGAGCGACTGAAACAGAAAAGAACAGACAAACATGAGTCTTTGTTAAGAGAGACATATGAGGCAAAACTGATTTTTTTTTTCTTGTTCTTTCGAAAAGACATCCAGAACACAAAACTCCCTTATCAGTCCACATATGGAACACTGTCTTTATGAACTGAGTTGTTCAGAAAGCGTCACTGCTATCTGAATTATCAGTACTTTAACAATTGACCAGCCGTATTCACGTAAACATGAACACAAATGCATATTCAGTTTAAAGGGATACTCCACTTTTTTTTTGGAGAATAGCTCTCATTTAGGCTCACAGTTGAGTTTTACCGTTTTCAAATTCATGATTAAGCCAATTTTCTTAATATTTAGAAGAATATCAGTAACCCAGACAGTTTTATCGGTCTTCATCAACTTCATAGTAGGAAGAAAATATACTATGGAAGTCAATGAGACCAGAAGCTGTCTGGTTACTGATATTCTTCTAAACATCAGAAATGAGAGCTGAAATGAGTTGAAAACGGTAAAACTCAGACTGTTTAACTCTGGGAGATGGTTAAATGAGCACTCTTTCCAAAAAATGAAAGTATGCTTTGAGTCAACATGAAATCCAAATTGATGTCCTGATGCATGTTTTTTTGTCTTACTGTGTACAAATTTATGATTTTTTCCACAATCCAATCAAAGCCCTGATGGACAAAAATCAAACCCTGTCCAACATGTTTCCTTATTCCTAATTATTTCTCTGTGAAATAAGTCAGATTATGCAAGTAATATTGGTTATGAATGCAGTTCGGAACAGGAGTTGTGAAAAATGATACACCGGTGTTTAGCCAGATGTTTTGCCAGCTTTTTACTATTTTAATTCATTTTATAACTGTATCATACATCTCTTTATTTTTTTTATAATGGTTTTAATTTTCCTTGCTTTTATTTTGTGATTATTTGAATTATTTTCTGTAAAGCACTTTGCAAACTTTTAGTCATAATGCGTGTTGACTTGCATTCTTGAGTGCAAGAATTCAAAGGGTAAATTGTTTAACAGGAGTGAGTTACTTCCGGTTAAGGATTTAGTGCGTTGTAGGCAGTGGCTCAAGGCTGCAAAGTATCATTAAATGTAGAACGCCGGCCTCGATGGATAAACTGAAAAACCTCGGAGCTTGTAAATCAACAGTTCAAACTGGATGACCACGAATACAGTGTTTTAGGCATAACAGAGGATAAAAAAATGAAAGAAACTGCCAATCAATTTAAAATGAAACCAATTTAAATCTGCTCTGTAACAATACAAAGAGAGTTGCAAATATGGACCTTGAAACATTAATAATAAATAAATCCTAATACAATACTTACATACACTACAAACATCTAATACACAGCCATTACATTTTGCTATATTTAAAGTTCCCATGTGTGCTACCCGTGACCTTGTCTGCTAATGCAAGTTTCTCATTAATGTCTAATGTCGAATGAAGTCACGACCTCCTCAACAGTTTCAAACAAAGACAACGCATTGCACTGATAACGCAGAGGTCTTTCTTTACTGGTTCAACACACAGTCATATAACTTAAAGTTCCAGTCAATAATTCCAGACTATTGTAGTCCACAGCCTCTAATCGGGCACACGGTAGCGTGTTGTTGCCACCAAAGCTTACACACCATCGTTAAAGGAGCATGATCTCATTTTTGACACTAGAATCGGTCTTAACTTGGTTGAAAACATTACCAGACATGCAGGAATTTACAGATTTTAAGCAGTGACTGGGGATGGAAATGACAACTGATGGGGCAGTGCAATTATTCAACAAAGAGGCACACTCATATACACACACACCATGTCAATATCCATCCTCCTCAGCTCTGAAGGGATGGAGAAGTAGGACCAGCTATAGCAAGCAGCCCCAGAGTCCATATTTGCTGCATGGCACCATCCCTGTTTTCTTGCATTGTCTGTCTTTCGGTTACATTCAACACCTGCTCTTTCATCCTCTGGGTGGTGGGACATCCTAAGCCATCTGCTTCACTTCCATTCGATTAACGCTTGAACTGATGGAGTCAACCAATTACCCACAACTCCAGCTATCTTGTCCACTGTGTGAGAGAGACTAGTCAGAAATCAGAGATATTGGGTTATCCAATATAATTTCATTTGCGATTATATAAGTACTGTTAATATTATAACTAATGGTTCAACCAACAGTCTATCAATGGGCAACTTTATTCATCTTGACCTGTCCCATCCAGTACTCTATTATTAGCCATTGAAAAACCCATAATGATCATAAAGGTGCATTCACCCCATGTCGAAATTCTCATAACTCCAATATTGAACTACGAAAGAAAAACACATAGAACTTTTTGATCATGTGCCACTGATGACTGAAGAAAAGGATGCTATCATCAGAAATTATTGCACTAAAAAACATTTTTTACATATATAACAATATCAAATTATTTTTATCAAATAAATGCAGCCTTGGTGAGCATAAGAGAGTACAACAAGCACATTTTGACTACTGTAGTCAGACCACTAATCACAAGCATCAATTTGTATCTATTAAATGTCAGATATTTAATCAAAATGCATGATGAACCCCACAGTGTCTCATCTCAGCCACATTGTCTGAAAAAGATGAGTCTGTGTAAATCCCTCCTCCACCTTTGAGGATAGTGAATTCCCCATCAGGCCTTTGTGAAGGGTAAATAGGGGTTGATGAAGGTACTGTGATGTGAAGGAAATGGGGGAGGATGTACACAGATTGCCACAGGGGGGTCTCTTACGGGAGGGGATGGGGCACATTTTAGGAAACGAGTGTGTGTTTTCATTCTCACTGAAGAGTGGGGATTTGAGTGTGTGTGTGCCCATGCATGTGTGCGCATGTGTATCAGCAAGGGAAGCAGTTGGTGTGGAAACAAGGGGAGAAAGACTGGCATTATGTTTACAGCTTTTGGGCGAAGACAGGAAAAAAACCCTACATAAATAGACATCACCATGGCAACTTCCAGGTCCTCTCTGCCCTTGTAGTTAAGTCCTGGGACAAAGTGAAAAGAGGAATTATCATAGACTATTTTAATGAAGCAGCATGTGACTACATGACTGGAATTACCCAGACTAAACCCTGTGATCTTCGTGAATTAAGAGAGAACTTGTTTTGTCTGGCAGGGAAAAGCCTAAGAGATTAATGATGGGTGCTAGAAGCAAAATAGTATATTATGGCAACATTAACAGTACACATACACCCTAACATGTATTTTGGCAGGAAATTCAAAAACAATATATTCAAATAGTTCAGATAAAGTATATTATATTTTAGATATAGATCATTAACCAATCATGTGTCACCAAAGACTGGAGTAAAAAAAATTCACCATTGGCATTTTATGAATAAATTATGCTATTACATTAAAAATCTATTCAAACTGTAATAATAATAAGTATATATATATATATATATATATATATATATATATATATATATATATATATATATATATAGGGCCCTATAATTTCTGCGATCACAGAATAAAAAGCACACTCTTTTACAACTAAAATAACAGTAAAGGGTAAAAAAAATGAATTCCCAAAAATTAAAACAGAAAAAAATGAATTTGCAAAAATTAAAACGGAAAAAACGGAATTTGGGGGAAAAAAGAAATTTGGGAAAAAATAAATGGATTTTATAGGGCCATATATATATATATATATATATATATATATATATATATATATATATATATATATATATATATATATATATATATATACAGCTATGGACAAAATTAAGAGACCACTGCCTAATCAGCAGTTCTCTGGATTTATTATTTATATTATAAATAATAAATCCAGAGCAACTGCTGATTTGGCAGTGGTCTCTTATTTTTCCATAGCTGTATATATATATATATATATATATATATATATATATATATATATATATATATATATATATATATACATATATATATATATATATATGCAGTAATAGTAATCTATATTATTATTTTTTTTGATCAAATAAATACAGCCTCCAGTGAGCATAAGAGATATTCATGTATAACAGTGAATTAAATACTGTTATTTGAAGACTAAATGGATGCAGACCCAAAAGATAATTAAGATAATTAGTCATAACAAATGATTGTCATGAGTGCAAAAAGAGCTTTACATTAGGTAAGAATCAATACAATGAAACAAATATTATAAACATGATTTACTGATACACGTCCTGCTTTATATGTCACATTAATGCCTGTTTAAATAAAGCAGTCCTGCCACTATTGTCAAAACAATATATCTAGCATAGTGCAGTAGAGATACTGTTAGACACGTCTCCCTCCCCTGCTGCATATATCCGTGACATACCTTTGATCTACTACACATATATGCCCAACACAAGATATAAAGATTGTAGAACTGAAGCCCACACAATTACACAGAGAGTGTAAACCCGAAGGATAAGAAGTGGAGAAGAAAAATATTGCATGTGTTTGCGCAGAGAGAGACAGACAGAGAAGGAAGATAAATCATGCAATAAAGGTTCAGAGCCATTATTATGAATACAATGAATCGCTTCAGAATACATTTGGAAAATGCATAAACAACACCCTGTGTTGAAGCCTTATCTGGCCTTACCAATGTTTTCTGTGTCACAAACATACACACTAGCACAGCAAAAGTGAGTGTGTAATTATAATAGTCAAACAAATACAATGTACTACGCACACACAAAGAGTGTGCATTAATACCAGGCAGACATGAATAATGGAACACCTGCATTATCCTCTATGGAAATAGAGGCAAAGAGGAATTATTTACACACTCCCACACTTCTTCACCAAGTCATTTCTACCCTCCCTTGTCATTCAAACACAACAACAGACGGGACACAACAAGGCAGAGCTGGTTTTCAATTAGCCGCCACTGATACTTAATGTCCACAGGATCACAGCACAGGGTTTCCATACCTTTTCACTAAATGAATTTTCATGGCACTTCTATCCATTTGTGATAACTGAATAAAGTAATGTTTAAGATTGCACTCACTTTCTAGCCAATATTTTAGGACGGATTAAAAATAGGTCTCCTACAATAGGCTCACATGCATCCAAAGTCAAACACACCTTAATTTTCTTACAATATACATTTGCACTGTATATAGTAATACACACTGACGTCGTCAAACTCAGATTCTAGTCAGATTGGGCTGTGATTGAGGAGTGTGTTTCAGCCGAACCAGGAAAGAAAATGCCTCAATTGGATACACTGAAAAAAATGATTTTTGCTGCTTGTTCAAATTGCTTAATTAAAATTAGCTTAAGCAACATAATTGCTTTACATTTTGTCCAAACTTAATTTGATTGTGTCCAATCTGCTTAAATATATGTACAATTTAAGTTTACTTAATCCGTTGATTAACAAGTTGTATAACATGAATGATTTGTGTTGCATTAACTGAAACTGGGCGGTGCATGTTAATTCCCAGCATGCTTTGCATATGTCTGAATTACGAGAGAATAAATGTTGAAATGAAGTGTTATTTTATATGTTTTTGAGAAAATTGAGTTGAGAAATTGAGTTGTGTGACAAATACATTCAATCTTAATTGGATAAATGAATATATGAATTTGAATACCTGAAACAGCCAATCAGGGAGCCTTTTAAAATTACTTTGAGACTACTTATTTGGATAACTTAAAATGACTTAATTCCATGACATTTAAGATACATGAATAAATTATGTTTGTGTAACTTAATAGGTTCATGTGGGACCGATGTACACTATCAAATCACGTAAATCCAACACACTTTTTTTCCAGTGTAGACCTACAACTAAAGCCTTGTTCACACTACATGATTTTAAAACGTCAGGCTGAACTGTGCGGTTCACATTACATGACTTGCTCTCTGTGAAATCACGAGTGTTCAAGTTGTTTAGCTGTTCACACCACACAACACAACATGATTGATCAACAACAGGAGGTAACGCACTACACGAGTTGACAACGCACTGACATAGAGAGACAACCATGATCGGATCCACTTTTTGTTTTTGCTTTACTTTTTTGTTTTTATCATTTCATTTATTTAGTCCATCCATCTTATAGCATCCATAAGACACAGAAAGAAATCTCGAAGAGAAAGAAAGAGGGCAGACAAGAGAAGGGTACACAAAACTGACGGTTCGGTTTTCCCACGGTTTTGACGTCTCGGTTCGATTCGGTTCAGTTTCAGAAAGCTAAAATGGCTTTTTTTTAAACAGTGGTTTAATGAAAAAAAAGGTATTTGTCTTTAAATTAATTCAGTTACAATTAAACATTTCACAAGGATTAAAAAAATCTGCTAATGCTGTGAACTATATTGAAGGCTGCACATTACTATAACATTAAATGTTGTAGCCTAGACTTTTAACCTAAATTCAGATGCCATTTATTTTTAGATATAATAATCAACACACAACACATTGTATGAAAACATGTAAACTGAACATAAGGCAGTTTTTACATTAACTTGTGTTTTTCTCTAATAATTTACACAGTTGTCATTTTCATGAAAGATATTTTAAACATACATTAAATAATCAAGATATCAGTAACAGGTTAAGTAAAATATAATATACAGGCTAACATAGTGCATTTATTTAGTGCAAAGGTTCATTTATAGGAAGTTGTGGACACTGAATCACTTGCCTGCTGAGGTAAATATAATGCTAGTGACAAGCTAAAGCTTTGCTGTTTTATTGACGTCTTTCCGCTGCTGAAACACTGATTGAGCGATTACACGAGTTATGATGCCTTTCAGTAAGTATACTGTATCTTTCAACATACCTTCAGGTGTCTTTTCTGTAACTGAGGAAGAGATGATCGCGTTTACTCGCGCGCGCGCTGCCGCTTGAAATGAGAAGCCTAGTAAGCGATCTGTCACGTCACATCAAAGAGCGCCAAAACGCCATTTATTGTTCGTGATCAAATAGACAGAATCTGAAAGATTACACCTTGCTTATTATCGAAAGTAACAAAACACGGAGCTTATTATTTGGTGTTAATGGTGGTTAGGCTACAAAACTGAATTCATTGTGTACTGTTTACATAAGACATGAGGTCCATTGAGCCGGGCTGGGCGGGGCCGGGGTAGCAGGGGGCGGGGCGTGTTCGGTACGCAATGACAGTATTGCGATTCGAATCGTGAGTTCAGTATCGCGGTTTTTCTGTTCGGTTTGAAAATCGTTGGGGAGAA
The DNA here is from genome assembly GCA_030378365.1 of Hybognathus amarus. Taxonomy (NCBI): domain Eukaryota; kingdom Metazoa; phylum Chordata; class Actinopteri; order Cypriniformes; family Leuciscidae; genus Hybognathus; species Hybognathus amarus. The sequence goes on along the minus strand of JAQIUQ010001259.1, from coordinate 213,646 downwards.
AACGATGGGGAAGAGGAAAGGACAGTAAAGAGATGGGGAAATGCAAAAGTAGGGAGCTGGGAAGGAGGGGAAGAATATAGTGTGAAAGAGAAAAATGGGAAGGACACAAGTGAGGGATAAAAGGAGTTCAAACAGAGGATTATGGGAATAAAGTAGCGTGGAATCTCCACCGAAGAGAACAAAGGACACAACGCAGCCCATGTGAATGCAATTTCACATCCTCACTCACAACCACCCACCGACCCTCGGTCAAAAACACTGCTGTCTTTCTCCAGGAATGAAGTGCTCAGCATCTCTTGTTCCAGATATAATAAAGTTTAATTGAAGCCTTAAGGAAATGACTGCTGAAACACAAGATTATTCACAATGTGATGACAGTGTCATATATATATCTGTATGCACATTCAGCATCCTTTCTCACAAGACTGTATAGCAGACTGTATACCCGTGCATATGCTGTCTACCGTCCTTATTTTATCAATTTAAATGAATCCTTGCTTAATAAAAGTATTTCTTTCAACAAAATCCAACAGAACCCAAATTTAACGGTAACACTTTACAATAAGGTTCATTAGTTACTACATTAGTTAACATTAACAAAGAGTGAACAATACTTCTTCAGCATTTGTTAATCTTTGGTAATGTTAATTTTAATATTTACTAATACTTTATTAAAATCTTGTTAACATTAGTTAATGCACTGTGAACTAACATGAACAACAATGAACAGCTAGATTTGTATTAATTAGCGTTAACAAAGAATAACAAATACAGTAACAAATGGTTAGTTCATGTTAGTTAATGCATGAACTAATGTTTAATAAATGAACCTTATTGTAAAGTGTTACCAATTTAACTAATAACATAATGCTAGCATTTGCGTATAAAAGTTATTAAACTTAAAACATACTACAAACAAAGAGCAGTTTTCTCTATCTCAAATGCTATACGGTCAAAATCTGAAACGGCTTTTATGGATAGATGGATCCAATTTCAAAATTATTGAGGCACATTAACATCAACCACACCAGTTCTCAAGCTCAAAAAGTTGTTTTCATGTACAAATACTTTTCATACCTTTCCACACAAACAGACCTGGGTTATTCCAGTTCAGCGATTCGGTAAAGTGCTCCGTCATGTTCTTTAGCTTGTTTGCATAGAGTGTCCACTACATTCATAGACCGATTTTCCCTCGGGGTCACTGACATACAGCTCAACCTGAGCATTGCTGGCTACAAGCCTGGATAAAACACCCTTTTCAAATGCCAATCACACCGTCTCCATGAACAGGCAGGCTGTGAAACTGGACGTAAATGAGCTTTCACGGACAAAGCCTTTAACTTTAGAGGAACAAACAGGGCAGATTCAAGTAGTTTGCTGCCAGAGGGGAGATAATATATTGAGGCAAACAAGACTAGAGTCAAATAATACTGGAGATTGAGACCTTTAAACACAATATTTTCACACAGAGGAAATGGATGACTGATCCCAGGGTCAGGTTTAGGGAAAGTGGCCAACAATTTCCAGAAAGACAGGTACTGGTATACGTAAGAACGTAAACGAAGCTGCTCTGACATAAGTGTTTGAATATTTGTTGCTTCTCTAAAAAGAGTGATCATGAGACCAACAGGTTTACACAATAAACCAGTATCCTGTATCTATACTAGCATCAGTGACCATGCACACTGGCTGAACCCAAGCTTTTCAGTATCACAATAAAACACTGCCAATAGTTTGAGACAGTTCTTTGATGAAGTATTGAGATGTTAATTTTATTAAATATTAATTTAAGGTAAATTAAAGAAATGTCTTAATACTTGTGTAGTATTTCAAGTTCAAGTATTATTGAAGAATTGCGAATCTCATCCTAGGGCGTCATATAGTGACGCTTTTGAAATTTCGTCTAAATCCAACGCATATGGCACACTTTGGTGTCAATATAACACACACGGAGCTTTGTTCAGTTATGGGTAGGTTTAGTTCTGGGGTAGTGTTATGTTTAGATCACTAGGAGGCGCCTTCTGGCCCATATATAGCTGCGCGTCATATTGACACTAAAGGGTGTGTTGGATGTAGACGCGATGTCAAAAGCGTCATTATGCCTTGGGATGAGAACGGGCTGAGTATTTGTCATTGCCAGTGCAAAATGTATTGAAAGTATTCAAATTGGGATTCATCCATTCAGAAATTTCACAATTATACAGTTTTATGCTCTATGGTGTTCAAAATTACATATTTTGAATTATTAAATTGACTAATATGCCTCATGGAAAGTCCGCGAATTATGTATTGAAACCATTAACAAGCCATTAAAGGGATTGTTCACCCAAAAAATAACATTTTGTCAATTACTCACCCTTCGTGTTTTCCAACCCCGTAAGACTTTCGTTTATCTTCGGAACAAGCACTATGTGAACTCACTCGAGGCCCAGAGAGAAGGAATAATTGTTGAATAAAGTCGTTATTTTTTGCACACTGAAAAGTATTCTCGTCGCTCTGATAAACTTAAGATTGAGCCACTGTAATCACTTGGACTATTTTAACGATGTCTTTAATAACTTTTCTGGGCTGGCAAGTTTTGATCCCTTAGAAGTAGGGCTGGATATTGATAAAGATTTCACAATTTGATTCGATTTCGAGGATGTCAGAACTCCGCTACAATGTTCCATTCATTCATCAAATGAATACAGGATGACTAATCGATTCTTGAGGTTTAAGATCGATATCGGTTAGTAAAAATGAGAATCGATTATATCTGAGAAATCGATATTTTTTACCCAACCCTACTTAGAAGCCTATGGAGGAGTTATCCAGCTCTCAGATTTCATCAAAAATATCTTAATTTGTGTTCCGAAGATGAACGAAAGTCTTATGGGTTGGAACAACATGATAGCGAGTAATTACTGACATAATTTTCATTTTTGGGTGAACTATCCCTTATATGTAGGCTAATGTAATCTCCAGGTGATTTCCAAGATCTCAGTGGGAAAAAAAAAACAGCAAGTAGTTTCAGTGAACAATCTACAGACATATTTGAGAAGATTCCAGTGTTGTCAAGGCAAGGCCATGAGGGGATGACTGGGGTTTTACAGTAAAGCAGAGGCAAGATTTTAGGAAGGTCCACAATCGGAGCAGTCAACCTCTCTGGATTCGGTCCTCTTCTTTCCTACACTGCTTTTGAAAGGGAGTAGGGGGTTTGGGGGGCAACCTCGGGGGCTTTTCCAACACAGTGCGCTCGGACTGAACCTCCTCAGCCTCACAGCTGGGACATCATTAACTGAGCAGAGCAGGTCATGGGCTTTGGCGAATAAAGAGAACAGCAAGAAGACACAGAGAGAAAGAAAGTGATAAGGGCACTGCAGAATACTGTTATATACGCCAATGTTCAAAATTTTGAGGTTAGAAAGATTGATTTTTCTTCTCTTTTTTTAAGAAAATAGAGGGTTTTTTTTTCAAAAATATTAAGCAGCACAACCATTTTAACTAATGATAATTAGAAGCATTTCTTGAGCTCCAAATCAGCATTTAAAGTGATTTCTGAAGGATCATAAGACACTGAAGACTGGAGCAACGATGATGACAATTCGGTGTTTGCCATTACAAGAACAAATTACATTTTAAAATATATTAAAATGTTGTTGTTTTTTTAAATTTGTATTTAGGACTGGGTGATGACAAAAATCGTATAACGATATGAGTAACTTCGTATCACGATAACAATATCCCAATATAGTAATTTTTTATACTGTATTTGATAACCACTTGGATCGGCATTCGTAGATCGACTAGGAGAGACTATATTTCAAAGATGGCTTCTTCCTGTATTCGCGAAGTTGACTGTGCGTATAAAATATCTTCTTATTAAACTGTATGGACACTGACAAATGTTCTCAATGCTTCGGTTTGAATGTAGGGACCCTTATTATGCTACCCTGTTACTGTGGGGCTATTTTGAGCCTTGTTAGTGGTAATAACAAGCGATTTTTATTTGTCATTACTCTATGCCCTTTATAGGCTAAACTGTTTTTATAGATAAAACTTTACATTCGGCAATCATGAAAACAAATCTCAGATAACGGTTGCTAGGTAACAATGTGTAATTAGACCAAAGGTTCATTTTGCGCCGGAGTTGTCCTTTAACTCAAAAGTAAACGCGAAAGGCGAAACTTGAATTAACGGGTATGTCCCTCTTTGGCTAATGTACTTTCAAGATGGAGGGGCAATATGGCGATCAACATTAGAATCCCTTACCCGTATGTATTTTCAATGGCATATTATACACTCACGAGAATACTTTATTACTTGAACGAAGTAAATATACATTAATGAGCACATATATATTTGAAAGAACTGAAGAAGTGTTTTAAGCTAAGAATAAACTAAAGAGTTACACAGTGTAGCTTTAATGATCATGCAGCGAATATGATTAATATTCCAATAAATTAATTGAAAAATATTTAAAGGTTGGCAATGGATTCATTTAATTTGCTAAAATGTATAGTCACTTACTTTCTAATGACAATGCTCCATCCGAAATGCCATAAAGACCTGACAGGAGATAACATAAACTATAGGTGATGGATTGCAAGACTAATGAAACTGATGTAAGGATTACAAAACGGATGAAACCACCTGCCTCTGAGCTGTTTTGGAAATGAAAATGTCATGCAATACATACACGCTTCAATGCACTGGCATTAAAATGCTCATTGTAGTAATAAAAAAATAATACCTAACTTTAAAATGAAGTGTTTCACAACCAGCCATACATCTCAATAAAATACTGACGTAACAGTATGTTGACTATGAGTGGGCTTAGAGAAATACACTCCAATACGTAATACGTATACAAAAACACTATTCACCGAGACCCCCTGGGTCCTTACTAACATTTCTGACCCAAATTCCAAAAGCTGACAATCATCTTTTCTCTCAACTTGGCCATACCAAAATCATTAATCTAACAATATTTGCTGGAAATCTTCTCCTGCTAGCTATGTGAATCAGTACAATTACAGACAAGATGCCATGGCATTAGTTTTACTGCTTGCATTGCAAAAGACCACATAGCTCTTAACTAACCACCACATGTCAAAGATAAACTAAATATTTCTGTTCCTCATCAGCTAAGCAAACTGTGGATCCCTGATCTATCTGATTGGCCTGATTTGGTTTATGTGTTCACAGATTTCACATCCTTTTTGGGATTTTTTTAGCTTTGTGGTTTAAAATAAAAACCTGGCCCACCCAGAATAGGCTGCAGAAAATACTTAAAAGCGTGCTGCTGACATAACCAGACTTGGAAGAAAAATATATTAATAAAAAAAAGACTGCTGATAAATCAAGAGCATGGCTTTTCTCTCATCTTACATCTAAAATTGAAGTGAAGTGCCATGGTTCAGGTCTGAAGTGATAAAACAGAGCCTAAGAGGAGACCTGAAATAAGGACTATCAGCAAACAAAACACCAAAGTCAAGGCTTGAGCAAGAAATATTGGTCAAACATCAATTGTTGGGAAAAAGGGCAAATGTGTTAAGCCTGAATAGAACTGACTGTTTAGAAAAATGATGTCTGTACATGTCATGTATCTCACATTGCCCATTTTTAATGATGAAATAATGATAAATAATGATGTGGCATCTGGCTTGGCATGTTTTCGTCCAATCAAATGGTCCATAAAATATTTTTGCACTGAAATATTGACTGTCCTTCTGAAAGTAATCATCAACATGAGCACAGGGGAAATTCTTAATATATTTACTCTAAGAAAAATAAATCACAAGGCATTTTTATTATGTTATGACTCAGTCAATGTTGGCCTTTGAGCAAACATCTCTTCATTAAAGCTGAAAAATCTCCCATCACATCTTATGTGCAGTGACAAACACTGTAGTCTGCAGTGCTTCACTGTAAAAAGTGATCAGTTGACTTAACTTAAAGGGATAGCTCTCACTTTTTTTTGAAATAGGCTCATTTTACAACTCCCCAAAGTTAAACAGTTTTACTGTTTTCAATCCATTCAGACGATTTTCTGATATTTAGAAGAATATCAGTAACCAGAGAGTTTCTGGTCTCATTGAATTGTATATTTTTTTCTTACTATGGAAGTCAATGAAACCAGAAACTGGTCTGGTTACTGATATTCTTCTAAATATCAGAAAATTGTCTGAATGGATTCGAAAATCAGTAAACTCAAACTCTGAGGGAGTTGTAAAATGAGCCTATTTGCCAAAAAAGGGGAGTATCCCTTTAAAAAAGTGAGGAAACCCATTGCCTTAAAATAAATGTCATACTTAAATGAAAAAATTATGTCAAATTGTCAAGTTCACACAACTTAGTTATTTCAATTAAGCATGAAGTTTATTACTTAAAAAAGTGAAAAAACTCTTTATCTTAAACATTTTTAAATCATCACAGCAAGTTTTATAAAACGTAAACTTTTGTATTTATTTTTTAAATGGCCTATCGTTTCGCTAGATTAGACCCTTATTGATCATCTGGTGTCGTTTAAAGCCCTTTGAAGCTGCACTGAAACTCTCATATGGACCTTGAACCGTTTGGTTCCCACTGAAGTCCATTATATGGAGAAAATCCTGGAATGTTTCCATCAAAAACCTTAATTTCTTTTTCGACTGAAGAAGAAAGACATGGAAGATCTTGGATGACATGGGGGTGAGTAAATTATCAGCAAAAGTTTTTTTTTTTTTTTAACTGCTCTTTCTACTTCATATTTATTGATGAGGAATGTAAAGAGGTCTTCAGGAAGGATAGAGAAATGTGTTTACAGATGTGTTTACTGCTGGCCTAAGTGCACAAATGGATTGCAAGAATCATATGATACGTTTGCATTTTTTTTTATTCCAAAAGTCTCCCTTTCAACTTTCTGAAACTGCATGGATTACAAGCACAACTATTCAAAATGTATATTCATCTGTAGACATACGAATGTTTTTAGCATTAACTCCCTGGCCGTGATTTAAAAATCATGCTTTTCCCCATTATCTCTTGAATCACGGAAGCTACACCAGTTAACTTTGCCAAGAGATCTCTCTATCAATGTATCAGACAGAGAGACACAGGCATAGAAGAATAAGGCTACAGGCGAGGTGGTCTTCATTCTAGATTTCTTGTTCCCCATTTCTCCTCTCACCCCATCATGTCAGCTGTAAACGGTTTCTCTCCCCTTATCTCTATTTCTCCTTCCTCTCACCTCGTCATGCCTTCATGTTTCTCTACAGTAAGGACTGAGCTTACTATACACCACTGAGTGACTTCCTTGTAAGGTAGCAAAACATGTTGCTTATGTTTAAAACAGAATGTATACCTCATGTTTACACATGGTATCCACTTTTCCTCTGTGTATACAGTAGCTGATAAAATTAATTTGCATCAGTTGAAACATTCCTTTCCTTGTAAAGAACATGCCAATTTGTACACATTTAATGTATCATCATTGCTCAGTGAACTTTGCATTGCACACATGTCTAAAGCAAAATATATAACTCTCCCAACTCCCCTCCTAATGATCCTTAAACGCGTGTCCATGCAATCTATAGTCCAACTCATGCATTTTAAACTTCATAAGATAATACAACTGATTATGAATATTAATAAAGAATAATAATACAGACACATAATGTTAAAAGATGAAATAATAGTCTTTGTTTTTATCAAATAAACACATCTTGAAGTCAGCTTTTAAAATTCTTGGTCCAAGTTTGTAGCCTGATTTCAAGTGATTTCCGTTCTATCTATCAAACTGTTCCAAGCAGGAAGTTTGACATTCCAAGTTGAATGAAATGCAGCATGTGAGATAGCTAAGATATTTTAGGTATGTATTACAATGCACTATTCTTTCTTTAAATAAAACGTCAAAAAAAAAAAAAAAAAAAACAGGAAATCACCTGAGGGTCAGATGACTGGGAACTTTAGTATGGTTAATAGAGGTCACTAAAGCAAAGATTTCATCCATCAGCATCTGAAAATAACCCTTCTCTCTTCTCGTTTTTAGTAGTGTGTGCTAAGGCAAGCATCAGATTTGAACTTGACCCTAAGTATTAAACACAAGCAATTAACTCGTTTGTACAGACATGAATGGCACCTCAAACCGTGCAGCTCAACGAGGAGAGGTCACCAGAAGTCTAAGGAACAGCCTCACATATGAACTATTTTGACATGGGCCGTAAACAACCACTTAACAACAATCCAGAACAGCCTAGCAACCACACAGAGTAAAAATGTAGCCTTTAGGGTCTTATTCAAAAGTCTAATGTATTGTAGATTGCAGTAATCACCACAAAAACAGGCAAGCAAATATTTTTAAATAAATGTATGGGCACAAACAGCCCTTTTATGGTGTGAATCGAGACAGATGCATCCTCTGTGTGGGATGGGAGAGAAAAAAAAACAGCTGTTAGCAATTCATCCCCACAGGAAATAAATGAATCATATGGACAGATGACCTTTGACCCATCTAACGCACAAACACATATCACACTCAGGTCATAACTTGACGATTAGTCCTTTCTAAAATTGACGTCTATAGTCGCCGTGCTCACTAACAGACCCAAAGGGATCTGCATCAACAAACCCCCCCCCACACACACACAAAAAAGCTGTTTATTATTATATATTGGACCATATTTACATTTATTCCAAAGATTTTCCCACCAAAATCAGCACAGAAGATACACACAAAAAACGGCCTGCTCAGGAAATATTTTCACTTGGGTCAGCGACAAATAAGGAGAAAATTGGTAACACTTTACGATAAGGTTCATTTATTAAACATTAGTTCATGCATTAACTAACATGAACTAACCATTTGTTACTGTATTTGTTATTCTTTGTTAACGCTAGTTAATACAAATCTAGCTGTTCATTGTTGTTCATGTTAGTTCACAGTGCATTAACTAATGTTAACAAGATTTTAATAAAGTATTAGTAAATGTTAAAATTAACATTACCAAAGATTAACAAATGCTGAAGAAGTATTGTTCATTCTTTGTTAATGTTAACTAATGTAGTAACTTATACTACTGAACCTTATTGTAAAGTGTTAAGAGAAAATAAATAATAAAATAAATGTATAAATATATTAACCCTCCTATTATCCTTGGGGTCAATTTGACCCATTCAATGTTTAACGTCTGTAAAAACATCATTTTATTACATTTTTTGCTTCAGATTTAATGACTTTTCCTAATTTAATGGGGACAACTCTGTAAACATAAAATTAACTTGCTAATATTTTTATATAAGTCCTGTATACAAATTTTATGTAGCATCAATGTTCCTGGGGTCAATTTGTCAATAAAGACATAAAGACATCAATTAACCGAAACAAACCTTTGTAAAAAGAAAATAATCATATTGTGGAGGTTTAAATTACTGAGGGTAAAAAGTGCTATCAGATTTGAGGGTAACAGGAGGGTTAAATTAATTGTGACCAATGGAAACCTTTTGTCATCTTAATCCAAAGGATGCGATGGAACAAATTCAGAAGAAGAAATGAATCTAAACTGTATTTTTCTTTAACCAATTCAATCTTCCTCTCCTAAACATTTGAACCATTTAGTGTTGGCTATAGTGCTGGTTGATTAAACATAGCGAGTCTCTATAGAGAGCGCATCATGGTGCTCATAATAAACATTTGCAATTAGATATAAAGCCTGACCACAGTCTATTAGCTTTGCTTCAGAGCTCTCATGTGCAATGGTTTACCAGGCCAATCCTAAAACCCTATCGAGGAAAGAGAATCCCAGTTTCCTGTTCTGCTGAAAAACCACATTCAGGATTCAAAGAGCAGCGTCAGCGGGAACAGAGCATTTAGATTGACAAACTAGGGGAAAATGGGTTATGAAAGGAGGATCCCTCGGGCTATCTGAAAACGCCCAGGTGTTGATTCCAAGACCCAGCGTGAGCGCCTGATTTCACACCGCAGCATCTGGTTCTCGTTCTGCCTCTATTTACACCATCTGCCTTTAGTGCCTTAATAGAAACAGACAGCTACAAAAATGAGCGCTCGGCCCCTCCATGCTCTGTCACATTCCTCTCACTCCATCTCTAATCAACTGGATGTTGATGCATGGTCAGTGGAAGAAGCACCATCACGATAACAAAGACAGGTTCAGGACAGGTTCAAGCAACTTATAGACTAGTCTGGGTAGACTTTGGTGATTTAGTGGACTTGATTGGAGGAATCTGGTTCGGGAATAGATCCAGTTATGCTGCCTTTGAAATGAGGTTTTGGTTATGATGGTGATTGTCCAGGCAACAGAAGATACACAGTTCATTGCAACCGTCCGAATGATAAATCAAATTAAAACATCTGCTGGTTGCACCAGAAATCATACACTTGAAAGAGCCTGTTATCCAGGGCAGAAACATTACTTTCTGTTTCTGCAGTCAGACAAATTGAGAGAACTAATGCATGGGAAAATGTCATTGTATTTCATTCATATTGCATAAGGGCTATCTAATTCAGTCGTTTGAGAAATGTAATGTTTTCTTTATAAAAGTATGAACCTGCAGCTTCAAGCCATTCTCAACAACTGGCACCTGAAGTCTCTCAAAGGCCAAACAGTGGAAATTTCAGAGCATGAAATCAGTCGAAGCTGTTTTTACACCATGATTTTCGAGCTAAAACTACACATAGGGCAAACATAATATTAACATGTTTAACTCTAATAGTACTAGAGATGAAACAAAACGTAAAATTAACATAAGATACATTAAATAACTAATAAAAATGAGACTGAACATGTACAGACAAAATTACTTCTACAACTTTAAAATTTAAATACTGAGAAATATAAAAAACTGAGAAACAAGAGTCAGTCAAAAAGTAAACTCTCATACCAGTATCTCTCATTTGATAGGCTGAGCTAAATATAGACTGAGTCTGGAGTTCATCATCATATACAGGTATATATATAACACACAGTTATATATATATACACACACACACACAGTACACACACACACACACACACACACACACACACACACACACACACACACACACACACACACACGCACACATATATATATATATACTGTATATATATATATCTGTATATACATACATACATACATACACATACATACACACACACACACACACACACATATATACTGTATATATACACATACACACACATACACTGATATATATACATATACATATATATGTGTATATATATATATATATATATATATATATATATATATATACACATATAGACAAAATGTTGTCAACAGCATTTGTGTGGCCTCAAATTTAACTCCCACTTAACATCATTGTGAGGGAAAAATACTAAGTAAACAAAATTGACAAGAGTGTACATGGCTTCCGAAACATGTTTATTAAGTTGCTATACTTTTCGTAGTTATGACATGGAGTCCAAACAGATAAACGGAAGTGTGGCAGTGCGGGTACACAAAGTTCGAATCCTTGAAACCATAGAACCTATCGATGACAGTACAGCGGACAGTACGGTCTGACCCTGCTGGTAGTTCTCCTCTTGGGATTTAGACGTGCGATCCAGCGGCGTGAAACCTCAGATATCACATGGGGAGAACCTGATGGAAGCCGAGTCGTGCCAACCAGAGGAGCAAGATATCAATCAACCGTCCCAGACGACATCCTTCAGCAGTCGAGGAGACCGATAAATCGCTTTCCCGGATAGAGACGGTAGACGAATAGGGTGTTTCGACCCCCGTTGGCACTTCTCGGTGCTCTTGTCTTCTTTATGAAACAAAAGCCATTGATGTGGACTTGACGAGTGAACCGGAAACATACAAGTATCGAAAGGGACACAAGAAGGTCTCTGAATACTTCCCCCGAATCGCAGTACCATTTGTAGATATTCTTGCGAGAAACGAAGGGATTGCTCCATTTGAGTCCTGGTCTCGTGCCGTCAGCCATTCCTGGCGCGTGTCGTAGCGCTTCTCTCGCTCATAACTCGGGGAGCGAGCTTGCTCTGAAGTGAGCGCACGAATGGAGACTGGGGTCGCGCCTGAATAATACGTCGAAGAGGGCATGCTTCTTTCTTCGGCATCTGTTTCTTATTTCTTTTTTATGGTGGTTAAATCGCGTTGAAAACGAGATTTAGTGGAGATGGGGATATCATTTAAACAGGTTGAACTTGTTAAAGTAGAAACATACTTAAAAGATTCTGAATATAATTTATACTACAAATGTATCCTACGCAATGCTGCCATCTGATTGGGAAACGCAAGTAAATGCATGAGACCGCTACCTACAGTAAGAGCTTCTGGTGTTAATTTCTCTTCTAGTGGTTGTTACGATCTCAAAGGCGAAACATATAACTTCAAACCAGTTACGAGACATGCTACTCCATTAACTTATATAAGCGAGATTTTATCATTGTTTCGCCGTTTAATAATCGCCATTTTCATTCCAGTGTTCGCCGAAAGAACTCCACAGATAACATGGGGAAATCAGATGAAACTTGCGAGTTGCGAAAAATGGACGATCCACGTTAAGGTTTTTCCAATGAGTAAGTATGTGTATGTATCATCTTATTCTCTTTCTAATTCATTTTATAACGATCGTATATCTCTTCATTTTGTTCACATTCCTTGCTTTCGTTTTATGATTATTTCGAATTCCTTTCTGTGAAGCGCTTTGACTCAGCAGCCATAGACTGCATGAAATTAGCTATATCATAATAGACTTAGCCTTATGCTAACTCTAAAGAACATGGTCTCTTTTAAGTTTTGTAAGTAATCTAAAAACATCAATAGGGTCTTGAACAGTTATAACAGTACATTTGTTGAAATATCAGCGCTAGTAAAAATCTTATTTTCAATCTAAGTTTTATAACGACAATGAGCTAAGACAAAATGGAAAGTTGACATCGCTTCTCCACTGCAATGACACCTGACAGAAAAAGTAGCAACCTGCGTAATTCAGAAGAAAAGTACGTAGAATATTCCACTGATCACTGGACACAAGGGAAATGCATTGGTTTTACAACATCTACAGAATCTTTAGAGAATCGAACTTTCAGACCAAATACCATTAGTTAGTTAAAGAAATAGCATAGCATATTGTATTTCTTCAAGCAATTTAATTTATAATTGAACAAGGATGTTATAAACTAAGGGTATGAAGCTTGTGTGAAGTTTGGACACACATCGTTACTTTAAGCATTAACGATGTAGAAACTTTTTGGCTTGAAGCCGTAAAAATGCCAGAATCATTCGAGCTCAAGGAAGATTTCACATGTTCCAAAAGATACAGTAAAAGCTGATGTCGCCGAGAAACAGTAAATATATTGCTACATCTCTTAATTTGAGATCAAGATTGTTCCTGTGCAAAGCTGAATTTCAGCATAATCCGTGCTGTAACATTTTATTCAATGTTGAAAATAAAGATTGGCATTTATATGAGATGTTTTGTAAAAATGTATAATATCCAATTTAATGTCTAAAAAATCTGACCTCAAAAAAAAAAAGGAGAATGCTTTGGACAAATCTAGACAAGCACATGACAATAAGAACAACACAAAACCACTAAACTCTCTTTCTAATTTTCACTTCAGGACATTTTGTACACACAATAGCCATCTATTTCAGCTCTCTTCACAGTCAGATTGAAACTCAGTGAAAGAGAGAGGGGTCACATTTAACAGAATGCACCCAAGCTTACCAAGTCAAAGGATGCGTCAGAAGAATAAAGTGAGGTTTAGTGAACCGGTGGAACTGAAATTTGCAGATAACTTTGAACTCAGCACTAGGTTTATTTATATTATTCTGAAGAGCAGCGTGTAAACTACAGTGGGCACAGAAATAGCCCAAAGTGTTTAGAATCTGCAGCATTCCGACAAACATTCACATGTTTCCAGTCAGTTGGTGATTTAGGAGATTTAAATCAGTAGGGATTAGTGCAATCCAGATCAGCCAGTTGATAGTCTTAACCATAAATACATATGACTTTACTTCAAGCCCTGAACATGTTGCAGCCATTTCTTTTTGTTTACAGGTGAGTATAGTGACCATCAATGACTCAACCCTAAATTCAATGATAAATTAACATTTATGATTTATACATTACGTTTTATATCAACACAAACGGCATTTTATAGCCAAAATATTAGGGAATGTTTGCACAACGAATATGCTAAAGTGGAAAAGTTTTTCTATTGAGTTTGCAGCATACACCACGGTTAGAAACGATCTAAATTTACCCGCTAAAACGAATAAAGCCACTCATGCCATAATTGTTGATGTTAATTGTGCAATGTTGAAGTAATTATACAAATTCTGAGCCACGCTCTTGTTTGCCGGCTGTGATGTCACAGAATCTGCTGTGGTAGCTCCAACACGTACTTTACAGTGATTAGGGTGTGCAGGCCCACACGCACCTAATAGATTGCAATAAACATGATAATATTCCCCACATCTTTAGTCTTATATGTGTCTCACTTCCGAGTATAACTCTAGAGCCATGAAGAAATAATCAGGAAACGGAGTTACATGTTAGCTTTGAAGCGAACAGTAGTATCGCCCCATACCTGCTTAATATTATATATTTTGCTGTCCATGTACACACTGACTGACGTGATTGGTCTCACCTTATTTGACTTCCCTCCTGCTGTTTTATTGGTGTTGAGAGTGACTGAACTGGTGGCAGGGATGTACTCAAGCCTCCGCAGCCTTCTTTGTCTGTGATGACCAATGTGTACAAGGTATCTGCTGCACTCAACCTTAAACTTCACATTGTTTGTTTCTTTTTGATCCTCACAGCTGTTGGGAACATGGATAGAGAGTCATTGAAGACAAGCAGCACTTTTCCAATAGCCAATGCAAACAGGAGCTAAGACAATGCAACACAGATGCATTCATGTGTCTAAACACAATACACATATGCGTCAAACAGTCTCGGCATTGTAGATCATCCTTTTCTACATCATGTCCTTTAAAGACTAAAGTACAAGATTCGGTTCTACTGTAAGGCCAGTGTATGTTGAATCAGGCTCCTGGTGAGACTGTACACTGGCACACTTCTAACGTCTGTCTCATTTACATCATTCACATCAGGCTTACTTCAAGGTGCGTGACAGCTATAAATGTTAGTGAACCGTGCAGACCTAAAAATCTTTAAATAATGCGAGCCTCAGCATGTGGTTTATCATTGCTTAGCAGCGTGTAATGATGAGGCATAGGGACAGGGCCCAAGGTTTGGAACTTGCATACCATAGTCCCTCTGCCTCCCTACCACATGTACACGTTTTCATTTAAAAGATGATCCGTTCTTGTTTTGCCAATCACATGAGACGCTATTTTTAGTTAATGAAGACAGGGAGTTTTAGCCATACCCCAAAAAAAAAAAAACAAAAAAAAAACCAGCAGTCTGTGAGGAGGACTTAAAACAATTATTTTTCGGGTTATGTGCCAAACATTAAGGACAAACCTGTTTACATGCGTGAGCAGTAGCGTTTCTGCAATATCCTGATGGTAAACGTACGCGCGGTTAGCGCCTGAAGCTACGACAGTCTGTAAGTACACAATATGCGTATGTTCCATTTTCTTCCTGGTATCAAAGAACAACAACAGCATGTGGATAATGATGGATGCATTGCAAACCCATAGTGTATATCTATGGCCATACTGGGCATCTAGTTGTGCCTGCTTATATTTATGTTGGAAAGGATAAATTATCCTTTGTAAAATCATATTACTAACCCACAATGGACTGAAAAAAAACAAAACAAATAAATATTGCTGCGTTCAGACCATACAGTTTGGAGGGAGACATGGGCGCAAAGTGAGTGTCTGGGATACTTTGGTAATAAACGCTGGTGCCAGAAGAACATTGTGTTAACGATGCCCACTTACTTGTATAGTCAATGAAGCCTTTTATAACTACTTGACCACTGCACAGCAAGTTGATTTAAGCAATATTTTCAGACGTTTCAGTGTGGACTTACAACTTTTGGAACTAGGAGACGGGGATCGTGCTGAGTTTTCAAAATTATCCGTTTAACTTACAATAACATCTAAATAATTAACAGTGTTAGATGTTCAAATGTGCAGTCCTTCTTAGGATTGATGTACTGTCATTTAGTTTGTGAAATCTCTAGAAGACATCAAAGCAGCATTCCAAATTGTCCCATAATATACAGGACTACATCATACATTTATTAATGAATGGTTCACCTCAGACATCATAAATGGATAAATCATATGAGACGACTTTGTTTATTTGAAACTAAACTCTACACTTGGCATATCTTCCTTCTTGTGTAACAGGAAATCTCCTGATTTCTTTATTTGCGTGTGGTTAAAGAAAAAACGTATACATATGAATAATATTACCATACACATATAAGCACTTAACATCAATGTTATAATCATAATTATGTTTTAATATGTATGCTTAATACCCTGCTCCTATTTGAAGATTATCCACAAGTGTGTAAAAATTCAGGCATTAGCATTAGCCACATTCTGTGTTTTGATTATCCTAGCCTCAAGAAAGCTACTTTTAAATTTATTTTTAGCTGATTTTTTGAACAAATGACACAAAATATAAAAACAGAGTAATCTATTCAATTTAGTAAAAGCAACACTAAAGGTAAATACGAACACATTCTTACTTATTTTGTTTTTTAGGTGTGGTTTGTACCCTGCAAATGAGATAAAAACAGACTTTATTATAGGCTAACACTTTTCTTGAACAGCTTCCGGTAAAATATATTCCGTTTAGTTTAGATATCAATAAAAATGCTTTAATACTCAAACATTGATAAATGTGTAAATTGATTATGATGGGATATTTAAATGATTGTTTGCATAATAATGTCTGCTAAACACTTACACGTCCTGCGAGCAGAGAAGGAAGAAAGGGTGCACTTCTGGTGCGAATTTGCCACAATAAGGTGTGCGGCTCTTAGGGTTTTCAGCTCGAACAAGTCAAAAACTCAATAGTGACATCTACTGTTTAAGCATGGATATGTCTTCGTGTTATTTATTGATATAGATAGACCATCTTGAATACATTTGTACTAAACACATCAAAAACAACACCACCTGAACTAAAATCAACAATGGGTAAGATTTTTTATGTTTTTAAAAAGAACTTTGCTTACCGAGGAGTGTATTTTTATAAAAATACACAAAGAACAGTACATCGCCAAACATCTATGACAATTTATCGTTCTCCAATATTGTAACTAATCATCCTCCTAAAGAAGCTGCATTTTCAGCATCGATTACTCCTAGTCTTCAGTGTCACACTACCCTTCACAAATCAAGCTCTAATATTAATGTATTTTATGCTCCAAAAACATGTATATGATTATTATCCATGTTACAGTTCATTTTTATTTCAGGTTTCTTTATGAGAGAAGTTCAAATGAACAGCTTTTATCTGAGAAAATGGAAGGCTTTTGTTACATTAACATTAGACCTTTAAATTTGGGTCATAACAATTTATTTTATTTTTGGGAAAATAATAAGAGATCAATACTTCTATTTTATCAAGGATGAGTTACATTGTATTAAAGTTACAGTAATTCCATGAATTGAAATATATGTAATTAAGTCCAGTCGATTCAATTATTTAATATTACTTTACATTTATGCACAACTATATTTGTAACATTTAATTTATTCCGTACAAACTTGGTTATTTATGATGTTGATAATGATATTACAATATCATTAATCAACTATTCTAAAAACAATTGGAGGCGATTCTCATACACCCCTCCTGTACAAAAAATAATAATAATAATAAATAATGTTTATATGTTTTAATTTGTGCATAAACATTTCTATATATGTTTTTTATAAACATGTTAAGTAATGTTTCTTCCAAATATTACGGAAGTTACTAAATTTCAGATTTGTTTACAGTTGACAATATTTAGCAAATTGGAGGCTATAACTTTATCATTCACAATTTTTTTTTCTTTGTTGTTGTAATTTTATCACAAGTTCAGACAGAAATGCATGATACATTATTGTGGGATGTGTGTGTGTGTGTGTGTGTGTGTGTGTGTAACTGCTTAATTATAATTATCAATTTATAAATTTATATTTATATATATGTTATATATATATATATATATATATATATATATATATATATATATATATATATATATTAAATATAATTTATATATTAATCTATATATATATATATATATATATATATATATTAAAATATAATTTATAATTATAGTCTTATATTTTTATATATATAGTTTATTTAGTATTATAGGACTTGTGGCCTAAAGTGTGGGCCTATGTGTACCAGCTTTTAATTAAAAGTAAACTAGTTTAAATAATAGTAGTACATTACTATATTTAGCTTATTCAAAAGCAGAGTGCCTTTGATAAAGTATAACTAATCTTCAAACATAAATTGCTCAATACAAGTATGACATTCTTTTTTTTTCAGGCTCTAGACAATTGATGGGTTCATGTGAAGACCCGCAATCACATTTAACATTTTGAACAATGATGACGTACGTTGCTGAATGGTATGTGACCTATTTTGGCGTTCTCATCTCCACAAGCGCTGAATCGTAACAAAGATTCTGAGTTTCTTAGCAGTTTAAATGCCACTATTTATACATGGAGCATATTTTTGTGTTTTTTCATTTCATTTACTATGTTTTGTAGAAGTCATTTTCCAGAACCTTTTATTAAATATTAAGCTAATGTGATTTTACCCCATCTTAGTGAAAGGTATACTACTATCTCAGTGAATATTACAGTTTTTGTTTTTCTTCTCAATTCGATTTCGCTTTAGCTCTGAATTGGTGGAGTGAGTCCAAGATTAAACATGGCTTCCAATATATTTGGCCCATTGAGTGTTGAATTGAATCGTGAAATTGTGAAAAGTGCTGAAGTTATGATCATGTCCTTTGGTGGTGTAATGTATTTCAAGATGGAGGGGACATCTTATCACCTAACCTTTGACCGCACTATTTTCACGGCATATCATACACTCACGAGTAATACTTTATTCAACTTGAATGAAGTAAAACAGACATTAATGAATACATACAATATTTGAAAGACTAGAGTGTTACACAGTGAAGCTTTAAATGAAATTACTGAACCATTAGAATTACCGCCATGTTCTTATCTGAAGTGAATGCGTTGATAGAACCAGCAGATAATGTGCATTATGCTGTTGAAGGCTTAATGCGATGCCAATGTGCATGAGAGATACGTATTACCTTCTTGGAAATGGCTGGTATTAACAAAGAAAACCATATTGGAAAATTTGCAGTGGTCGAGCCTTCACATAATCATATCCAAACCATCTTAGGTGTAAAATACAAAACTGGAATAGCGATATAAATTAAAACGAGTATATCTGATATAAACATGAACCAGAATATTAGTCAGTTCAGAAGATTTGGAGATCCATTCTGTCTATTCACAAGTAACAACTAGCAACTGAATTTCTTTATGTATACACCATAACTATTGTTTGTGACACTGTGTGTGGTGGTGAACACAGGTGGTGGTGCTGTGAACTTGGCTATACTCGCCATAATCTAATGGAAAGTAAACAAGATGCAAGAAGCACATACATTTCATTAATGGTCTGTTGATTAAACACTCATCGCATTGTTAGAAGGAATCAGTTGTCCACACAATGAATGGAAATTGCCACTTATGCTAACATTAACGTCGTTTAGCATAGTGCGATCTATAAGAAGTGTAATCGAGATTACATTACAAAAGAAACAATAATAAAATAAGCTATACTATTCAAAACACAGCAGCACAGATAAAAAACCTTTAAGGAACAAATCAAATTTATATAGAATATGATATCAATATTGAACACAAAAACAATAGTAGTGACAAGGAAACATTGCAAGTGATTCCCACTGTACTTTAGTTCTCCTTAGCCAGAGAGATGGAGAAATAGACTAAATGCCACTACATCCAAATGATTACCACCTGCTGGAAACTATCGTCCCGGTTCATTTAGGAGTATCTCTGGTCGTCGAAATGAGATCAAGAAATTAGATTAATAAGTGATGGCTCGTTTCCATGAGTTACGGTGCGGTATGGTACAGTATTATGAGTTTCCACTGTCAAAGTTGTGAAGATACCAAATGCTTTAGATGACCAGACTATGGTGCTAGGTACACCCTACCAGGACAGATCTCAAAAGTGGTACGACACGGTTTTACATTTTGGTGTTCAAGGTAAGGGTGAGCTAATAAATCTTAGTAACATTTATTGGTCACATAGAATTGCCACTTGAGTGCACTAATAAGAGGAATGACAACATTAATAGCGCCTATTTTTTACAATATAGTTGAATATAATATATGAATGTTATTTGTGTCACGATGTTATTAGAAATGTAAGTTTAAAAGGGATACTTCACTTTTGGAAATAGGTCTATGTTAGCGCAACTTCTAATAATTAAGAACAGTTGAAATTTTACCATTTTTAAATGTATTGTATGTAATTATGAAAGATTACTGAAGTGAATTGATTTAGGTTCCTGTATCATTTGGTACGCTTTTCCCCTCAGCTAGTCGTTCTATATTTGCGCTGATCTTGAGCATTTCTGGTAAGGTTAACATATGCACCAGTCTTTTGTTCAATATAACCATTTGTTTACTATGTCGCTTTTCTCCTTCTGGCACGGCAATGACGCCGCGATCTTCTTTCTGTAAACACTACCACTGCCTATATAAGCTGGCCCTACTTAAAATGTAGCTCAAGTCCAGTGTAGCGTATGCCATTTCACCACTGGTTACCTGGAAATAGATAAAACTTCCAAAAATATATTTGTCTCATCTGAACAAATTGTTGCTAGCTGTGTCCCGGGGTAGGTTCAATGGGATGGTCTGGTTTCTGTCGTGGCCTAGCAACACATGAAACTATAACTGAAAAGTCTGAAACTTGCCTGATGTAAAATCACATACTGGTAACAAGCTACAGACATTTCTGAACCTTGTGCATTTATTTATTAATTTTGCAACATTAAATCAGCCAAGTAGCCCTTAAACCGGATTTTATTCCATAGAGTCCTTAAACCCTGTAAATTGTGTGGACAAATGTGGGCACAGGAGGACCCAGGTGCTGCACCTATTTCATCTATTCATAAAATTAATGATTATCACAAGTCTTCAATAAAAGTTTGTGTTTATCCATTTATGGTGTTTTTTCTATTCATTTATTTTGGTGGGATATTCTTTAATCTATTTACTTCAAAAAGTACCATATTTTCTTTGGTTAGTAGATTATGCTCATTTCTGCTAGCATTCTCATATTTTTTAACTCACATTAAAATATCTATTCCAATAAGTTCTTAGAAGCTAAGGCCTAAAGACTGAAGTGACTTTTCTTGTCACCTGGTGCTCCTTATTTTGGCTTATTTTAGCTAATGCTCTAAATTAGAGTCTTTCCCATACATATCGAAGGGTGCCCATCCTTGAATCTGACAAATAAATACAATATCTTTAACATAGATTCTTATTTATTATTTCTTTTTTCATCTCACTTAACGTTGTAAATTGTGTTTGTTTTGGAGGCAAAACTCAGTAAAAGTAAAAGAATAGTAAAGACTTGTACCGCTCAATATCAAGGTAAGTATTTTTTTTTAAATAAATCAAAGAACTGTTTTTGCTCACATCTCGCTACCAGAATATGATTTTAGGTGTTAAAATTGAGTGCAGATACTCATGCATTTAAAAGTGTAATCTGGATTTGCAATTGAATTCCTGAGGTAGGCAAGGGCTCTGCTAAGGATGGCTTCTGATGTATCCTGTATTCATGGTGAAAGTAATGCATTGGCAGCCACATCTTGAAGGACCTCTGCATTGGGAACAACGTCCACTGCGCCCGTGCTACGCATAATCGGCTATAGCCTACTTCTCCACTCTGTTAAACAATCGGCTCTGGTGCGCCCTTTGAGGCCGTGTTTGGGACGGCGCACATAGAAGGATGCACAGCCCTTGAATTTGTGGAAACATTTTGTTTCTTAATAATAGTAATAATACGTTTATTCTCAAAGAACCCAGTGCTACTTTCCAATAGCTGGGAAGGCAAAGTATACACATAGACAGCAACAAACGCCAAAAACAATACAACAAAAAGACAAGAGATCTGTAACACGAATCCGATCTGAGTTTGGTGTAGAAAACTGATCGCCACACAAAAAGGTCTCTGTACACGCAGCTTTAAAGAGGGGGAAGCTGAGGACAGCCACGAAGAGGTTGTGGGAGGCTGTTCCAGAAGTTTTAGGTCAGGGCACCGACAAGGACCTGCCACCCAGGGTGGAACAGTTCTGCAGCGGGTCACAGTCCAAGAATATTTTGGGGTCAGTACACCCAGCTCGCAAGAACTCAGTCTGACCAGCAAAGCAGTCAATTAGGAGCTGAATCACTCTTATTTTTCAGAATATTCAAATGTATAGATGAACCTACCATTTCTGACAACATAACAAGTCTCTACAGAAAATGCATATCTATAATCTCACCGAATGTCATTTCCCGAGCTTCTAATCTCAGAGAACGTTAGCTATAGTTAACATACGCTAGAAAGTGTCAGTCAATCACATTAGCACGAAAACGCGTCAACCACACACACGCAAGAACTGTTTTTGAAGTTATGACCAGTCTTAGAAGAAAACCTGGTATAGACTAAAACTACGTATATGCTAAGTCTGGAAGCATGTTACTGGCATCCTCTTAAATCTAAGCCCTAGACTGTAGGTAGACTGTTCAGCAGAATTGGTATAAGTAAGTTGAACTTCGAGAAAGTTTCTGGCCATTTCCTAACTTTGAGCTTTGGTGGCATCATGACCTGCAAGCTTTTACCGAAGATCTTATCTAGAGTATCAAAGTAAAGTTACGATGACTCCAGTGCTTTCAATATCTGATTCAGCTTTTATGCTCTGTTTTCACAGATGATGAAAATTTTCATGCAAACTCAGATTCTTTGTTTAATCCTTTAATGCTACTGAGGCCATGTTCCTCTGAAACCACACACGATATTTGGGTCTCTGGGAATACAAGTCAAGGTCTTGTGTGATCTCTTAATCGATTTCAATTTACCATTAGTGCTATTTAGAGAATGAGGAGCTCTGACGCACATTGTACAGAGCCCCTCCCCCTTCGCCACTGCCGGGTCTGGATTCCCAACTGGTAAAACAGTATCTGTTTACGTGTGCTCTTAGCTCGTGAGTAGAGGAAGTTCTCGCAATGCGTCACCGTTTTACCATGCCTGGAAGCTCACTGCTGCGTTAAAACTCCTCCAGTAAACTCACACTGAAGAACATATGGAAAAAACAATAGCGAGCAATGGAATACAGTCTTTTAGGTTATTCGAAAGAGACACAGCATCAGCGAGAGATATCTGATCAAGGAGATGCTGGATTGGGCATGTTTGGCTCTATGCCTTTAGTATACGATTTTCACTGTTTGCTTTGTGCCTTAACGAAACATACGCAAAAGTGTTGTCTGAGTGCCTTGTTCATTAACTTTTTTTATTTCTTTTGAAAAAACAACTCAAAACCACTTAGCAATATTAATTGAAGAATCTGAAAATATATTCTGAGAACAATATAAGTTTCATGGACAACAGAGAGGAATAATAATAATACAAAAAATATAGCTGCAGCAGCCAACTGCGGGCCCAGAAGCCTGGGCTGGCATACGCAGCCCGGCGCGGGACCGCCGGCTTCTGGCCCTCCATCGCGGCCTGGCAGCCACACACACACACACACACACACACACACACACACACACACACACACATAAGTGCCGGTGGCACCGCTCACCTCTGGTGCCTCCTCAGGGTTATTCTGTATCATGTGTAACCCCCCCCCGCTTATATGTATATTTGGACATACACAAGTTTCATGGACAACATAAGTAGATAGTAATAAAAATAATAAATACTGCTCATCAGTGCAGAAGAACAAATATCTCTTGATGCTGCTTGTCTCAAATAGTACAGCTGTTCTGCGCTTAGTGTGAGCCTCTGTCTCCGTAAGGTCCCTTTTCTTTCGCCTTATCTCTTTTGCATTGCTCTGACCTCCTTCCATTTTCTCGCGTTCTTGCAATCCCCATCTCTGTGGCCTGCCAAAATAGTAGTACGCACAAAATCAAGCGCTCTGAATGTTTAGTCGCGTCCTCTGTTCTGAAGAGCATAGGGTTTGAGGTAGGGCGTGGTCCGCTGGTAACCGACAGTGTCACCAACCATCATGGGCTCGAGGCCGGCTCAGAACCCGCCCAAATCCGGCACGTGACTCTCTCATCTCAATAGCACAGATCTTGTCTCTGTGAACGAGGACACGTGACAGTCCCCCAACATATCCGCATCTTGTAAAACTGCATCCTGAAGCACTGAACATTAAGACTTGGCACTGCATGCAACACTTGTGTGCTGAGCCTGGACTCACTGAGAGGCAGGGAGTTACATTTTGTATCAGCATAATTTCTCCGAGTCTCTGCAGAGCAGACATTCGTATCTGAATGGTGCAAGCGTGCGATGGTGTGTGTGTCGCTGGCGCTGAAAGAATCATGTTGGTCTTACACGATTATCGAATATCCGCTCTGACAGTCACCTCCGTCAAGCTGGGGATGAAATTGAAATTGATTTGTGAACAGTGTTATCGACAAAGAAAAAAAAGATCCACCCTGTGACTGCAGGCCCCGTTGTCTGCGATGACACAAAGTCCTGAGGGATATAAAAGGGCTCGATGTATGGTTTCTTAGAGAACTTCACTTCCTCGACGGCTTCAGTGTTTTGTTGTGCTGTAATTCTGAAACATGAGTCATCTATCACACCACACCTTCTCTCACATACATTTTCAACAGCAGAATATTATTCCATCTGTGGTTCCATTACTTTGTGTAATGCCGTACTGAATTAGTGAAACTAATACAATAAGTACTGAAACACTTTCATTGAGATGATGCATTATGATCTTTGCATTTTAAAATGTGAGGTGCAATCTCACTCCATTAGGAAAATGTTAGTAGGAGACAATGAGCCATGTTGTCCTTCTGACACAGAATCACATGTACGTGATCCCTGACCTACCCCAGCATTTGTCTCTTTGGGGACAGTGCTCTGCACACTCATGCTGCAAGCGCCTGCTAGGCTTTCAGACAGAAATATCAATCACATCACATGCTTCTGAATCCCTCATTCTCGAACTAGTGTAACATTGTAAGTACTTTAACTGAGAAGCTGAGCACACGACTGCAAGGAGGAGACGTTAGAGGCAGGATGTTCCATGCTGCCCTCTTTCCAATACAATGAAAGCTGACTGATGGCCATAAATAACGACAAAAGTCCATTATCAATCATCAGCTCAGTATTTTCTCTTAAAGCCATACTGTATGTTATATTCCGTTTTAAAACTGTTCGCTCACTGTTAATATTTCTCTCTTGCACTTTCAGAATAGGAGCTCTATGCAAATTGAATCGCTGCACCTGCTAAAATCTGTTTCTCTGCTTGTCATCATCTTATTATTGTTGCAATCGAATGCTACACATTAAGTCTCCTGACGTATCATATTTGTATTATGCAGAGTAAGTCTGCAACATTGTTCTATAGATCATGACTTGAACACTAGAGATGAGCGTACGCAATAGATTAACATAGATTACAATCTTTGAAGAAGAGTGCTTTATCTTTAAGAGCTGCTCTAGTTTTTTAGTGTGCCTCATTTATTCAGTTTTCAGCCAGTAACATGAAAATACCGTATGATTCTAAATTATTATCTGAAATTGGAAATTAGTTCAGTAATTGGTCAGCTGAATGCGTTAGCTTTCTATTAAAGGACAGTTCACTTTTATATGTTTATGCTGAAACACATCCACTCACCTTGATGTCATCCAAGTATGTCCCATGGAATCTTTCTTTCTTCAGGCTTCGAAAAGAAATTAAGGAGCTTCTATTAAGACATCTACAGCACTTTTTCTCCATATAACGAATTTCAGTGGCAACGAAATTGGTCCAAGGTCCAATAATACATAACATCACGTAACTGCAAACTGCTAATAAGGGTCTTAAACGATTTGAATACCGACTGAACAAGGCTCATCAGTCAAAGACGAAGTCAAAGCTTTAAGCTCCATAGCCCAAACGTCGCCCTTGCTGCCTGTTTCTGCTGTGGTATCCAGTGTTTGTGACACTTCTGTTCAACTTTGCCATCACGAATGCGAACAACTTTCTTGAGCTCATTTGGTTCATTCCAGCGAATCAGAACAAAATCGACTCGGAAAAAAGATCTGTAAATTCCCTGATGGAACGAACTTTAAAGGGAGCCATATGAACATGTACACAGCACAGCACAAGTATGCAGTGTTTGAGCTTTTTCTACTGAGCGAATCGCTCCGCCTGAGAAGACCCTCATTCATCGCTCTAAATCGCCTGCAATAGCCCTTTCAACAGTTTGCAGTTTTGCACTGAAGTGTGTTTGGAACCCTTGAAACCGTTGGTCCCACCATGAAGTGCATCATATGATTGGAAGAAGTCCCTAATGTCTCCACCAAAAACCTTAGAAGGAACATTTCATAGCTTCTAAATCATTCATTTTTACTGATAGCAAATCATACATCATTGTGGGTCTATATAAACCAGAACTGCAAATGCTTGGGTCTGAGTCCCCATTATTATAGCCTCTCACATATACCCTTTCAACCCCTCTTTCTTGAAGTGCTTCCTGTGAGCAAGTCGTTCCAATGTCGGCTCCTCTTAAATAAAAGGCGAAAGGCGCTACCTTATCTCCGCTGCTTTTCCAGGTGTCGCTGAAGTTCTAACGGTGAGCTCGAACTCTCCCTTGGCCTCGGCCATTATTGAAAGTTCAGAATAAGAGATATTAGACTTAACTCGATAGCCCTCCAAGAACATCTTTTATTCAGACTGGTACAACGGAACTTAAATCAAAATGTATAACGGAACACTGCTCCACTCAAGCCTCACACATTTTGAGTGAGCCAGAGCGACGTCACTTTGAAAGACCACGACGACGGGTTGACCGTCTTCATATGGGAGGCAGGACGCTAAGCTTAACTATGTTGTGTTATTAAAAGTGCAGGTCGACTGATTTCTCTTGTGTTAGAACAAGCACACTGATATAATATAAATTACCTGCGGTCCTTATCTGTACACATGAAAATCTGTATCGACAATACATACGATTGACTTACGGTTAGCAGCATCGAGGAAACACAGCAGGACTAATACCATAGAAGGAATTGGACCCTCATTCGGGCAGACCCTTCTGAGACTGGCCTCAGGCTTTGTCTGAAGTGGACCCTTGAAATGCTTCAGGGTCACATGACATCCGACAACCGAACATTTCCCACCAGCCCCTTCTCGGAAAACTTCCTGCATTCATCTGAGCTTGGATCTACAAGAAATCGTAGCGAAATACAATGGCGCATTTGCTCGAGATGTTGGACCGGTAGTTTCAAGCTGAATGTCCCTCATTTGTCAGAGTTCCTGCTGCAAGCACGGTGACGAACTACGGTGGTGGACAGACAATAAATACCTGAAGCAGGTTGAAAATATATGTACCAAAACAGTAGATATAAGAACAGTATAAAGACGAAGCATCTCTGAAGAGAAGAATCAAATCTTTCCTCTACCTATAAACATACTCACACTTAGACAACACACGATTCAAGGGCTCTAAAAAAGCTGGATTTTGCATGATACGTCCCTTTAATTTCTTCTCACTCAAGAAATAACTCACAACATGGACATCTTGGACTGACAGAGGGGTGAGGTAGAATCTCTCAGTGAGCTACTCCTCCAGCACAAAAGATGTATGAACCACTTTTATGGCGCTATTTGTCATTATTTGAGCCCTGATATAGGTCCTTGTTGTCTGCCTAGACATTCTACTTTTGAGCACTCAGATAAATAATACTAAATAAAAATAAAAACCATGCAGGAGAGGGAACATCCAATGACGAAGATCTTATGTGCAGAATCTCCTTTCTTTCTGAGGAACAACTACTGCCATACATATTCCATATATTACATGTGCACATATGCAGCTTGCACTGAGCCTGCCAAAGCTTGAACCTGGGCCACTCAATCTACGGAAGTGCCAAGAAGATGAACGAATTCAAACAGAGGACAAGGGCCATTAACTCAGCCAATGAGAGTAGAAGGAAGAGAGGAGGAGGAGAGAGATCAATGACAAGCGCCCTATCACTTCAACAAAGTCTGCTTTAGTGCTCTGTACATGCAACGCATGAAAAGCTTTGGGAGATTTTAACATATGATGTTACCGGGTTGTTAACACGGACAGATGTAAGCACAAACAAAGTTCAGCTATGAGTTCAGTCTTCTGTTTTTGTTGTTCACCTCAAACTATATTCAGCCCTCAAACAATCGAGATGCTTGGAACAGTTGTAAGCAGTCTCATCACAGTAAAGATGTCCTCTTTACCTAGCTATAGAGAAGAAACCTGGGTCACTGAATGATGATCAGAATGTTCTGTGGAAGAATAAAGCGGGAGAAGCCACATCGTGTCACAGACTGTGTTACAGCACATCGGCGCTCACAGACATGCATAGTGTAGACATTTGCTGATTAACTTTCTGTGCCCGGCCATTCATTCATGTGTCCATGTGGGCACTCTCCCATCTGCATATTCTCCATAATGAAAATGCTGACTTTGTGGGGCATGTTCCTACTCTAAATGATTGTGACATACATCCACACCACCTGGCCTCTGAAATGCGCTCGCCGCAGTAACCATTAAAGTATGAGCAAAAACTTAAGAACACGTCATGGAATAGCTATGCCAGTAGGACATTACCTGTACTTGTGCTCTATCCGGAGAACATGAATAATTACTCTAGGAAACAGTGTCATAAACAGAAAAACCGCAAGTTAACTGATGTTTAAATGATTCATGAAAGAATGGCATGTGCTGCTGGTATTCATTCTTAACCATCCTCATGCAACCATTTTTGATCCAACTGTTCTTGCACTCCTGTTGTTCTGGCAGTGATTCAAAAGACACAAAATCAGGGAACTTTTGCATGACTCTAGTCAAAGTTAATAGACGCAGAACAGTTTCCAAATGTCATATGACGATTGTGGGACATACATCTTCTGAGATTGTGTGCTCATTGTCTATATGCAGCACTCTGCCCATGTCTCACTGAAGCAATATGTACACAACATTTTTTCCCTCCAGAACTGTTTACTGGCATTAAAACTTGTTCGATGTCAACATGAATGACACTATTAACATATTGGCGGAACCTCTACGACTTTCTTTTAATAAATGTTTTGCATTGTTTCTTTTATTGTAAACTATTTGAAAATAAGACCAGCTCTATTGTAAGTGTTAACCACAGTATAAAACATACAAATATAAAACAGTATTGGTTGCTTGTTTTAAGTGATAAGCCGTAGGCGCGCTCACACCTGCCTCTATTTAGTCTGAGTTGATATTCGCATGAGAGTCCTAATGTTGTTCCCCTTGGCGCTGTTCGCTGGGCTGGTGCTGGATGTACTCACACGGGCACTGCATCAGAGCAAGCGTGAAATACCAGAACAGAACACACTCGCCGCCACGGCCTCAACGAACTCTGGAGCGGGCTCCGTCGAGTGGTGAGAACGTGATTCGACCTCACAAACTGACCCAATCTGCCAGGTACTGTGCATTCTTGCCGTGGAGTCAGCCCTGCGCTGCTGTTCATTATGGGAATTAGGACATACATTGTTTTGTCCAACAGTGTGCACATACGAGCCAGGGAGTCTGTGAGGAGGTGTGGGAGCCGCCTATACCCCCTCTCCACCGAAGAACTGGATTTTCGGAGTTGCCGGACCCTCTTCAGAAACAGTTTTTCCACTGACTAGAGCGCTCACGGGGAACGAACGCCATTACAACATCACTCTGTGACGTCCGCCATCGCCCCCATCCGCTTTTCTGCGAATGTTTTCTCCTGGCTTTTGCGATGTGCCAGCAAAGATGTCTCAGAACACATCCCTAAACCTCGCCCCGTACCCCCCACGTAGCCAGCACTTACGTGGTAGAAGAACGGCTCCACCTCCAGGCAAGAGAAGTCCGTGTGCCACTTTGGGAACCAGTTTTCCTGGGCTGAAAACTCGGTTCTTTGGCTGTCGACACACAAAGACCTGGTTTGCACGCAGGCACCTGCTCTCGAACTTGGTTCTCAAAATGCTTTGTCGGACAGCCCATTCTTATCCAACAACTCGAACCGTTCTGATCGAACTGACGCGGCTTTGACCATAACGCCAACACTCACATTTCAGGGTCACCCTTTAACGCTCAGTCAGACTTATGACGCTAATCCTTAAAGATACCCTGAACCTGAGACCGCAGACCTACCTACCCGCCATCTGAATCTCATCGCTGCAAAGGTAAAGCATAAGACACGTTGACCCAGCCGCATTTGGTCGAAAGCGCGAGTCAAGAAGACGCTTGGGTATGAAGAAATGTGTTGTGCTGGAAAGGGCTGTATAGAGAATCTTGGTCCTGATGTACCAAATTAGTGTCCCAAACTTTCAAAAACTCGAAGAACAGCAAAATCTTGGCTCTGACAGTTTTAGCAACAAACAGCTCATGAAAATGGGGTTGACATAGATCTGTGGATACTCTCCCGCACGCTGAATCCTGACCAATCGAGAGTGCAAGAATGGAATACACGTTCAAGACACATCTGGCCAACGAGTGATGTAGATGTTGTCACATGACTGCATTTTGGTATGTTTCATCCAACATATTCTCACCTCAAGGCGTCACCTTCTGACCATGCTTCAATATTCAACGCTTTAGGCACCCTTTAGCATCAGTTACATGACGACGATCCTACGGCTAAAGGAAACGCGTCAGTTAGATGACGTGGGTAGGTTTAGGTCTGGGTAGGGGTAGGGTTACGCAACTGACGCTGAAATGGCGCCTAAACGCAGATATTGAAGCATGGTCAAAATGCTTCCGAAGGCGTCAGTTAGGGTCAGGTGCACGCCTAGTCATCAACTGATTCGGACTAGAGCAATCAGTGTGATGTGAAAAGGAACCAAAACACCTGAAAAACGCTACAAAGTATAATTTGTGCCGAAGCTAAAAATTAAATGAACCGAAGATGCAATGCCTAAAAGATTTCAAACGCTTAAAAATCATGCAATATCAGTCCTAATGCTACAACTTGCTTTTCTCAGTGTCTTCTTTGATGTATGACCTCTCAGTTTGCAGAACTGGACATCCTGATATGGACACTCACAGTTGGATGCGCGCATCGTCGACTCTCACTTGTGCGACATAAAAGTTGATTCAAAATCAGCTGTCTCTTTTCCAGCTTACAGAACATAGGTGACATTCTCTTCTGGTTCTTCATCTCTCTCTCTGATGTGACACGGCTGACTAGCCCGACTCTCCCATTAAGGCTGCACATTATAGTTATACCCTGCTCTTCACTGGCAGTCGTACTTCTTTTCCGCTCGCTCTCATCCACCTCCTCTTCTGTGTTTTCTTTGCATTGTGTCATAAACTGACGGCTACTGGTTTTTGTTCTGTCTGTTCTGACAATTGAAGCAAGCAAGAAGACATGCAAGGCAAGAGTGGGCAGGCATATGTCAGACTATGCTACACTTTTCGTTGAGAGGCAACGGTTTATGAAATACGGAGAGCATATAGAATTGTCATTCAGTGTTGACTTTCACTATAGGCATTGGATCTCATAAAGATGCACATGATTAAAATCAATTGCAAACATTTATCATAAATTACCATGGAAAATTATTTCTGTGATTCATCACCTTATTCTTATAATAGCTGTGCTTCTATTTAGCCTAGTCAATAATTACACCGTTCCTTAGTGAATGAGGTTTTGTTCTTCAATACTTTTGGTAGTTTAACGAAGGGAATTGTTGGCTTCAGAGCAATATAAGCTTAAGACTGATCACAGACCAGTCCAGATGCTGAGCCTATCCTTGGAAAGCCCTGGTTGGCATGGCAATAGGCCCTAAAGCACACCCTCCATCTTTGTTGGCGGCTGTGAGAGTTTTTTTGGCCTAGCTCAACAGATGCTTCTCGGACTGTGAACTGCTCCAAGGGGGTTGTGGAAATGGGAATAAGCTCTGGATTACTCTGATGTAAAATCAAATGTTTTGAGGTTTATGACACAGTGTGCGTAGACCATATGGAGAGACTCTAGTTTGAGAGGTCTCTGGGACCAAAGCTCAACATCTTTGGTGTTTGTTGCTGTTTAATAATGACTGAATCTAAGCTCAGAAAACTGCTTTCTTCTCACAGTCTTCATCTATCCACTTCAGAACTGAAACATCTTAAACAGCATCTCACTCTAAAACGACTTTTGGTGTATACTCGACCTCATTTGCATCAAGCTTCAAAAATGACAAGTGAACCATTAAAATATTTTTCCACAAATCACATTCTCCATCCGTCGTATTCATATTTATAAAATTTTTGAATTAGCTTATTCTATTTTAGGTTATTAAATTATGTTGTAGTGATTTTGTCATTTTATTCATTTGTGTCTTCAACATAAACTTATTTTATTCCAGTTAGTTGCAAACATTTCTATTTTCTAATTCTGCCAGTGTTGCCACAGTTACATTGAGGAAGTAACTTAGTTACTTTACAGATTACTTGATTTAAAAAGTAACTTAGTTAATTTACAGATTACTTGATTTAAAAAGTAGATTAGTTACTTTACAGATTACTTGATTTAAAAAGTAACTTTGTTACTTTACAGATTACTTGATTTAAAAAGTAGCTTATAGTTACTTTACAGATTACTTGATTTAAAAAGTAGCTTATAGTTACTTTACAGATTACTTGATTTAAAAAGTAACTTTGTTACTTTACAATTACTGATTTAAAAAGTAGCTTAGTTACTTTACAGATTACTTGATTTAAAAAGTAGATTAGTTACTTTACAGATTACTTGATTTTAAAAAGTAACTTTGTTACTTTACAGATTACTTGATTTAACGTATGATACACATCGCACCCCACCCACACCTAAACCTACCTAACGAACCTATCATATGCACGTAAAAACTCACTTTAGCGTATAAATTACACGACAACACATACGTGCTATAAATATTTTTAAAGATTATTTTAGGTTTATTTTAATTAATGAAAATTATGTTTAATAGTTGTAGTTTTAGTTTAAAATAACAACACTGGTTTAATAACAATATGTATGGGAACCAATGACTTTCACAAACACAAACGGTTATCATTGAATAAATCATCAGTTTCTGTTCTCACACAAAGCTATCAGCTGGAATGACACAATCCTTTCACTTTTACTGACATTTTAGATGTAGTGAGTCCAAATATTCAGTAGAAGAGTCTGAGAGACTCTTAATCATTCTGGCTGTCAGTTAGGGAGAGAATCAGATCCTCTCATGGAGATTATCCCTGACTAATGTCTGCTCTCCTCAAGTTTTGCAGAGGAAACATTAGGACAAGCACTGCAGGAATAATGAACGGTGCTCTGGTGTCTCTGCATGTTTCTCTGAGCTCCTCACCTCTCATCTCCAGCACCGTCAGCGGCGGTGAGGCGTGTTTCATTCCAACCTTCCTTCAGCTGTCAATTCACATTCACATGAAGACAATGACTGAGAGGGGCTGCCACACACCTACCTCAACTGTAAATTAGCCTTGACTGTTTAATTAACTAGACCAGCACAGGGATATTTGTATCGAATGCTTGGAAGATGGAACCAAAAATCCATGTTTCCACATAGAAACTCAGATTGCTGATTTCAAAAAGTCCCATAACTGTAGTCCCAATTGCTATCATGGGAACGCCAGCGGTTCTCATCCCAAGGCGTCATATACTGATGCTTTTAACAATGCATGTACATCCAATGCACATGGCACCCTTTAGTGTCAATATGAGACACAGATATATATGGGGCAGAAGGCGCCTCCTAGTGGTCTAACCCTAACCCTACCCCAGACCTAAACCTACCCATAACCGAAGCGTGTTATATTGACGCTAAAGAGTGCCATGTGCATTGGATGTATACTCGTTGTCAAAAGCGTCACTATATGACGCCGTAGGATGAGAATGCGTTTGGAATGCATATCCCCACTATTCAGATAAGTTATCAATAGTGTTTGCACCCTTCTATACGTTGATTACTCCCAGAAGACACAGTATTGCAGCCATATTCTGCAGATTGCAGTGGATTTCAGGTGTAAAAGAAAAAAAAAACACACAGAGGGACAGTGAGTACATCCGACTCTCACTTGACACAGAAGCAGAGAGAAGGGACTAAAGTAGAGCATCCCTGGAGCAGACAGATGGGCACATGAGCAGTGGTTAAAGGCAATTTTCCAAGCAAGATTATAACCTGAACTTTTCTGTTCATGGAAGAAACCTTTTGCTCTTTACCATAACCATTCACCACAGCTCCCATTCCATTGACACCTGCTGTAAATACATTTGAATTTCTAACATTCTAGTTAACTTTCTGTAGGGATTGATACATATTTAACATGTTTGATTAATTTTTTACAATGTTATTTGATGAATATTTTCCAGATGCTGAGATGGGGTTGTGGCCAGAAATAACTTGTTTTGAAGTCTGCAACATAGGAACCGTCCATAAGAAAAGGTGAAGATGATAACAACAGTTTGTGATAGACAATGTTTTGACATTGTGGGGCCATTTGGTTGGGAAACAGCTTAAAAAACATACCAAGTGATGTTTTTTGAAATGTAAAATTGCAGAATGTTTTCTGTGATGGTTTAGGAATAGGGTTAGTTAGTGTAAGGGGATAGACTATAGAGTTTGTACAGTATAAGAACCATTAAGTCTATAGAAAGTCTACTTAAAGGAGTAGTTTATTTACTCACCCCCATATCATCCAAGATGTCCATGTCTTTCCTTCTTCTGTTGCAAAGAAATGAAGGTTTTCTGATGAAAACATTCCAGGATTTTCTCCATATAATGGACTTCAATGGGAACCAAACGGTTTAAGGTCTAAATGAGTTTCAGTGCAGCTTCAAAGGGCTTTAAATCGACACCAGACGACTGAATAAGGATCTTATCTAGCAAAACGATTGGTCATTTAAAAATAACAAAAAAAGTTTAAGTTTTATAAGCACAAATGCTCGTCTTGCTCTGTTCTGTGACGCACGTTCGTGAATCTCCTGTTCGAACTCGTTCATCAAATGAACAAATCTTTTTTTCGAGTCATGACTTGAAGGGTCCTAGATAAGACCCTTATCCATCGTCTGGTGTCGTTTAAAGTCCTTTAAAGCTGCACTGAAACTCTCATTTGGACCTTGAACCGTTTGGTTCCCATTGAAGTCCATTATATGGAGAAAATTCTGGAATGTTTTCATCAAAAACCTTAATTTCTTTTCGACTGAAGAAAGAAAGGCATGGAAGATGATGACATGGGGTGAGTGAATTCAGCTCAAAAGAAAAGAAAAGGAGCATATTATATTTTCATACATTGTCACTAAATTGCTCAAGTGAAAACTGCTGTAATTTACTATGCTGCTTTAAATCCTGGCTTCATTTCACATCATCCATGGCTTCTAAAGTTCAGAGTCAGTCTGAAGTCTGATGATAGTCAGGGATTGCTCTGACAGACATCCGTCATTCTAAAGCAAAGCCAGACAAAACAAAATCCATCCTCGTTGAGTCTGTCAACCACCATTAGTTTGCTGTGACAGAGCGGATCACTGACAGTTTAACCAGCCTCGGGAAAGTGACGCAGCCGACTGGTGACACATCCGTCATGGAAGTTGTCGGATCTAACATGGCAATGTGGAAAACCACACGTTCTGCAAAGCATCAGAGAGAGAAAGAGTGAAGGATTGATAGACTACAAAGAACAAAGTGACATTTCTTTTTGAGAGGTGACTGAGGGCTTTTCAGTATAATTACATACACTGATCATTGTATTGATTGGCTGAACTTTTGATTGACAGAAATTATTATCTTTCAGGACATATTTAGGACCTTGAAATTTTGTTTATCTGATTTTTTTTCATACCTGTCATTTAAGAAACATTCATCATGGTCACAGTGTAATTTGCATACCGATGTGGAGTCATCTGAAGCACTGGTATTAATGAGGCTTAATTAGATTACGTTCAGCCTTTCTCTCTGCATCAATTAACTATCAATTAACTTTGGCTGAGATTAAGGAATATTCCATTTATAATTCCTGTATCAATACATTTCTAAATTAATTATATTTAATCTGTTATCTCAATCATTAGCATTTCAATCAAAAGTAGCAAGAGAATAAATAAATTATAATGAAATGGTAAATTGGGGTGATGGAAAAATAAAGCTTTGTCCTTTCATAAATCATAGAGGAGAGTGAGGTAAACTGGTCTACTTTTTTAACCCAAGTTGTCTTCTAGTCTAATGCCAATTTCACACTGGTGTAAGTGTTTCTGAGCTGGCATTTAGGTGTCTTTACACACTTTTTAATGTTGCTCAGACATCAGCAATTTCAACTGTATACTTTATACTGTAAAAAATAATCCTGTAAAAAACGGTAAACTACTGGCAGCTGTGGTTGCCAGCATCATACTGTAAAATACGGCTAAATATTGTATTATCTGCTACAGTATAAAACTTTAATTATGCAAAAACAGCAATATGATTGACAGTAAAATTTTTAAGTAATTTACCCTGATATCATTAAACCATTATTTTATATTTTTAATCTTTCTCTAGACTAAGGAGTTGTGCCTGTAGAGTTGAAAATAGCAAACATTACACCAGTTTATAAAGAAGATGTTCCTGCCATTTTTAACAATTATAGACCAATTTTGGATTTACCAGGCCTGTCCAAAGTACTTGAAAAAACTTGAATTACACAAGATTAATTCAACATCTGGACAAAAATTATATTTTATATGCACACCAGTATGGTTTTAGGAAACAACACTCTACTTACATGGCACTTGTCCATTTTTTGACTGAAATATATAAAGCAAAAGATAGAAAAGAAAACACTGCAGGTATTTTTCTGGATCTTTCAAAAGCATTTGATACTGTTAACCATTTCATTCTGTTAAAAAAAACTTTCACATCATGGTATACAAAACAAGTCACTACTCTGGTTCACCAGTTACCTTTCAGACCGGTATCAAATTGTCAACTATAATGGGACAGAATCCCTTCCCCTTTCCCTTCAGTGTGGCATTCCACAGGGTTCGATTTTGGGTCCCTTGTTATTTTTATTATATGTAAACGACCTCCCTAATGTCTCAGATAAACTTTCTAAAATCTAATTTGCAGAAGATACAAGTGTTTCTATGGAAATTACCACTTAT
This sequence comes from Hybognathus amarus, assembly GCA_030378365.1. Taxonomy (NCBI): domain Eukaryota; kingdom Metazoa; phylum Chordata; class Actinopteri; order Cypriniformes; family Leuciscidae; genus Hybognathus; species Hybognathus amarus. The sequence goes on along the minus strand of JAQIUQ010001259.1, from coordinate 176,332 downwards.
TAAGCCCCTTGAGGGTTTTTTCCTTAGCAATTGTCCATCAAATATTTTTGTAAAACATATAACGTTTTACGAAAATAATAACATTATATAACATTTTTACATGTTTTTTAAAAGTAACTTTTTTTTTTATCTTGTGAAAAAAATTCTCTAACACAAAAACAGTAACACACCGTATGATGCTGGCAACCACAGCTAGTTTACTGTTTTTTTTTTTAAGGATTATTTTATAGAGAGAGAGCAGGCAAGAATTTTGAACAGGCACAGCCGTAACTGTGGTGTTTAAAGAAGCCTTTAGAAGAATTTAAACAAATGCATGTATAAGTATTGTAAAAATCGCTAGACAAATAAATTTTATTTGAATTTAACTTATACAGGAATCATAACCATCTTGATATTTTGCCAAAATAATACATCTTAGAAAGTAGCATCATGTTGCTAGTGACCTTTTGAAACAGGCTACGCTCCTGATGCCTGGAAACTTAGAATGGTTTTAGCACAGAGCACCTGTTTTGAGAGGAACTTTTATTATCATTCCTACAACTTTAAAGACTGCAGGACATCATCATGTTAAGTGCAAGTATTAATGGCCTCTGACAGCCAGTGAAGTTTAAGTCCCATCAGTATTCCAGTTGGGCACGAATGGGAAGGTCATTACTGAATGCAGATAAATGTTACAAGAGATAAAGCACTGACCTCAGATCAGCATAGAAAAATGAAGAAAGGTCAGATTTACATTTCTGCTCTCTTGCATTCTTCCCGCACCACTTCACCTCAACTTCTCTCGTGAGTATCTTTCTTTTGCATATGTATCTTCTTTAATCATATGAAAACAAGAGGTCTTGGTGGATAAGTGTTGTTTATTACACACTCCTCAGAAACACTTACAGCTCAAGTCAAGTAATATGTATGACTGTTCGGGTGCCTAGGTAACCCCCACATATGGTCTGTAATATGATATAAAATATCATATTATACTACATTACATTATTTTATATACCACGGGCTCAAAAAGCTGGAGATCACAGTGAATATCCTCAATTAAAAAAATATATGAAAATAAAAATCATCTAAGAATATAAGATGAACATTTAGCAGCCATTATGCCAGTCGTCCGTGTCACAAGTTCTCTCAGAAATAATTCTAACTTGCTGAATTGGTGCTAAAGTAACATTTTGTGTTATTATCAATGTTGAAAACAGTCATACTGATTAATATTTTTGTGGAAACAGGATTATTTGATGAATATAGAACACTTTATGTTACAGTTTTAAACCCTAATTGAGCAACACCTGTACATAAAGGAATTAATTACACAACAGCTCTTATATAAGCTAGACCAATCATATTACAGATCTTACTTTCATGTCTTTAACAAAGATGACAGCTGAGGGACTGATGCATGAGTGCTCAAACCATCAATATTCAGATTGACAGAAATGTTAGCTGATGATGCTTTGGAAAATTATGATTTATCTCTTAAAAGCTTTTGGCTAATTATCAAAGTTGCGATCATCAAATATATCCATGACAGTTTTAGATAGACCTACTATTATCTACAAATTTGTAAAACAGCAGAAAACACAATAAAGTGCAGCCTGCTGGATGAGACATTTGTACATGTGGTCTGCTCAGTCTTAACATCTTTAGTGCAGTGGGAATAAACTGTGGCCTGCCGGTGATCAAACTAAATGTCTTGGGATTTACTAGGTCACATGGTCAAATAGTGGATAAAAGAAGGAAATAACCTTGTGCTCTTTCTCGCTCTATTTTTCTGCCTTCTTACTTTGGTTTGTCCTTCCTCAGGTCTCTTTCTTAAGGTGGACAGATCATGACAACCTTAAAATAGGTACCCTTTCCATTTCTAATGGTATTCCCTAGCAATTAAATTGTAATAGCATCACTACATTTTATGCATATCCACATATCCATATCCATCCATTCATCTAATAGATAACTCTGGGTCATTGTAAACCCTGGATAAACTGAATCCTGGGTTATCTTTGCTTTGCACACTGGACATTCCTAAACCCTGGTTTAAAGTCCAGTGGTTGATAAAGTACTTGAAAGACACACTTGAGTAAAAGTATAGATATCTTACCAGATTGAAAAAGACTTTGGTGGAAGTTAAAGTTTAATTGATTAGAATATTATGTGACTATTTTTAGTATTTGAAATGTATTGTACTTAAGTATGAAGTTTCTTAATATTAAGCATACTCAAGTATTGAAAGTAAAAGTAGAAGTAAATGCAAAATACAAAAGGAGCTAAAAATATTATTTAGCTTACAGTTTTAGCATTTGAGGATAGTGTTCAGTTTTAACTCTGTTTCTTCTATTTTATTTTCCTTGAGTTAAAAGAATGGCAAAAAGTTTATTGTAAGTTTTAAATAATAATATATGAATGATGCCTTGATCATTTATTTTAATTAGTGCATTACCTAATGAAAGAGACAACTTCAAAATGTTAAAATTAACAATGAACAAAACAGTATTATTAACCTTATGTTAATAATCGACTCTTATTGTAAGGTACAATTTCAAATAAATGTAAACAGTCATGCCATCTTTACACACAAAGGCATAGCATTGGAATTGGAAACACCTAAGACTATGATTTTTACTGCATATTACTGAAATGCTTGCTTTGTGTGATTTTAATTCCATGTTTTTCTTTATCCTTTGATACAATTTCCTGATGATTTATATTTTATTTAGAGCAGCAAAAAAAAAATCATTTTGCAACTAGTTTTTTTTCTTTGAGAGTGAACTCACACCTCTTTTCATTAAAGTCTCTCTCACTCTGTCACATATTATTTTGGTCATGTTTGTCATGTTTCCTGATGTCAAATAATCATAAAAAAGGAAATATCTCTAACCCTAATCCCTTTATAGTCATGTGATCCTGCCATGTGTTCCTTTGTCTGATGTGTCATGTTGTCATTGTTTCATGGTTCTCAGGTGTCCTTGTCCAGTCCTTCTGTATTTGCCATATGTTTGCCATGTGTCCTGGTCAAGCATTGTTTGTATAGACACTGTTGGTAAGCGCACATGCCCATGTTCATATTTTGAGGTCATGCCTTTTTTTATGTTTGATCACGTTCTGTAAATAAACATCACTTGGGTTCTCTACAGAATTGGCTTTAGTGGACATCCTTACACACTCATACTGTAACTGAGTACCCTATCCCTGAGTACCATATAGAGTATATATGTGTGTGTATACAATTAATATACCAAAAAATGCACATTTGTGGAGAATGAGCTGACAAGTTCATTTGGAGCATCCACATTTACTGCCCATTCTGAACTTTGCATGTGTGTCTGTGCTCACCACTCGAGATCCAAACAAACATCCAATAAGAGTCCACACCTCATCAGCTGTTATTTTTCACATGTTCTTCAAGCACTAATCAAATGTGTGACTTCCACTGAGAGTGCGTATTGCTTCTAAACAAGAACAGCTCTTGTCAAATACCAATCTGTGAAGGGCCAGCTGCCACGGTGGCAGATAGAAGCAAGCACAATTACACACATTAGGCTGGTGGTGGGTTTTAATTGCGCACCCTGGTGGTGACAAATAAGAAACCGGACATCATTAGGCTCTGGGGTTTGTGCTCACTGGAGTCCCACTAAATTGAGCTGGATGTTCCTTCAGTGCATTCTAGCCTCATAGAACAAGAAGAAACATTGTGCTTTAAAGGGATAGCTACTCCACTTTTTTGGAAATAGGCTCATTTTACAACTCCCCCAGTGTTAAACAGTTGCAGTTTTACCGTTTTCGAATCCATTCCGCCGATTTTGTTGATATTTCAGATGGATATCAGTAACCAGACAGTTTCTGGTCTCATCTGACTTCCATGGTATATATTTTTTCCTACTATGGAAGTCAATGAGAGCAGAAGCAGGTCTGGTTACTGATATCCTTCTGTAAATATCAGAAAAATCGGCTGAATGGTTTTCGAAAAGCGGTAAAACTCAACTGTTTAACTCTGGGGAGTTGTAAAATGAGCCTATTTGCAAAAAAGTGAAGTGTCCCTTTAAACTTAAACAACTGAATAATAATAATTTTCATGAAAAAACAAAAAAAATGGTGAACCGTTTTTGTAAATATTTGGTAAACTTTTTCAGTATATGTTGTCAAATGGTTTAGAAATTATTTTGTAGATCAAACTCATTGTGTCTTATGCAGAGGGCCACAAATCTGAGTTTCTAGAGATATCTAAAGGGGTCCCCTGGGGTCTATTTTTGGGACCTATTCTGTCCTCTTATTTTTGTAAATGATTTAGGTACTGAACGTTTAAGCAAAAGTACACTTCTATGCAGATTGATACAGTCATTTACTGTATACACATGCTCCTTCCATAGCACAGGCTATGAATGAGTTTCAGACTGCATTTCAGATCATTACAAACTGCTCTGCTATATTTAAAATTGTTTTAAATCCTCTGCAAAACAAAGTTCATGGTCTTTTCAAAAGCTCACCTACAGTTGCTAGAGGATCTTACCATTTTTACATCTGATGGTAAATCCAAGTATTTGGGTATATGGTTAGACGACACACTTTTATTTAATGTACACATTGCTAATCTAGTTAGGAAATCTAGTTACTTATCTGTCTGTGATTGATGGTGGCAGAGCCTCTGATGCAGTATATCATACATCTCTTTGCTTTAAAACAAATGCAATGTCCCTAACTCACCATTCAACTAGTATGATATAGTGAGAATGTGGAACTCAAAGAGAAAATAAACACCTCAATTTTATTCAGAGGCCAAAACTGAGCAAAAATATGCAATTTCTTGTGTGAAGGTGTGATTATCAGTTGTCAATTGTCACTCCATATCTCATAATATTAATATTATGTCTTAAGTAATAAGTAATACTAATTAGTAAATAATAATATGTATTTTATGAGCAAAGCTCTGTAGTTCAATTCTGTGGGTAAAACATATAATGCAAAGCAAATTGCAATATGATGGTGATTGAACTTGCACAAAAACTGTTGTGATTTAAAAATAAATATACAGTTTATTATGATGGACTAAGTTCATATTTTGTCCTTGCAAATATCAGCAGAAAAACCTTGATGTGTAAGTTCCAGAATAAGAAAATCCCACTGAAAACAATCACGAGCCTTATGCTCTGCTGTAAATTTTTTATCTTGCATTGATTTTTATCCTGTTAAAAGGAGCTGAAAGGTAATTCAATGCAACCACTGTATTGAGTATGCCGTGTGGGCATCTTACTTGAAAAGTTATTTTCAGTGGTTTCCACCACTCTCTGCAAGCTCTTTCTGATGTTCCTGTCACTAAGAGTAAAGCACCTTCAAATTACTGTCAGTATAACGCAATTACCTTACAGAGAAGGATAGAGAGAGAGAGAGAAAGAGAGAGAGAGAGAGAGAGATGCATTGCCCATCTGCTGTATGTGTAGGACCTAAAATGGCTCTTACAAACAATTTAAGACACAACAGATGTGATTCAGATGTTTTTTTTTTCTCTTTTTAAAGCAGAAATTATGTTGATAAGAGCTTAAACTCCTAAATGAGTTAGCATTGAGCTGACTTTCCTTGCTTGAATAGTCCTCTGCGACAACTCTGAGAGTACTGCGACCCGACATACGCACACAACCTGTCTCGTAATTAACCGTATCCCCACATGGTCAGACTGACATATACCTGTTTGTCTTTGCAGTGCGCTTAAAGCTGTGTTGTCAAGACATCGAAACAATCTGATGTGGGAGTTTATTACTGGAGTTTATCTAAATTGAGAGGGAAGAGCTGAAATCAACCTTGCATATTACTTGAAAAAGACACTTTATATCCACGTTAACCATATAGCACCTGTAACAGTTGATGATGTTGTAAAAACAGTTTAAATTAGGAGATTAAGAGTGTCCAGGGGTCAAATGAAGTAGGCTGGAACCGTCTGTTTTTTTTAAAGGATAGCGAAAGCTTAAGCAAACATCTTGTATTTAATGCATTAACTCCATCCATCTAGTTTTAATTGGAGGTAAATAGTGTGAGATAAGTTTCCGTGCTTATGTTAAGATATGCTTCATATAAAACACATTTTCTTTTCTAAATTTCTGGCAAACATGCAGAGACCCGTTCGTGGTTAATAACAAAGATCCCATATCTGTGTCCTAATGCAGAGAAACAAATAGGCAATTTTCCAACAATCATTATTTTTCTAACAATCATTATTCTTCTAACTGCACAACGGGTGAGAAATGATTTACCTCCCAGGCTAGAGTAATGTAAAATAATGCACATTCGTATTGTTTTTCCTGACCTGATTTAAAGATTTCTGCAAAGCTGCAGAGCCAGCGAGGAGGTCTAATGTTCAGTATTTTGTGCTTGACAGTGGTTTACATTTCACTTGGAGTATGCGCCATTCAAAAGAGCTATCCAGTATCAAATGCTCTCCCTTTTGAACCTCTATATTTATTGTGACTCCTTCAGAGCGGAGATTACATGGACATCAGTGTCTTATCTGCTGTATTTAACTACATGAAAAGCTTAACCCTTTTTCTCTTATGATAAGAACAGAGAAACAGCATGGAACAGCTTCAGAACGCTTGCATCATCCTTCCCTGCGGAATACAGTGTAATTCGTGTTAGTCTCTGAGAGAAAGTTCCAGACTTCCTCTAAAAATGTGTCGTATTTAGACTGGAGAGAGCAAAATGCTACCCCGAGGTGTTAAATGTAAGCGGCTTTATGGAGCCTCGAAAACAAGCTCTGAGTCCTTGTTCAGCACAGAAAGTATAAGATTCTGAGAGGTCTCATCTCATGTGTGTGTGGTTTGCGATAGAGAACTTTTGAAATAAAACATATATTTGAATAGTTTGAAAGGAACCGTTGGTTAAGAGAGCTTTGGCTTGTGCATGATTTTTTTTTCTTTCTTTTTCTCTGAGAGCGTCTTAGATGGTCTCTGCTGCATTGGCATCAAGTCACATTGGCTAGGTGCCCCTCTCTAAAGGGTTTTTAATCACTGCCAACATGAAGTGCACTTCTGAAGCTCCAATGATAATGGACAGAATGGAAGAATGAAAAATTAAAGTTCGGATTTAGGTGGCTATGTTAAGAGAACCTAGCAAAAAGAATAGTTCAACATAAAAGTTGAATACTGTGATTATTTATGCCTGGTTCAGATTAAATGATTTTAGCCCGATTTTGGCATGATCCGTTTGGTGTCGTGGGGATTCGTAAATAAAAACGGGCGTCGGGACGCAAGATTCGAGTGTCATAGTGGGCGACAACCTGACGTCGCGTCTACGATGCTTCACGACATCACGACAAAAAAAACTAGCATGTTTTTTTTTTTAACGGTCGTCCACGACGCTCCGTCACATGTATGAGGTTGACCAATAGAAGCACAGAAACTTTTCCATACGCAACTTTCAAAAATGGCGAGACGAATGGTGCTAACGCGTTAGAACTAAAAGTAAAAATATATAAGAAAACAATATTTTACCTCAAGTTCTCTTTGGTGGATTGACAGCCCATACTGTCCACTTCGAGCAATCCAGGAACTGTGTCCATTGTTGGGTTTTCTTTCTTCTTTTACTTTTTTCTGAACACGGGACAGCCAATACAACACTCACCGCTTTAGGTTTGTTTACCGTTCGTTTCCGGAAGTCACTCGCGACTAGTTTCACCTTCTCGATGACATCACGCGCGCCGTTGAAAGACGGCGTGCGATGACTCGGTCAGGAAGCGACGTGTAGTGCATGTGTCTTGTCCACGGCAAGACAAGATTTTAGGAGTCAAAATCGCGTAATCTGACACTGACTATTTTACCAGAAAAAAAAGTGTAATCTGAACCAGGCATTACTCACCCTCAAGTCATTCCAAACTAGTTTGACAAAAAAAATATATATATATATATTTTAAAATTCTCCGTTTTTTCCACATTCAATGAAGCCAACTTGGTCCAAATGTATTGTTTGTCAAAGCATCTTCTTTTGTGTCATTCAGATGAAGGAAAGTCAAACAGGTTTGAGAACTTGAACATTAGTTACTGTGGAAATAACTATAAATAATTAATAATTAGCCTACATGCAACTAACCCTGACCCTGTGGTAAGTACATGTAGTAGTTAATTATGTAACAGACACCTGGAAATAACATGTAACCCATAGATTGTAATGTAATTGTTGTGCTGTAAACCTAAGCATATGCACATATTGGATGACAATCAGCCAATCAAGAAATACAAATGAAGCATTATGTCAACAGTGTCTTATTTCATTCTATATATGATGAAGATGGATTGCAACTGAAGTGCACTTGCACATAAAAAAGAAATTTGCTTTTCAAAGGTCTAATTTTTGCCCTGCAATAATATCAAGACTCTCATCAATCAAGTCTTTAGAATCACAAGAGGCTTTGTGAACCGTCCTTCATCCGTTCTTCAGTAATGCATACTAGTATTCAGAGGAGTTTAAAGGAAAAATATGTTGTTTTCAGGTTTGTCCCAGCAGAGCTTTTTTTTCCCTATGATTTTCCCTGTATACTTACACTAGCCTATATCTCAGATTCAACTCCTGACCCTATGTGTTGCTTTTTTCTTCTTACCTTGGCATTTGTCCTTTTGTAGTTTTGATGGGACATACATTTGGGATTGCATTGTTTTTTTTTTTTAGCCTGACTGAAACAATGTTAGTTTCATAATGTTTGAAAATAATCTTTTAATTTACAATGAAGGGAAACAAAATCATTTGGAAAAAAAAACAATGAGGCTCAAATTAAAATGTATGTTGATATCTATGTTGTTAACTGTTTAGTGACTTTTGAGGACTTGCATTTGATTTTCTAAAAGCAGAGCAATAGTCATGATAAAACAATAGTGTAGAACCAATGCAATTAAACTATGATTCGTAAAAATTTACATTAGCCTTATCCTAAGGAAAAGGGAAAACTTCCAGGGATGAGATAAGAGAGAGTCTCAGAGATGCCATCAAGCTGCAAACCGTTTCAGATGAAAAGCTTGTGCTAAATGATTAGCAACTTGATATTCAGAGATAATCTTCTGCTGGATTCATTAATCTTTTCAGCATGTTCACACATTTGCTTGCAACACAACTTAATTTTGAGAGGCATGCCAGAGGCTCATACCCACCCAGGATGTTTGAAAGCAATCAAAATTACATTATGTTTTTCCCGTTCATTTTCAGCTTATACGTTTATTCCCATATTTTAAAGAGCTTTTATTCCTTGCTTTTCCTGATCTCTGTGGGTTGGAAAGAAAGATGAAATTGGGAATAATAAAGACTTTGATCTATTCTAAGAATAAAATGACCTGTTGATTAAATAAGGTTTATTACATTAGGTTGAGAACGGTCTGCTCAGTGGTGACCGATTACAAGCTAATGGCAACTGCTGATTGTTGCTCATTTTTTTGTTTAAATTTAAAGATGAGCCAAATTGGGGAGGGGGGTCATTAAGCATGAAGCAATTTATTATTTTGCCTCCACATTGCCTTTATGTACAGCTAAACTCATGCTCTCACAGTAAATCACGATATGAAGACATACATTTTCAAGAGCCAGCGTACTCCTCAGTTTAAGGAAAAGCTATTTTTCTCTTTCAATAAACCTTATTCGGTGCACCCACTCATAGATCTGAGTGCAAGTGTATCAGGATGAGGACAATTTAACAGAGTGGGATGTTTAACCCCACTCTCATGTTTCACCATGGAACAGTTGAATCATATAAGTATGCTTTACACTGCTTCAAAAATGGCTAAAGTAAAATCAATATCATGCTCTTGAGCATATACGCTGCAAAAGGGATATCATTTTTACAGCTTGTCATGATTGAATCCGACAGTATGTCTTTGAGCGTTAGAGAAGAGGTTAGAGATTCAAATACCACACGGACTTATCTTCTGAAAGGCACAACGCTCTCCTGTAACCATTGCGTCTGGATCTCGAGATCTTGTATACGTTTAAGGACAACTTGTAGAGTGCTGTAAATATGAATTGCAATTCTGTTTTTTTAACTGTCACTCACGTTCTCCTTAGTCACCGGCCAATAAAAGAGCCAAACAATCACAGATGACTCTTTCAGGAGCGACAAGGCCACCGGAGCGCCAAGAAAAAGTTCGTAAACGTATTGATCCTGCAGTTAAGCTCATCCTTGAGAGGCTTGAGAATGACCTTGAGAATGGGAGGTGTTGGAGAACGGGGAGCATTTTAATCTCCCCACTGGTGAGAGAGATGGGCAGAGAGACATCTTTTAAACTGAATCTTTGTGCCTGAATATAGGATTGTGCTTCCTCTGAGACTCTACCGAAGGCTACTGCCAACAGTCACCAGCATCCCTAGGGATCACGACTTCCCACAGAGATTCCGCAGACCGTGAACATGTCACAATATTCCCCGGTTCTTCAATCACAGTCTAGGCTTTTCATGCGGTGCTTTCCTCTGGTATTTCTCTCCTAATTATGCAGGTGCCACGAGGCATGACCACCCGCTCCGCAAAACCGCGTTGCCATAACCTTTAATTGGGTCTCATTATAAAAATACTCTACTCCCGGCTGATAAGATGTGAATACCGGCTGTTTCTCCTCTTAACATGTGTGAATCACTTTAAGGAAGGCAAATTATGAAGGCAGAAATTCCAAAAGGTACTGTAATGTGTTTGTGCTCTCATGTCTCTCGGCCATTTTCTCCGATCATTAAGGAGCAATGCAATGAGTGGTTGCGACTCTGGCAAGTTCTTCTTGTTTAGTAATTATGCATAAGGCTGTAAGTGAGTCTTTCAGCCTATCTCAACTTCTGGATGATCATTATGTGCATTGAATACTGAGAAGGCTCTTTCAGTCGGAGGCCGAGGGCCTGGTCAGCATGTCCTCCACTGTATGAGTGAAATTTGATTAGGAGTCTAATTATGTGTAGCAGAGAATGAGGGGTCACGCTAGGCTGGCTGCTTTTCACAGCCGTTCTCGCTCTTTTTCTCTCGTTTCCAATCATTCCTCGCACTCTTGTAGGCTGTGGAAACGGAAATACTTAACAAAACCAGAAGTGGCACATTCCCCCCCCCCTCTATTCAGAATGATTTAAAATCATCAGCACCCGGCCATAATCTCTGCCTGTATACGATCATATGAGCATTTGTCTCCGAGGTAAAAAGAATTGATTTTAGGAGAATGCATTGCATTTCATCAGCGAAGAGTTCTGATGAGATCCTATGTGGGATTTTATTTTTATGGTGACCTTTATCTTTGAGCATCTTGCGCCTGCAGTGGAATCCTTCAATTTTAATCGCTTGTTCTGAAGTTTTGACAGGGCATATATTTTATCGTACAGTTGATGCATCTATACTTTGGAAAATAATTTGGACCGTTTTTCAGCATGGAGTTAATGTGACTTGTAACAATTGTATTTTTTAATGCAAATGTATTTTAAGGTGTGCAAAATAAAGGAGCTGTATGCAAGAAATTTATTTCAATTTATCATACATTTTCCCTGATATGTCACTAGACATTAAGTAATCAAGTTCATTTCAAATACTTAAATCACCAACAACAGTAGTCTGGCAAGGATATTGTTATTTAAAAAGTGAAGTCGCAGCCCTTGACTGATGTTGATGTTGTTAAGTTGTGTTTTGTTCTGATGCGTGCACCTCCATCGATCTACCAATCACGGACTCAGTAGTGTTGCTGCATTTGGGTTGCCAGCTCTTCTCTAGTTACCACAGCTGCAGATACAAATGTGTCGGAATCGGATAAAAAATTGTAACGTTGCAAAACCCCAAAAACTCGATATGAATCCAAAATACTTTGTTACAAAGTCCGAAAATAAATAATTAACAGAAAAAAAAACGTACTGTGTAGGACTCATCACTTGCTATTGGATGCTTCTTGTAGCAGTCTACATTCCTGCTGGAACCTGCAGCATATCTGGCAACCTCGAGTCATGTGGGTAAGCGGGGATACACCCTAATATGAAAGTGATTGCAGTACCAGTTTTGCCCACAATCTTGCATACAGCTCCTTTAACAAGTGTTTGTGTGTGTACTTGTACAACTATCTTTGTGAGGACCGGTTTTAGTTTTAGAATCATCAAGGTTGTGGACAAAGAGAGGACATTTTGGTTGGTCGTCACTTTCAGAGACCCCTTTTAAGGCCTGTTTGTGGGTCAAGACTTAGTTTTAGGGATAAGGTTATTACTATGATAAGGGTAGGTTTAGGTTAGGCACTTGGTTGTGATAGGTAGGGTAAAGGGTAAGAAGCAAGAGATTGCATTGTGTCAATAATGTCCTCACAAAGATAGATGTACACGAAATGGTGTGCATGTGTGGATGCAAAAACAGATGAGAACTGAACTTAAGGGGAATATACTGTATATATACATAAACAAGATAATGAGGGATAAAACAAAGCACATGTGGGACTGATCAATCAACCAATAAGAAGCCATGGCAACCAAGGACACAGGGACAAAACACAGCTAAATAAATGAAACCCAAAGAACTCAAACACAGACAATAAGTGGCATTATGATATACACATAGTTTACTTGTCAATGCCTCTGACCAAACAGGTTTTCTTGCATACAATTTTCTTATATTGATTGAGCCAGTATTGCTATGTCTGACTGGACAAGGTTGCTAAATGGTTATTCCTTGTCTCTGCAAAAAGCTGTGAAAATTGTTTTACTATGAAAACAATAGCACATACAATAGCCTGAAATCCTCCCACAGAGACAAAGAAAAATGAGACCTGATGATTTATATCTGGGAATGACACTATGGAAAATTATTGAGGGAACTTTTTGCAGACAGGCCTGTAATAAGAGTTCGAATTACTGTGAACTAACGAGACCAGCTCCTATTAATACACTAGTTTATATATATATATATATATATATATATATATATATACATATAATCTTTTTTGTCATCCCTGGAGAACATTGAAATGATTGAAATTTCAAAATAATTTTATTCTACAACCAGTAATTTGTTAGCAGCCAACTGTGAAATTTTTTAATTCTGTTAGTAAATACATGCAGACAGTCGATGCGTTGCTAATAACACGCATGTTTGGTTTTCCAACCTCGATGCCTAAGTTTCCCAATAGTGAATTTAGATTGAGACTCGACGTGCACGTAGAATCTAATCTCAGGCAGGCGACAGCAGATATTGATATATGCTGTGCTGTGTTTTTCCATTAATGAAGATTACCTGCCTATTCCTATTTGTACATACAGGTGTCAGACTTAAATTTGATTTCATCAATTTGACGGTATGTGTTTGAGCAACTACAGTACATCCAGCAAATGGAAAAGGTTCATTCAGCTCCCCTTAATATGCACCTGTCAATTTTCAGCACATTCAACTAAAGACAGGCAGTAATGTCAGAGATTTTTCAGCTTTTCTTCTCCCAGTTGGTTTTACAACTTGAGGGTTGTCTGACTAGATGCAATTTAAATGACAAATCGACGTGGGGACTCTTTATTTGTCAGGATCCTGTCTATTAATACAGATATCTGTATGCAAAACATATCCCCTGAGCATGCAATAATGCATGGATTGATATTCTTCTTATTGTCGTTGTTGAGATCTTGTAACTCAGATTGATGAAGTGACAGAGCAACCTATTATCTATATTCTGAACATACTGATGTAATCTCTCCTTAGGATGACAATTTAACGAGACAGGGATGCAACTTGGTTATAAAAGACGGTACAACAATCTGAAATTGTTGACTACCCAGTGAAACGTTGACATTTTAAAACGATCATTTTTCGACACTTCTTGACTCCTACAGTTTTTCGTTTCCACTCCCATTTTTCTCCCGAGCGACCTTCACCACCGACTTGGATAATTATTGCCCTTCTCAAATGATGTGCAGACTAGTGTTATGTGTTTTCCTGCACACTATCCAGCAGGGTAATATCCCTGAAAAATAACCAGGCAGTTAGTTCTGCTGATCTATTCCCACTTTTTTTGTGTTTGAATGAATATGTAAATTACTCTCCACTTTGAATTCAGGTTGAATTCAAGTGATGCACCAACAAAGCTAAATGTTTGTTAATGTACCTTTGTCTTTCTTTACGCTGACTGTCAGGAGGTCTTAACAACAACCTTGTCAATGCTGCCTCCATGCTCATATGAAATCATGTCAGCTCGTGATCCTGTTCACCCCCCAATTAGATGCTACGGGTCTGGTAATCTGAGATGTCATCTTTCATTGCTTTCCTGTCATCCTTTCTCAAAACCATCCAGTGACCTTTTCAGTCACTTGATATTAACTTGGTGACTGATTAAAGCTGAATTCCCCTCAGGACGAGCCACCGCCAAAAGAAAAACAAAGGATTGTACAGTATGTGTTTTATTAAGTGGTTGGCGCAATTTAACTTTGGCATAATATCTGTCATCTGTTTGAATGGATAAAACTATATTATACAATTCCATTTAGCTGAGTGGAGGCCAAACTCTTTTTGTGCCTCGTGGATATTTGGCCGCGCAATCATACAAAGCCGGCTACCTATGGGCCAATTTCATTAGTAAAACCTCTGAAAACATTTCTAGACGACTATGTAGCGGAGTTTTTGAAAACATCAAATAACTCAGACAGCCTTGCCCTCAGGAGCAAAAACGTTGTTTCAAAGTAGAAAAGATGCTTCATCTCATTCCAGGAATATTCTGAAGGATCCTCATGAGTCTTGCCTTTGCCAATTTTCTAGTGTTTCTCACTTCTTAAACTCTCTGCCATTTAAGTTGCCCAGTGCCTTGCTAAAAAACGTTTGCGTGAATCTCAGCATGGTGACCAATGCATAATTGCATTCCATTCACTCAGAAGCTATAGAGCCAACAGGGCATTATGGTAATTAGAAAGGGACAGAAAACTGGCAAATGAAATATGGCTGAACGAATAAATGAAGGAGGGGTTTAGAGGGTACTTTAATCAGCTAGAGACCAGGTGCAGCCAAAAACAAAGTTATAAATTAAAAGAAAAAGTTCACCCCTTGCACTCTTGCCTGGGAAGGCAAATTAAAAAACTTTTAATACAATATTGACTGTACTCTAATGTGTCTCAATTCTCTTCAAAATATTACAGACTTCTTTTTCCTTTTTTTTTGCAAGCTCCATATGCCTTCGTATCATGCCGCAAATGAGGATTGACTTGGTTCCATATGGTTGGACAGCCCTAAAATAAACACATGGGATCATTTTATGACTGCCGTAGGTGAGTAATGGATTGTGAAAGGTTAATTTAATGAAACTCCAGCAATTGTATTAAGCAAACGTCTCTTTCCCTGATCAGGCGATGTGGCTATAACCCCGAAGAGAACATAATTTAATTTATACTCTAAAATGGGGATGGAGAGAGCAGCTGTAGGCCAGGTGATTGGTGGGAATATTGACTGACAGGTGTCGGATTGCACTCCTGTTCTAATGAGCATAGCAAACCCCTCATGTTTCCTGAGCGGGTCTCCCAAATATATATGACCAGTCTTGTTGTTGTATGCCTATACTGTTGCTGTAAGGCCAGGACCATCTGTTTATGTGAACGAGTTGAATATCTTATAACTTATCTGATATAAAATTCTCTTTCATTAATTGTATGTGCATGTAACTCTGTGTATTTCTCTATTTTTAAATCGATATTGAAAAGAGTTTGGCATGAGATGCAGGTAAAATAAACATTGACTGCTACTGGGAACTTATGAATCATGCAAGTGATGCAATTTTTGTTTTTAATGATCATAACGCAAGTAAAACACATACGAATATAAATAATTCAACTGATGAGCAAGTGCAACTTTTGTTCAAAGTCATTTCTTGCTCAACATGTTGCGTACCCCTTTGTGACTGAGCTTTTATTTCCTATTTAAGTTTGTCTGTTTTATACCCAGAATGTTAGTGGTAACACTTTACAATAGGGTTAATTAGTTAACATTAGTTAGCCTGAACTAACCTTTGTTGATGTGAATTTCAAAATGTACAATTTGGTTAACATTAGATCACTGTGAACTAAACTGGAACAAATAATGAACAGCTTTATTTGTATTAACTAACATTAACAAAGATGAACAAATAGACTAACAATTGTATTGCTCATGCTTAGTTAATACATAATGTTAATATAACCTTTTTGTAAAGTGTTACCATGTCAGTTAGTCTACCTCTGACAGTTGAAAATGAGGTATAGGCTTTTTTATTTAGATGAATCCATTGCCTCTGATGCAATCTTATAAAAAATAGTTAGTATATTCTCATTGCTATTCCATCAACCACTTGAAATATGCAGAATGAATGAAAAATCTTGTATTAGCAGTGTCAGGTTTAAGATCATTTGTGAAATTCATCGAAATGAGACATCCCTCTACCTCTAATTAGAGGCCCCTCGGCCTCGAGATGATATGAGAATGCCAACGAAAATAATGAATTCGTAATAGCTGAAGGAGATCAATGATATCCTGAGCAGTTAATGAAATTATCACCCATGCCCAGCTACAGTATGTAAACAAAGGGCTGAGTAAACAGAGCCAAAGGACTTATTATTCAACCGACATATGCTGCTCATCAGACGAGAATGAATAAGTAAAAAGTGCCTTTTTGGGAGTCGTTTAATTTATAGATGCATGCGGCGATGTCAGACGTGGCATTAATGATGGATATGTAATATCAGCTAAAGCCAGGTGTAGATATTATGTTCCTGCAATATGAGCTAAATTAATATGAGTCTGTGTATTTATTGGTTTACCTTCAAATGATTAAATTCCCCCAGAATTAAAAGTGCTTGTGAGATTTATGAAATTGCTTAAAATGGCAATATGTCCTCAGCCTTCAGGCTTCAGTGTGCAATTGGCACAATGCAATAAGTGCTTCTTATTGTCTTATGTAATACAAATGTTGCCCTCTTTGAAACTAAAGGGCTCCCTGTCATTGTTAGAAAAATATTTATATATTAAACAAATAAAAGAGTAAATTTCCCTCGGTATTGCCATTCGAAAATAAGCACAGTAGGCACAGGAGTTTTGGAGGATTTTTCTCCATATAGTGGACTTCAGTGGGAATCAAACTAAAATAAAAAAGTTAAAATAAAAATGAACAAATCTTTTTCAGAGTCAATTCATTCATTTCATTCATTGAATTAACCAAATGACTTGAAAAAAGATTTGTTAATTTTGATGAACGAGTTTGAACAGGAGAGTCACAAAGAACATCACAGAGTCGCATCACAGAACAGAGAAAGGCGAGCATTTGAGCATAGAAAACGTAAACTTTTTTTTTTTAATGAGCGATCGTTTCGCTAGATAAGACCCTTATTCATCGTCTGGAATCGTTTAAAGCCCTTTGAACAGTTTGCAGTTTGCACTGAATCTGTCTTTTGGACCTTGAACCATTTGGTTACCAATTAATTGCATTATATGGAGAAACATCCTTGAATGTTTTCATCAAAACATTTAATTATTTTTTAAATGAAGAAAGAATGACATGGATATCTTAGATGACATGGGGTGAGTAAATTATCAGCAAAAGTTTTTATAAAAGTGAACTACTCCTTTAATGTCATTAATCATTGTAGTCTCCACAAATCTGTCTTTCTTTTTTTCTATTTTGTGAAACAATAATTTAGAGTTTAGTTTAAAATGCACTTGACTCAATGGCAAAGGTGACATTGTAATTCATGGGTAAAGAGGTGCACAACACTCATTTTCATAATTCTAGGTCCAAGACTGCTTGATGAATCACTAAAATGAACTGTACAATCAGTGATAAAGAGGATTACACAATGACAATTGGATTGTGTGTCTATATTAATATTCAGTGTTTTGTAGACCATTAAAGCATCTTTATACATGATTCCTATCGTACACACTCAGACAAAGGCACAGAAAGAAAGCCATCGGTTTCATTGATCTAAACAGATGCAAGGTTGCATAATAATCATGCATTTTGCATGCAGCTTGGGATGCCCCTGCAGTTTCTCATAATTACTGACTCCATTCAAACTTTAAGATAATTTCAGCCTTAGGGGTGATGTCAAAATTACACTTGCACACTATACTACCATTTAAATGTTTGTGGTTAGTAAGGTTTTTTGTTTCTGAAATGGCAACGCCACATTTTTAGCATCATTATTCCAGTCTTCAGTGTCACATGGTCTTTCAGAAATCATTCGAATATGCTGATTTGCTGCTCAAGAAACATTTCTTAGTGTCAATGTTGGAAACAATTGTGCGGCTTCATATTTTTTGGGAAAAAGTGCTCAAAAATGTCAAGACTCTTTGATGAATAGAAAGTTCGAGAAAATACAAATCTTTTAGAACATTATAACTGTACTGTCAAAACACACACACATACACAAAACAAGACAATTACATACGTTTTTCAAATTTTCTTCATCTTTCACAAGGCCGCTGACACCATGCTGAATTTTAAACTGGATGTCAATTGAAGAACCTGCAGTCAGAATTCATCCAAATTCTTTCTCAAGCTAATCAACAGAATGATGTTTCTCTGATATAATGCATAACATATTTCTCATTCATAGCATAATTCATGCAATTTAAATGAGATCATTCTTATTGCAGAGGCTTCCCTCAAGACTTCATTCCAAATGAGTCTGGCATCTACACATACGGCCTTTTGGATGTTTTGGAATACTTCAATATTTTCTTAATTAAAGACAGGACTTAAATGAGTAGTGACATTTTCATTTATATATATTATATATTGCACGAGTGTTAACCCTATGATGTGCAATCACTAAAACATCTGCATGCGAGTGTGAGTTCTCTGTCAAGAACTCTGTGGTGGTAAGTTGAAATATAACATTATATGAAAAACAATCTTGGTATATTTACACATGCCAATGTGTATACAGGACATGGATTTATTTCCATTGAAAACACTGACATCATAACCTCTCCCCTTATGATTTAGTTTACACATGAATAAACTCATCATTTCTGTAAAGCAACCCAAGGTGGAGAGACTAAACTATTGGACGAGTTTTTGTTGTGAGTGCTGTCAGCATACATGCTCATAAACAGCTCTTAAAATCTGAGCATTTTCTAGGCTGTTAACCTTACACACATTCAGGCAGGTTTGCTTTTCCCAGTAGTTCAAGACACAAACGATGGGATGGGCGAGTGTTTTCAAAGCAATGACTGGAACATTTTGAATGAGTGTGAAACTGATGTCACGAAAGCTTGTTAACACACGATTAATCTGAGTATCTCTTATTGACACTTCATAACAAATAAGATTGACAGGATAGCATCTTACAGTTGATGGAGATTTGTGGGATGCACATCCAGGACATGAAGCTCCTGTTACACCACATCCCAAAGATGCTCTATTGGGTTGAGATCTGGTGACTGTGGGGATCATTTTAGTACAGTGAACTCATTGTCATGTTCAAGAAACCAATTGATTCGAGCTTTGTGACATGGTGCATTATCCTGCTGGAAGTAGCCATCGGAGGATGGGTACATGGTGGCCATAAAGGGATGGACATGGTCAGAAACAATGCTCAGGTAGGCCGTGATATTTAAACGATGCCCAATTGGCACTAAGGGGCCTAAAGTGTGTCAAGAAAACATCCCCCACACCATTACACCACCACCACCAGCCTGCACAGTGGTAACAAGGCATGATGGATCCATGTTCTCACTGTGTTTACGCCAAATTCTGACTCTACCATCTGAATGTCTCAACAGAAATCGAGACTCATCAGACCAGGCAACATTTTTCCAGATTTCAACTGTCCAATTTTGGTGAGCTCTTGCAAACTGTAGTGGAGATGAGTGGTACCCGGTGGGGTCTTCTGCTGTTGTAGCCCATCCGCCTCAAGGTTGTGCGTGTTGTGGCTTCACAAATGCTTCACTCATACCTCGGTTGTAACGAGTGGTTATTTCAGTCAAAGTTGCTCTTCTATCAGCTTGAATCAGTCGACCCATTCTCCTCTGACCTCTAACATCAACAAGGCATTTTGGTCCACAGGACTGCCGCATATGGATGTTTTTCACTTTTGTAAACCCTAGAAATGGTTGTGCATGAAAATCCCAGTAACTGAGCAGATTGTGAATACTCAGACCGGCTCGTCTGGCACCAACAACCAATTTTTTGCTAAATTGTACATATTTTACGAGTTGCCAAATTCGTAAGATTTCGTATGAATTTCCTACCCCTGACCCCACCCCTACCCATCACTGGTATTTAGACAAATCGTACGAATTTGTTCAAATTGATCGTGAGATAGCATCGAATTAGTGGCTGCATGTCAACAAAATACATTCTGTACATTGTTTTTGGAAAATCTTGGTGCTTTTATTCGTTTTTATCCTCTGGCTGTCTAGTTGTCTTTAAATCTTTTGGGGATGCAACTGGCCTTTTCAGTTTTCTTTTCAATTCCCATATGAGAGAAGGGGTGTTGACTTGTCAGGTCTGTTTGTGTGATAAGTTTTTAAACCAACTTATTCCAGCGGATACACTCGGGTCCCGAGACATCTGTCCGCAGTCTCCACTAACACAATCATTCAGGTCTAAGACAGGCTCTCTTCGATTTCCTTTATTTCACACGAACAGATCAAGTCAGAGCATGAACAACAGATTTTACGTGTGTAACGTGAATTGCACTTAATAAACCTAACCATATACAGTATCATCAAATTCAACTTTGTTGTTTGCTCCTTCTCGTTTATTTGTTTGTGTGTTTAATTAACCTTCATTTAATTGCTACAAACCAGCAGGCTTTCTAGAGTAATTGTTTTGCTTGCGCATTATAGCAGTAGATTCGATTTGATATGTTAAAATGCTGTTTATGCTGGAGGAACATATGAACAGATTGGACCCCTTCTGAGAGTATGAGCTAATCAAGTTGGACACTTGTAGTCACCCCTGAGGTACATGGATGTGAGGTGTGTTATTTACGAATTCTTCTCACAGGCAGGTCTGGTAACAGCAGTCATTCCTCTTGAGCTCAC
This sequence comes from Hybognathus amarus, assembly GCA_030378365.1. NCBI lineage: Eukaryota > Metazoa > Chordata > Actinopteri > Cypriniformes > Leuciscidae > Hybognathus > Hybognathus amarus. The sequence goes on along the minus strand of JAQIUQ010001259.1, from coordinate 155,379 downwards.
CATTACGTTCGGCTGTCAGCACGACTCATGAACACGGACTGAATTAGCAGACAGGAGACTCGTTTGTAGAGATGTGTGTACAATCATTCTAAATGGGATTTTGTATGTGTGACAAATGTTCCTGCACATTTCCTGGAAACTTTTTTTTTGTTGTTGAAACGATAGCTTGAAAAGGTAAAAATATAGTTTGAGTTAGTTAAGCTAAAGTCAAGACACCTGTTAAAAATAGATAATTACATTATAAGTAGCTAATTACTTTTCATTATACAATTAGAGCAATATTATTCTGGCAGAAAAACAAACTCAATTAAGTAAGAGTCAAAAACATTGATGAATCACAGCATTTAACTATAGCAATTTAGAAAAATAAAATTAGAGACTCAGGTAAATGTGATTGTTTACTTGAACTATGTTTAGTAACTTTAATTTCACACTCTCATTAATAATCACAAATGATCTCTGAAACTACACAATTTTGCAAATTCTATCTATTCCATCTTTTTTTTTCTAACCATCAACCACTTCACTTTCATATTCAACATCTATCTATCATTAAACAGTTTACAATCTTTCGTCACTTACACTGTCTTGTCTTCTATACAAATATAGAGGATATTCCCCAAATGTGTTATTTTTAAAAAATATATATTGTATGCCTATCTCATTTTTACTAATATCTTTTAACGTAGTGTTAGGATTATAATTGTCTTTCCTTTTTGTCTTTGGTTTTAGAATGATCTATTTTCATGTCAATTAAGAGAAACAAAAACCCATCACGTTTGCAATTTGAAGTAAATGATCTAAATGAGAGCATGCTAAGTGACTGGTAGATTTTTTTGACATTTGCCGTAGGAATAAATCAAACCTTTCTTGTCATGTTTTGAGTTAATATAAATTTAAATTGTTCTCTAAACTAAGCGGTGCGCTTGTGAGCTTTGTATCAACGACTGTAATTCTCCTATTACCTGCGTCTTGCTGTAAGATTGCCACAAGTGGATTTGTAAGTGGATAATTGTGATTATTGTCCATGGTTTGAACACCATGTTCATGGTATTAGAATTGCAAAAACATTTTGGCACTTTGCCTCTTTGTTTTGAATTGGCTTGTTCTTGTCAAGTGTTGTCCCTCTCCATTTGTTGCAGCAACCAGGGAACAAATTTCCTGGGCACAGATTAAACCTCCTACATGCCTCGAAAATGAAAGGTAATTTCCTATTCTCAGTCACAATTCATTCAGAATTAATCTTTCTGACCCTAAAATTTGACCCTATTTCACAATAATTTTTCACCGTACCCACCCAATGCTATGGGGTAACATTATGTTGACTGAATGATTGTGAATGAGAACAACTATCCACTGAGATGCTTTTAAAGAGGACCTGTTGTGTTTTTTTTACATTTTCAACTTTCTTTTGTGTGTAATCTTGCTGACTGAGCATGAAAAAGGTCTGCAAAGTTACAAAGCAAACAAAGTCCATTATTTATCAATTTCTGATCTCTCTGATATGCTTCGATAGTAGACTTAAATTTTCGTCCTGGAACATACACTCTCTTCTCTCTCTTCGCCACCTACTGGACTGGAGTGTGGAGCACAGGGATGTCCACGTCACACTATTCCTTATTAAAAAATGCATCCACCTTATTCCTGAAGACCTCACTGCGTTTTGAATTATGGGTGGCACTTCTGGTTTGGGGAACTTCCATTCAAAAAAGGCTGAATTAATCATTTCAAATCATAAGTTTGCCCTACAAATAAAGCTGATCTTTCAGTTTGACTGGATGAGCTGCCAATTTTCCAACATGATTTATTGCCAGACATCATGAGAAATAACGTTACACTTGGTATTTTAAAGGGTACATATCATGCTTTGAAATCATTCATTTTTACTTATAAATCATACATTTGTGGTCTATATAAAGCATAACTGCAATGCTTGGGTCTGAATTCCTCATTATTATAGCTCCACAGACCCCTTTTCTACCCTTTTTACCCCTTTTCTGATGTCCTTCTGTGAGCAAGTTGTTTCAATGCGGCCCCTTTAAATAAAAAGGAGTTGCGTCTTTCCCGCCTGCTTTCCAGGTCGCTGAGTTCACGTTCAGTTCAACTCAAGTTCAACTCTCCGTGTTCGGCCATTTTTATTTTTATTCACACGTCAACAAAATGTCAACAACGGAAGACTTGTCCACCAAGCCTTACATATTCGAGCCAGAGCGAGCGATTTGAAAAAGATGACGATCGACGAACCGTCTTTATATGGAGGCAGGTATGTAAGTTAACTATGTTGTGTTATTAGTGAAAGTCGACTATTTCTCTTAAAACAAGCACACTGACAAGAACAATGACTGCGGTCTGATGATGCAGAATGACTTCTGCATCTTTGAGCTTGGACTACAAAATCGGAGCGAGAAATAATAATGGTGGAATGCTCGAGTGTTGGACCGGTAGTCAATGTCCTTATTTGTCAGTTCCGCTGCAAATACTGTGACGTTATTGTTCAAAAAACGTCATAGACAACAGAAAAATCTGAACAGGTTGAAAAATATGACCAAAACAGAATATAAAGATATAAACAAAGCACCTGAAGAGAATAATTTCATCTTTTCTGTACTTACATACACTCCAAATATACAACAAAATGCATTTAAGGGCTAAAAAAGAGGATTTTGCATGATATGTGCCCTTTAACGTGAGAATATCTAATGGCAAGAACTCTTTTCTGTTCGCTGCTTTCTTTTCCTGATGATGATTTTTATTTTTTCCTTTGCAATCCGCTGTAAAAGTATGAAAAAGGACAACATATGGCACATTTGTGGTCTGTTCTACCGAATTTAATTTACGATATTCCATTAATAATTCACTGGAATGCACAAAGAATCTCTCATTATTCTCCTCAAATCCTCTCTTTCCAGGTTTGTTTTCACGGGTAAACGCAATTAATAAACTGTCAAAATAACGGAAATAACTTTGATATAGTGTCACGTAATGCTGAAGTTAATTAACATTTTTGATTAATGCTTGTTATACAATACAGATATAGCTATATTTGGCTACTACAGTGATATTTACCCAAAGACTCATGTTTATGGGGCTATTTTTGGTCTGTTGAAAGTACCTTGTTGATTCTTTTAAACTTTTAAATTTCATTTTAATGTTCGATGGTTGAAGGGTGAGTCGATTAATGTCATCTCATTGTGACATTAACTTTTTTTAGCGTATTGCGTTCATAGAGCGAGCCTTTCACTGATTGTTTACTACTTAACGGAAGTTAAACCCATAATTTGCGAAAAGCATCATGGAGTGTTGGAATAAGGTAGATATGCAAAAAAAAGGGGTGTTAGGCCCCGTCCACACTACTGCGTTTTTGTTTAAAAACGGAGAATTAAAACGAATACGCTTCTCCGTCCACACTAGCGTTTTATCTGCGTATTGGAATTGATCTCCATCCACATTAAAACGACTGAAAGCGCGAATCACGTTACCATTCACCAACACTGGACATGCGCATACCGGTGTAAATAGTGGCTGACAAATCAGGGAAGGACACGTCATGACTGATGACACCCAATCATAGAGCCGAGTGTGAGCCTCTGCATCATTGTTTCTAAACTCCTCCGCTTAGTCATGTCTTCACTAAAACGCCCTCTGGAGATTCAAAACGGTGCTGCAGCGTTTCTAAATTTCTCCGTTTTAGGTCTTCGTTTTTTCCGTTTTAGTCTGGATGGGAGGTGCAAACGTAGCAAAAGGTCTTTAAAGGAAAACGCAGTAGTGTGGACGGGGTGTGTTAAAACTAAAGCCGAAAGTATAAAAAGTGAAGAATACTTTTGCCTTCACGGTTATGGTAAGGGCACGGCATTTCAAAAACACTTCGAAGCACTGGACCAATCACAACACATTTGTCCAACTGACCAATCAGAGCTCATTGTGCTTTTAGGAAGAAGGGGGCTTCATAGAGAGAAAAACTAAATTAATGCTCTAATTCATGTCTGCATTTGCAGCTTTTTTCAGACTCTTTGAAATGCTAATTATTTTTAACCATTTGTCCAGTCAATTTAATGAATTAAGTTGTGGGTAATTCTCTATTGTTCTTGTTCTGTCTGTCTTTCCTAGAGAGTTTCTCTCCGCATTTACTGCTTGTTTGAGAGTTGGATGTTTACTTTGACACTTTGATCTCTGCAGCAGACTGGATTCTGACTGTTTTTATCAGTCTGGGGTTGGTCTTTCCTTTTGTGAGGTTGGTAGGTGTCCACACTGTTAGATACACCCCACAGAGTACCAAATGAGTGATGTTATGCTTTTATGTTAGTAATAATGCTGTTCGGTTTGCTTCCAGGGCAACCATGCACCACTAAAAATGTTGCTCTAGTGACCTTCTCGCCTGATTTTGGAAAATTCCATCACGCCACTGCAGTCTTTGCATATTAGCATGTGTTTGAATGAAGCAATACCAGCTTCTCAAGCATCTACAGTTCTTGTTATTTTATTATATGTATTTTTAAGTTGCAGATCCATTTGACTTTTTAAATGGTTCATTGTTAATTAAATTCTATTTAATTTACATGTATTTGTAGTGCTTTTATAATTTACTGTAAATTTTGTTCTAATCAGATATAGGTCTGGTTTCCAAAACAGGGCTTAGATAATGCTTGGATTTAGTTCAATAAGGACATTTAAAGGGATAGTTCACTTTAAAAATATTTTTTGATATGTTTTAGATTGCCTCAAGGGCATCCAAGATGTAGGTGTCTTTGTTTCCACAGTATTTTCCATTTTGATATTTTTAGGTCAAACCCCTCTTGTCTGTCAGTCATATAATGCAGGTCTATGGTCACCAACTCAAAGAGCGTGCACAGAGAAGTCCATATTAAACATGATTTAATGACTCGTAAATGTAAGTACACATTGACGGCCTAAGACATGAAACGAGCGGTTTGTGTGAGAAAACGAGAAGTATTTATATAGTTTTTACCTCATGCAACCACATCCACGTCCAAGTGATCTGAGGGCTTCGGTGATCTCAGGGCTTCGGTCTGCGCAAGCACCGGAAAGCCCTGGAAGTGATCTCTCATGTGCGTAATTCACTCATTGTTTACACAGTTTTCAGATGTGTTATCCTTCACTGTGAAGATCTAAACATATTTAGATATACAGGAAATCGCAATGGAAGACGATTTCGATATATCGACAGACAACGTTGAATTTTTTTTGCAACCGCGAGAGATCATTCTGGCGCTTTCTGGCTCTTGCGCAGACCAAAGCGCCCGCGCCCTCAGATCACTTAGACGTGGCTGTGGTTACATGAGGTAAAAACGATATAAACACGTTTACGAGTCATTAAATCATTATGAGTCATTAAATCAATTTTGACTTTTCTGTGCATGCTCTTTGAGGTGGTGACCATAGACCTGCATTATATGACTGACAGACAAGAACGGTTTGACCTAAAAATATCAAAATTGAAACTATTGCGGAAAAACACCTACATCTTGGATGCCCTTGAGGTAAGCTAAAACATACCAAAAATTAATTTCAAAAGTGAACTATCCCCTTAAGTACCTTTAATAAACATGCCTTAGGAAAAACGAAGAAAAAAAAAACATTACAGTGTCCATCTTGAGACAAAAAAATAAAATAAAAAAATGCTTTCAGTTAAAACAGCTAAAACGTGCATTCTAGTTTGGGACCAGGCTTGTCTGTGAAACCGGAGATAGTAAAGAATATATATTTGCCGTGCTGTCCGAAGAGGAGGACTCCTAGCTTGAAATTTGTCCTGAACCCAGTAGGGGTAGGTGTGAACTCTGGGTTCGGGCCATCCCTGGATAGGATAGGAAAATTCAACAGTGTGGCGTTGGCGTGCAGGAGTGATGAGCTCTGTTTATGGTTCCAAAGCAAGTTATACAGCTAACATTTAGCACCAATGTGTTTGCAATGTTTTACCTCCATTACATCAAAAGAGAAGCATAATAATATCTGCTCATACTCCTCATTTACATGCATCGGCCTTTGAGTTCTTGCATAATGAATCAGTTCACCAACCCAAACACGGTGAATCTCTCCAGCGGCGGCTGTAGTCCAGGCAGAGACGAGCAGTGGGCTTAATTTCCTTCTGCCTGTTTTGAAGGTCATCCGGATGTCTACCATGACCTCAGTGCTTGTCTTGGTTTTAAAATGCTGTTTAACTCAGGGAGTCTCTCGGCTGTTATGCTTGAGATAATGTCAGGCCTGACATTTTCTTCAGATAGTATGATTACCGCTGAACTCTCTTTGAGCTTTGTTGGCGGACTTTGCGGCAGATTCGCATCCTGTTGAGAAACGCGCTCATGAGAGAGTGAGCGATATCTGTTTTGACTGAGTCGCTTCCTTAGGATGACAGTAGGCTTGATTAATATTTCAAAAAAGTAAAATTGAATGTTATTGTTTATGGTTGGATGATGTGACTGGTACAGTTTTATGTCTCTGTGTGCCAACATAATCCAAACAGCGCAATCAATTTATTCATGTGCCCGCTGGGAGCACTTGAAAATTTAGGATGATGTGGCAACTTCTCTCTGGGGTCTTCATGTTTTTTAACCTATATCGGGTTGTTAATTTATATTGTATGATTTCTTAGCATACTTCCATGATAAATTAATCAGAGACTGTTAAACTGCAATCAGACAAAACAGAATATTCCCCCCGTGGTTCAAACATCTCATTTTGGAGCTGAAAAGCTATGGAATAACAACTGGCAAATGATGACATAAAATATAACAACTCATTAATAGGATATAAACCACACACCCCTCCAACTTGTGTGTCTGAGTACATGGAAACAAATAAATTCATTATTTTACTGCATTAATATTAGAGAGGAGGAGAAAACTCAGGCACAGATTAAAGCCATAGATTAATGTCAGAAAAAGCCATGGTATTAATATATTGTATTTTTTTTTTTGCACTAAACTAAAGTCACATCCCAGGGTACACTGATGCTTTGAATAATGCATTTTCTTCTGTTCAATATTAATTTAAATGTATAACAGCAAAGCAACACCAGAAAGCATCATGTCCCAATTACGTTCACTGGCGGCATCAAGAACAGATTTACAGAAGATTTGCTGCAATATATGTAGGCCTGTGTTTTTCCAAAACCCTGAAAAAAAATTATAATTACACAAAACATGAGCCTTCAACTTGTAAGATTAAACTCTAAAGCTGTTTGGTCCCCTTGACTCCAAAGATGTTTTTCCTGGCTTTCAATAAAATGAACACTTTTAAAGTCATGTCAAAAGTCTAGTAAACAAAGCATCAGAAATCTGTAATTAGACCATAGTTGGAGATGTCTTGGAGACTTGGCACGAAGATATTTATTTATTTTGACTAAAACAGCCCGGCTTTCATCATCCCATCTATAAAGACCAGTCTTTTTAAGAAAATATGTCTTTGTGTGCTGAAATGTCAGGAATCGTGGAGGACACCAGGTTTGTTCTCGCCTATTTATTTGGAAAATCTTATTAAAGCCAGCATGATATTTAGTGCCTCATTCATTGACAACCATATAAACATTCATTGTGCTATCTACAGTCAGCTTGCTGACAATTGTGGAATTTCAGTCTGATACAGGCTATGTGTTAATTACAACAACGAGATGTATCTGTTGTGGGGAAAATATAAAATAAAGAATACCAGTGACAGCAGCAATCGTTCTGTCCTCCGCCATATTTAAAGTTTACGGCATGCCCAACTCAGGGAACTTGGGCTTCCCGCGGTCAATACAACTTTAGAGGGTCTCCGATTTCCAACTAAGAAACTTCGATAGCACATGAAGACAGAAATATGAGTTCAGGCTGCCCCCGGTTACGTGTGGTGTTCCACAGGGGTCGGTTCTCGGCCCTATCCTATAGCTCGGTTCTGTCATCAGCAGACATGGACTATCCTTCCCCTGTTATGTGAATGATTTGCAACTTTTTTATTAAAACTGCTCCAAGCTCCTCCGCAATCTTGTCACAACTCAAAACATGTCTTCTGGACTGGAGATAAAGGAATGGTGGGCAAGCAACTTCCTCCAGCTAAATTCTGGTAAAACTAAGGCACTACTTGTTGGAACCCCACACCAGATCCACTCATCTCCCGTATCTCAATTTAACGCAGTCTCATCCCGAGACGTCATATAACTGACGTCTTTTGACGATACGTCAATATCTGCCTTTTTAGGGTACCCTTAAACGTCGATTATAAGACGATCCTGGGACGTCATACAACTGACGCTTAACCTTTAACGTCAGTTGGGTGACAGGGTAGGTTTAGGTCTGGGGTAGAGTTGGGATCCGATAACGTCATCTGACCGACGTTAAAGGGTACCCTAAAATGGCGGATGTTGACGTATGGTCAAAAGATGTCAGTTATATGACGTCTCGGATGAGACTGCGCTGCTCAATTCATCCAGGACGACCAAGCCATCACTTTCTCCTCCTCAGTTTCAAACTGTTAGGTTTGATCCGCAGCTAACCTTCAAAGAACACATTAAATGCATTTGCAAAACCTTCTTCAACCATCTTCAAAATATACCCAAACTACATCCTCTTTTAACTCTTCTGAATGCAGAGAAACTTGTCCATGCTTTTATTTGGATTATTGTAACATACTCTTCATTGGGATTTCTGCCAAAACATGCAGAAGCTACAATACATCTAAAATAGCGCTGCCAGAGTCCTCATGAGAGTCCGAAAATATGAGCACAACTCCCATCTTACACTCACTCAACTGGCTCCCTGTTTCATTCCGGATCGTTTTAAAAATTCTGCTATTCACACACAAATGTATCACTGGACATGCACCACCTTATCTACAAGAACTCATCACCTTGAAACCCTCTTCCCGCACTCTCTAGATCATCAGGTCACCTACTTCTTCAGGTCCTGACCACCAGACTTCGTACTATGGGGACCGAGCTTTCTGCTCAGCTGCAACTCGGCTTTGGAACCACCTTCTGAGTGAGCTGAGAGAAGTACAGAGCCTGGACACATTTAAGGCAGAACTTAAGACTTTTTTTTATTTAGAAAGGCTTTTATGTGCTGATGATTAGCTATTATTATTGTTGTTGTTCTTTTATGTAGCACTTTGAGATTCTTTGGAATGAAAAGTGTGTTATAAATTAAATCTATTATTATTATTATTAAATAGTGACCCATTAAATAATTCATGACATGATGAAGATGTGCAGAAACTACAAGCTATTGATAAAGATCCAACTCTTTAAAAAAGTGAAAATGAATACATATTGTAATACATGATATCAACAAACAAAAGCCATCTCATTTAATTCTGGCAAGGCTTAAAGATTCAGCATTCAACTAGTGCTTGGAAATAAGCTTATTTTGATGTAATCCTCTTTTTACTTGCATTTCTTATTGATTGGCTTACAGTATTATGTGTATAAATCCAACATTATTCACACAGCTTTATTTAAACACTCTGCTTGTCACTTTGAAACAATGCCTTCTGTCTAATTAAAGTTGCACTCACATAAGGGTTTAAATGCAACCCAATATGCCAGACGTTTCTGTGGCTTACTTGTCCCTTATTGCCAGGGGTTTTCAATCTTTCCGATGCCACCGACTCCCACATGTGATCATCCTAATGCAAGGGACCAGCCCTCATCCCAAACTTTAAATATTATAGTATTTCAACGCATTCTCATTCCCAAGGCGTCATATACAACGATTTTGCCAATGCGTAGACATCCAATGCACATGGCACCCTTTAGAGTCAATATAACACGCTTCGGTTATAGGTTTAGGTCTGGGGTAGGTTTAAGGAAAGACCACTAGGAGGCGCCTTCTGGCCCATATATATATTTGCGTCTTATATTGACGGATGTATACGCATTGGCAAAAGCGTCAGTATATGACGCCTTGGGGATGAGAACGGGTTAGAGTATTTAATCTATAAGCGTTTCAATTTTATTTAGCTTTTTTGGAATGTAGCAGCAATCAAAATATGTTGATATTTTCGATTTGGGGTTGTACATTTTCTCTAACACTTGGTCTCCACTTGCCATTTTCCTAGAAGTTTTAAATTGTGTTCATCCACTTTGGGTCATCTCAGCACTGCTGGAGAAACTAACAGGCCAGTCGATTCCTTGACCATTATACTTCCTATATAATTAACACTACTCCCACACAACAGTTTAAATGCCTCTAGATGTATCAGGGGCTTTCAGAGGTTTCCCATATATCTTAAGATCCTTTTTATGTTCTGAAACAACTGAAACCACATTATATTATACGTTTATTCTAATGGTTTAATTAGGTGTTTGAATGCAAAATAATTATTTGAAGTGTCCACTGGATAAATGTTTAACCCTCTTGAGCTTTTTTTTCTTATGAGATTGATAAACAAAGCATTTATTTGCATGCATAAATACAAATTAAGCCGTTTCATCTGCTCCTTCTATACAGCTGTAATGGATCTTGATGATCTCACCATCTCCAATGTCACGAGACACATCTTGATCTTGACACACATATCTAAATGTATATTTATGAGGAACCTTGAGCATCCAAAGGCACAACTGTCAATAGCCTGAAGCAGATAATCTTGTTAATTGGATATGATCTTCCTTTGTTCTCCTTTCAAAGTGCTTGTCTCAAGTTCTCAATGACCCTGAGTCAGAGTGATTTCTCAACACAAACATGGTATTTATTTTTAAAAGATTTAGTCTGCATGTAAAATATTCTATCTGATATCTTAAGAGTTCTGGACTTCCTCTCTAGAAACAGGGTATTTATTGATAAAACGTCACAACACTGCTGTGTCCTTAAGTTCGGCATTTTACACTTAAAGCCCTGTTTTAAGATAGTTTCTGATGAAATAGAACAGTTAAGATTGAAATTTGCACACATGCTGCTGGTCCAGAATTTTGGTTTCTGTGGTTGCACCCCCCATAGATTAATCTCAACTTGTCATAGCAAATTAATTATCAAACTTAAGAAACCATGCACTTAGCTTTTTTGGTTAACATTACACTAAACTGTCAGGTGGTTGGTTTTGACATTGGCTGTCATGAGGCCATTATAACTTTTTAATGACAAATTCAATTAGTACCACTCTAGTTGAGGTCACATAATATATTTATGACACAGTTATAATGGCCTCATGACAGCCAATGTCAAAAGCCAACCACATGACAGTTTAACTTCATTTAATGTCAAGTTGTCATGACAAAGACACTGACAGGTTATGATGTATTGTTTTTTTGTCAAGGTGTCATAACAAAGACATCTTGCATTTCATTTAAAATGTCATTATTGTGCAAAAGACACTTAATGACAGTTGTCATAAACATGCATAAACCCTACTTCATATTCATGAAATATGTCATGTCATGGTTGAAGGTGTCAGGCCAGTCCTATGCACACCTCTTCAAGTAAAGTGTTACCAACTTTAGTTTCCAGAGACATGAAACCCACCTAGTGGTCTAGGGTGTTCACTGATTTACTCACAGAAATCCCTGCAAAGATGCTTTCCAACTGGTTTTATCATAGTTTTTGACCAAGTCGAGTCAATAGAGTTGGACAAAAACTACGATAAAATTAAAAAAAGCATCTTTTGTAGCGATCTTTGTGGAGGTGAGGGGGTGCAACCACAGAAATTCTCATGTGTTCAAATTTCAACCTGTTCTATTTCATCAGCAACAATCTTAAAACATGGCTTTAAGTGTAAAATACCAAACTTGACCTTTAAGTGAAGCGAATTTAACATTTGGTTAACAGCCAATTGTCATCTTGCCTTTGACTCATGTGGTGCCAATAATGAAAGCATTAACACAAGATTTCGTTTTCCGATTTGGTTTCTGGTTAGAAACCGAAACTTTCGCTCCAGTTGCCCCTGATGTTTGAGAGGAAATGGTGTCTGAACGATGAAATTATGAAACACCAGGAGCGATGGGTGAAGAAAAATAGACAGGTGGTCATACATGAAGGAAATTACTCTGCGTAGGAGGCCAGTCCATTATACTGCTTGACTCGGGTCATTTAAAAAATAAAAATAAAAGAAAAATAATAGATCAATCAGGCATTACAAAAGTGGAGGTGGCTTCTGAATTATAGAGGAAGGAAGTTGCTAAGGGCATGAAGTACAATGTTGCTGCACTTATGAGGTCTTGTCAGCCCTTCTTTCTGGCTTTGGTTGAAGTCATATGTCCTCTGGAGATAAATCCAATCTTTCCTGTGAGTGGCATGGTTCTAGCAAAATTGTTTTGAGTCAGTGTTGTGTACTCGAGACTCGGATAAATACTATGAGTTTTTTTGTTCCAAAAGGTGTAGTTACAACACCTACCAGCAGGGGCTAAAATGGGTCACACTAACCAGCTAAACCCTGACAGTTGGTTATGAATAAATCTTTTTCAAATCCAAAATAAATGGACACCAGTAACTTATTTGCATCCAGTAAGTCAGTAATCTCTCCCCTGCAAATATAGCCCAGTTTCTCTTTTTCTGTATGTTGACATGCAGAGCTCAACTCTCTCTTTATTCTGTCTTCATACTCTCTCTTTTGTACTCTTTTGTTGACAGCTCTGTGTTGCCTAATCCTTTGAAATCCCTCTTGAAGCCATTGCTGTGGCAAACAGTGTGACAAGAAAAGCACTTTGCTGTATCAGAGTAGCTCACCCATTGTCTACTGTGCGTGTGTGCACATCTCTCATAGCATACATCATATATGTGTACAGTGGCATTGTGAAAACTGAGTGTTTTTGTGCCTGCAAAACTGAGGTTATGAACAGGATTGAAGAGTGCATAATGTGCACTTTTCGGTTTTTCAGATCAGGACTTTAGATTCTGTATAACATCTTAGGATGAATATGAAACACACACTAGATTTATTTCTAAATTCCTTGGATTTGGTTCAACAGAAAAAGGGACAAAAATTTGATTTTATAATGTAAAAACTTGTCCTTATATGTCCTGTACACACTACATTTAGAATATAAAGCTAATTTCTTCACAATGTTAACATGGTGCCACAATTATCTTTTAAAGAGGGCCTATAATGCCCTTTTACAAAGTCTTGATTTTGTTTTCGGGGTCTACTTGAATATGTTTTCATGCTTGAATGTACAAAAAACATTATTCTTAACATATTTGACATTGTGATATATAAACTATTCTGAGGGGAAAAAAGTTAGTCTTTTTTCCTCTTAAAATTGTCCTGATAACTCGCAATTCGAGGTTTTATCTCACAATTATGAGAAAAGATGTCAAAATTTTTGACATATAAACTCACAATTATGTTATAAAGAAAAAATCAGGATTGTTAGATAAAAAGTCGCAATTCTGTCTTTTTTCTCAGAATTGTGACTTTATATCATGCAATTTCTGACTTTATATCTCGCAATTCTGACTCTTATATCATGCAATTCTGACTTTAAAAAACACCCAATCCTGACTTTATATCTCGCAATTCTGACTTTATATCTCGCAATTGCGACTATTTCTCACAATTCTGACTTCATATCTCGCAATTGAGAGATAAAAAGTCGCAATTATTTATTTATTTTTTATTCAGTGGCGGAAACAAGCTTCCATCCATATTACTATATAACAGCACAACATTTTTTCCTTGAGCATCTTGTCTTTTATTTCAAAGAATATCGATAAGAATGTATGATTTGATTAAATTACTACCCAAAGTAATGGCAAAAAGGAGCAGAAGATAATAGGCTACCTGATAAAGCTTGCTCAAGGACACAGTTGGTGAAAGTTCATTGCTTATCCTTTTCAGCACTTGAACCTGCAACCATCCATTTACCAGCCTTGAGCTTATGGCCGCTACGCCACAAAGACCTTTGATTCTGTTTACCACCATAATCTGAAATCAACCTCTTATTTCCCCTCTCCACCACCCAATTCATACACACACACACAAGAAAAACAGGTACCATAGACAGACCATTTTCATTCCAGGTTTGTTTTCATGGAGGGGACAAAAATATATAACAGACATTAGTATTGGCAGACACGGCTGGAGAGAAACTACTGGGACCCTGAGACTGTCTCCCCATGGGCAATAAACATAAACCTGTAGCTGACAATATGAAAGCTATGTCTGATAGAGTCTTGGAAGAAATACTTTTCTTATTATAAAATCAAAGTAATAAGAATCCTTGGTTTTATTTCAACAACAGACACAAGGTTTAAAAGAAAAAATCCTAGAAACTATGACTTACGCCATTGAGATAGCAGGACTTTATTCCCCTCCATGAAGCAAAAATCTATTTGTTTCCTGTCACCTCTAAACATCTATCCCAATCCAACCACAGTTCAGACATAATGATTGTGTTCCTGAAACCCCGAGCCTTTAATCTCTAGCTCATCATTTCCTCTTCCCAGACCTCTTGATGTTTCAAATGCATAACACATAAACAGCAATGCTGACGTATTTTTTCTATATACGTTAATATACTGCCCAGGTCTGTATCCTAGCAACAGGATGCCCATTCAGATGAAGGTGTGACAGTCCAAGTTGCACCTTCTGTAGATCATGTGCTTTAACTGGAAAATTCTGTCATCATATGGTGGCCATCTAGACCTTTTTTTCCTTGTGGAAACTCAAGGAAATTTCTCTACGCCTAATCTCTGAGAGGCCAGACCGTCGACTGAACTTCTGGCATTCTTAACACTAAATGAGAAAAAGAAGTGAGCTGGACTGTTATTAGTGAACTACAAAAATATGCATAACACCTCTCTACAGCCAACAAGCCACATGCACTTCAGCACTTTTACCACTGGTATTTCCTTATCGGTTTCAGTTGAATGACTTCCGGAACATAAGCAATATGTCCAAATGTAAAATCTCACTTAGACGCAGTGGCCGTTGTCCTGACAGTGATCGCTCTTCCTGATCAAGTTACGGTTAGCTTTCAGCTCCCAAACTTACCTACACTCACCTCCTTTTGACCTTCTGTGAGCTGCTGACTAAATCATTTCCTGAGTTCATTAATCTCATGCTAAAGGAAGAACGCATTTCACCACAAATGACAGCTCATGAGGTGATGCACGTTCTGATAGAGGACATATTCATTCATCAAGGGAGCCTTTGTTTGATGGATATGCAGCTATCAGTGCTGGCTCTTACCCATCCATCATCTGCACGAGGTCAGGCCTGAAGATCAGAGCCCAGTCGCTCGCTAAATCGTCCACGGTAACTCTAAACTCGGGAGTCGAAGTCACCTATAGTTTCATCTCTTGTCAACAGGCCTTTACATGACCTACATTTAAGAGTTGGTTCAGGTGGAATATTTTTACACAGTCTTCTGTTCTGGAGTTGGCTACAAGAAGCAAATGGAAAATAGAAGTCCGTTTTCTTTTTTAATGATCATGATTCAAGATCATTTAATGCACTTACATCCTTCAGTTGCCAGCCAGAGTAGTAGTGCATAAACTGAAAATATTATATTAATAGATGTGATCTATTTATTTATGTGTAATCTTGTTTTTTTTTTAAAATTATAATTTAAGGTAGGTGGTTAATTAGTTGTAGTTTAATTATTTTATATAACTGAACATAAATCTATCACTCCAGCCCCCAATCCTACATATTTCTATTGTTCCAACATGACATCATGACTTGTGCGTAAAAACATACACGCCACTTTCAAGTCAAGTGGCGTGTTATCTATACGCATTTTGAGCTATCCACGTGTATGCGTGTATGTCTACGTCATTAAATGTCCAAGCGAAACGAAGCAATACGTTGATCTACATCTGGGGAGCAATATTTTTTTTCCCTAGGATGGTAGGGGAAGACTCATATGGTATTAACCCCAGTGACGGGTAGGTTTAGGGACGGGGTTGGGGTAGGTCATATATTTATTATACAGTAATGTAAATGTGCAAACGTTAAGTCAATGGCGTTCATAAACACGCTGAAAAGCGATTATGCATGTTGATAACAGAAATGGAAACAGAAATTCCATTATGGCAAAAATGGAAATACGAATTGGCGTGTCATACAAACGCCATGTCATGAGACCAGTCTGATTGTTCAGACTACACAAGAGGTTGTGAAACAGTGTTGGGGGTAACGCATTACAAGTAAAGCCATTTACATAATCAGATCAGAGTAACTAGTAAAGTAGCACATTACTTTTAAATTTACAACAAAATATCTGAGTTACTTTTTCAAGTCACACCAGTTACTTTGTTTTCCCATTGATTCTCTGACAGCTCTCCTGTCTCCATGTTGAGGGAAATTGGCAGTAAGAGCAGAGAATTTGTGTGTGTGTGTGTGCTGTCTAAACATGGTTATTGTAGTTGACTAAATGTGAACATGCATTCAGTAAAGACTATTGATTCCATATTACATTCTTCTGACAAAGTGTGAATTTGCATTTCCTTCAGACTGAGGCATATTCATTTAAATTTTGTTGTGAAAGTGCAAATACATTTGTCAAAGTGAGAAAAAGTAACATAAAACACTACTTTCCATAAAAAAGTAACTAAGTAACGCAATTAGTTACTTCTTTAGGGAGTAACATAATATTGTAATGCATCACTGTCCCCAACACTGAGTGTGAAATTAGCCAAAAACAGCACAACTGCTTACTTTTATAAGCAGCATACGACTACAACTCAGTAGAAAGGCATTTCTTGTCACTCTTTCACAACACACTGTTTTTATTGCATCACACTGAATACAGACTGCAAACCTATTCTCAGGGAAAATATTTATTTTGTTAAATATTTATTTATATGTTCACTTCGCCATGAAAAGCTATGCAGCAATTAATTTTTGTCATTCTGTTCATAGCGGAGGCCGTTCACATGGAACATGTTGGGATTTGTCCATCATATCTCACTTTTTTTTGGACTCGCAATGGCTCTGATGGATTTTTTTTTAAAAAGCATTATTAGCATCCAGTAACGTAGTACATTTAGTTGAGTACAGTACTTAAGTACAATTTTGAGGGATCTGTACTTTACTCAAGTACCATTTTTGGGGAGTATACTCATGACTTTACTCAAGTACATTTGAGAGGCAAATATTATACTCTTTACTCCACTACATTTCTATCCATTACCGTGAGTAGCCGTTATTACTTCTAAAAAAAAGAAAAAAGAAACATCTCGGAAACCCTCTAGTTGTTGTTTCCCTCTCAAACGTGATTGGATTGTGCAGGTACCACTGATTGGGACAGCCTATCAACAATCACCTTCAGCTTTCCCCAAAGTCAACCCCATGGTCAGATTAAGTAAAGATACGAAACCATGGACGAAACAATGGATGAAGATACAGCAGGTCCATCCCGGGAATGTGCCAACCCGTGGCGCCACCTCGCAAGACTATTTAATTTTTCTGAATTTTCTGAAATTTTCTTAAATATTAAATAAAGCAACATAGTAAAAAGATCAAAATGACTTGATTTTAATTTCAATTCATTTACATTCTCCTAGGTATTAACATTTTTCATAAGTTCATGTAGCACGTATTCTGTACATAAATGTAAGCACTAATGCAATATTTAGAAAATGTACTCCTGATACTCATGTACTTTTAAAAACAAGTACTTCAGTACTTTTACTTAAGTAGACATCTGACTGTAGTACTTTTACTTGTACTTGAGTAAAAGTTGGCTAGGGGTATCTGTACTTTTACTCAAGTAATAAAGCTGTGTACTCGGTCCGCCTCTGTTAGCATCATTACATGTGTACACTTTATAATTTAATAAAAGGTTTTTTTATATATACAAACAAAATTTAAGTAATATTTAGCTAATTGCTTATTTCATTATAAACTTATTAATAAACAGATTAATGATGAGTAACTAATAATGAAATTTAAACACATTGCCCAGGAAATGTGGGCACTACAGCTAAAGCCCTATGTAGTGTTCTTCTTTCAGTTTCCAATAAATTACATTACTCCTTACATTCATGACTTTCCCCCAACTCTTTGAAGTCTGCTGCTTTTGAACAAAATTCAATAGCGGTTAAAAAAAAAAGATGAAAGGGACAGTGGCAATTTTTCACACTTTTTTCCGTAGACATTAGGGCCTTAGTTCTCTCATTCCTTCCCAAGCCTCTCACAGATCCACACACTGTGCAGCCGCATATAAGTATATTTTTTGAAATATGAAACAGCAAATATTATTTTTGCACTGCACAAGAGAGAATCCTCTCAAACCCTCTGTGATGGCACTGAACAAGCACTCGCCCAGAGCATGTTTGCTCTCTATCTCCACCACCCCTCCTCCTTCAGATTTATCTACACTTTTTCATCTCCCCTCCATCTTTGTTGTATTTGGTCTTTGGCCTTATCCCTGGGGCTTAGGACCACTGCCAGATTCTGATCGCTTCTACATCTCCTTTGGATGTTTTGCAATGCAGAAACAATGTTGAGTGCAACATTTCAAGTTGCAGGGCACATCTGCACAAACAAGGCAATTTAGATGAAGAAAATCTTTAATATTAAGAGAAATCTCAGTGGCGGCTGTTGGCTGACATCAGACCTTCCATATGTATGCAAGTAACAAAATACAAACAAACAAAAAAATCACTTATTGGTGCCCAGTTTGATCAAAATGTTGTTCTGACCCAATAACGTGAGCTGTAAGCCATGTATATGACGATTTCAGAAAAGAATATTTGAAGATTTTGATGAAAGACAACATCTCCAAAATGCACTTGCTTCACTGCCCTAGGAGGCCACACCTACCAGTAAGAGCACTGTAAAAAATAAGCCGTAAATTTTACGGTAAAAACGGCAGCTGTGTTTGCCAGAACTTTACCGTTAAAAATACGGTAGGAAAATTAATAGTTTTACAGATACTTAACTTAAAATTTACAGTAATAAACCGTATTTTATTTTCTGATAAAATGTGGATTTACCAACTTATTGATTTACCAACTTATAGTACGGAAACTTTCTGTTTACCAATTAACAGTTTTGCACTGTAGCATTTTTACAGTATTTTACCATTAAAATCACAGATATTTTTTACAGTGAGCGCAGTAGTTAAACAACAAGAATAGGCTGCTAGTGAGTCTCCGTGATAAATCTGCCCGAAAATGTGTTTCGAGATCGCCCAAAATTCGGCTTTTGCGTTCTAAAGTCGTCATTCATCATGTTTACTGTGGCGAGCAGGACGAGTGAGGGCCACAGGTGAATGTTGCGAGTCATCTTTACTGTGGCAAGCAGGACGAGTGAGGGCCGTGTGGAGAACTTTGTGATGCTGGTGGCGTGATTACCGATGAGCGACACCTGTGAGGTGTAAGTTACCGGTCTCGTATCTCTCACAGAGGAGCGGGAATTTTCTTAGCAATGTTAAAACACACATCGACCGATCACTTTTTTTAGCATTCATGTAAACACTACATTCAGATTCACCAATCAGAATGAATTCAGTTAGATTGAAACAAAAGCTGTACATGTAAACAATGAAGGGCAACTGCAGAAAGCAAAAGCGAAATCCCGGACATCGACGGCCGGACATGTCCGCGAAAAAGAGGATGGTAACCCTGAAGTCACTACTCGACTTTCTCCACAGAACAAGAGCCTGCTAGCTTAGCTTCCAAAAAGATGGCTGACACTATGTGTAATCCCAATCCTCCATAATGCATCCGTCTGCGTATTCAGTACCTTCGTCCATATTTTCAAAAAGTTTCTGCCAGTGAAATCAGACGCACTGGCACTGATCTGTGATTGGTCTGTTAGCACATTAGGTCCAACCCCCTATGGGTGGGTTTGAAAGGGTGAGATCTAGTGCTTGTAGTCTTTACAGAAATCCCCCCTCTTACACTTCCACCTCCTACAATGACGTAAAATGACGATTTTTTGTGAAAAAGGTAAATAGCAGATTTCTCTCATCTCAGGGAAAAATGAGAGTGTTGCTCTAACCATTCAATATTATAACCGGGTTTCTAACAATGGAAAGCTTCATGCAAATGGGTGGAGTGTCCCTTTAAGATATATCAACATACAGCAACTAAATTGTAAACCATTTATCAGTAAATGTTAGAGAAGTACCAACCCGATATCACGGCAATTCGTACGAATTCATACGACCTCATTCGTACAAATTCTTACGATTTTTACTAATAGTACATATTTTACGAGTTTTCAATTCAAATGAATTTGTTCCTCATTCGTACAAATTCTTAAGATTTTTACTAATAGTACATATTTTTTATGAGTTTTCAATTCAAATGAATTTGTTCCTCATTCTAACAAATTCTTACGATTTTTACTAATTGTACATATTTTACGAGTTTCCAATTCAAATGAATTTGTTCCTCATTCGTACAAATTCTTACGATTTTTACTAATAGTACATATTTTACGAGTTTTCAATTCAAATTAATTTGTTCCTCATTCGTACAAATTTTTACGATTTTTACTAATAGTACTTATTTACGAGTTTCCAATTCAATAGAATTTGTATGAATGACCCACCACTGACCCCGCCTTTAAACCAATGCATCACTGAGGTTTAGACAAATCGTACGAATTCGTTCTAGTGAGGTCATATGAATTCATACAAATTAGCCACCTTTTCACTCGTAATCGAATTGGTCATGAGATAGCTTTGGAAGTACACATCAACAAATCATTAGAGGTTTATAAAATATTGAACTCATAAGTTGATTTTGTTGTGTTTATAACATAATGGCAGTGTGTTAAATGGTTTACTTTGATTCTATCACTATCACATGTCAGTATGTGGGAACACTTTTAAGTATATATGTGAATGCAAATGCATAGACACAAATCAATTGGTATATGTTGGCAGCTTTAGAATACTGAATCTCATTTGAAGCACTTAACATGTTCTCAGAAAACCACAGTCATTTGGCAGACACTTTTAACCAAAGCAGAAGGACAATCCTCTTGGAATAACCCAGGGTTAAGTGCCTTGTTCAAGGCCACGATGGTGGTGGCTCCTTGCGGAGCTTGAACCAACAACCTTACGATTACTATCCCTTAGCTTAACTCACTCCAGCACACAATATAACATCAACCGCCTGGTGGAAAACAATTCCCACACAATTCAAGCCAGAGCTTTAGTTTGACACAGAAGATCAAAAGTCAGTGGCACATCTATCAGCAATCTTAGCAGAAATACTGCTGTCCAGTGACATTTGTTGTTTAGTTTACTCTCTTATCCACCGAGACTGTGAACTAGTCACAAGAACAGACCCCTTGGAGCAATTGAATGTTAAGTGCTCTGAACTAAAGCTCCCTGGTGTAACAAAGATCGTGATCTTGGGTTGCTGTTGATGTTCTGGCTCACTGAACTTCACCCGCATGGCCTGTATATTTAGCCACAAGGCTATACCGTCTCACTGGAACCATTGTTTGTTTAATTTTGCAGTACATTTAGATTCACTGAAATAAATGGAAATTTAGTTAACATGGTCAAATGTGGTGCACAGCGTCTTATAATTGTCAGTGTTTCATTCAGAAGTGGATGTAGTGATCTGCCGTTAAATGAATCTGGAGTTGATAACAGCTTGAACCTATCAGGGGAGCCCTGCGACTGAACAGCTATTTATTCGAATACACAGGGTTCACACGAGATAACTTGATTACATTTTTTTGTCAAGAATTATTCGGCAATGAACTCCTGCGGTTTAATGAAGTCAGTGACACAGCTGCACTTTTGTGCTTCTCCCTTTTTTAATCTAATTTCGTATAGTGCTACATGATTTTAACTTTAAATTTTTAATGTGTTCTGTGGGTTTACTTACACAGCACTTTTGCACATTTTGTTACATGAAAATGAAGTCTAACATCATTACTCATCTTCATATTGTTCCAAAACAGCATGACTTTCATTATTTCATGGAACAGAAAAGAAGATACTTTCGAAATATATATATTCAATAGATTGGAAGTCAGTGGTCATCCAACGTTCTTCAGAATATCTTATTTTGCATGTTCATCAGAATAAAAATGCAGGTTTGAAACAACTTGTAGGTGAGTCAGTTTTCTTTTTTTGGGTGAGCTATTTCTTAAATAAAATTATTTTCATTACATTTTTTTAATATTAACATACATTTCAGAATATATTAGTATTTGGCATGAATCCTTTTCTTCTCCTTTTGTACTCAATCAGCATACACAAAAATCCTGCATAATTAGATTTTATTTCAGAGCATCTTTTTCATCAATGACAAGAACCTTTCTTAAAGTTTTTTTCTTTATACCTGACAATAAAGCAGACATAACATCATATTAGAGTCTCTAACTGTTTTAAATAATATCTCATAATATACAATACTGCATTTACAGCTCTTTTTTAAAGTTCTATAACCTGTTTTAACCACTTAACCACCAGAAAATCTCATGAAATATATGAAGCATAGTTGCAATTTTGTCACAAGCACATGTGTTGCTATGGAACAAGTTGTACTATGATATACCATGTTGTAGTTTGTCAAATCAACTGTAGTTAAATGTAGTTAAAGGTCATGTTGTAATTAAATAGCATGAACAATATTCTCGCGGTACTTGTCTGATGACACTTCTACCTTTGTGGTGTTGTAGGGAAAAAGTTAATGGACACAATTAAATTTCTCCTGCTTTTATTGAAATTGGAGGGTGTGAACATTTGTCCAGTCAGATACTGACTGGTTTCCGGACCCACCCAATACAGTAAAACTGCACATTTTAGGTAAAACTGTATTTTTAAGAAGAGTTTTTCCTCCTGTGTTTAAAAAAAAAATCCCGTCCACATGAAAATCATCTATCAAGCGCTGTCAAGAGCATGCCACACCAGCAGGCGGCAATATAACCCTAACTGTAAAGCCACATTGGCCAATCAGAAGCCTAACAAATAGTTTAACGTCTACACGACAACACTGTAACCGGCGTTTCTGAAAATCCTCACCCTGGCAGGGCTTTTAAAAAATATTTGGTTTCATTGTCCTGATACTGCGTTTCCATGTGGACGAACGGCCGAACCACGTAAAAAAAGTCACAATTAAAATACCCGTGTCCGTGTGGACATGGCCCTAGAGTGGCCAGCATCTTGATATGCCACACCTTTGAGGTTGAAGGATTATCTTGGCAAAGGAGAAGTGCTCACTAACACAGATTTAGGCAAAAAGCAAAAGTGGCGTCTGTGCCATCACTTTTATTTCTGCGTTTAGACGAGCGTTTTGTGTGGGAAATCGCGTGCAAATGATGACGCAAAGTGTGTGAAATTCAGTGTAGTATGCAATTTAGGTGGCTAGGAGTGCATACTACAAGAACACCAAGTCCACGCACCTTGGTACAACCTTCACTGTCAAGCAGACTTTTGAATTTCTACCGTTTACACGGGAACGCGGCGGTGGAGCGTTTTTAGGATTTCCACTCTGGAGGGTGGTTTCACTTTTTTGCGTTTTTAAGCCTCAAAACGCCGTCGCCGTGTAAATGAAAGGCACTTCCAATAAATATTTTTACGTTTTCACCCGGAATCGTTCTCGTGTAAACGGGGTCTTAGATAGATTTGTGAACAATATTTGAGAGAAATAGGCCTTTTGTGTACATAGAAAAAAGTCTTAGATCTTTGAGTTCAGTTCACGAAAAGTGGGGACAAAAACAAAAGCGTTTATAATTTTGTTCAGTGTATATTGCTAATACTGACACAGTCGGATGCAGTCAGCCATGAACACTGGCCACTAGCACTGACAGATCTCAAGCAGCAAGTTTTAAAAGACCATATTCATCTTTCCACCTGCTAGTCTTCTGAAACCGTTCATTTGTGACATTCCCATAAGACTGCGTTTTCAAAGAGGCTCTTCAAAACGTACGTGTTATGGGTCTATATTTAATGAGTGTCGGGTTTGAAAAGCTCCCATCACTTTTGAGGTTCGACAGCTTGAATTGCACTCTGTAGAAATCTGACATTCCCTCTCTCCGCCATGGCACACAAAGTGGAGTCATGTTGGCTGCAGTCGTAACGTATGTGTCAAACTTCAGCTGTTGTGGAGAACAAGTGGATCCACCTGATGGTAAAGAAGGTATATTATACTGCCACTGTAGGTGATTTTGATGTTGATTATAATGATGATGAAAATGACAATTCTGGTGACATTTATTCATTTTCAGAAGCACCTTTTAGTAGTAAATGCAAACAAAAATACACATTTACACATGTTGTTCGCCTTGCTCTCTCTCTGTGCAATATACAACATACACTCACCGGCCACTTTATTAGGTACCCCATGCTAGTAACGGGTTGGACCCCCTTTTGCCTTCAGAACTGCCTCAATTATTCGTGGCATAGATTCAACAAGGTGCTGGAAGCATTCCTCAGGGAGTTTGGTCCATATTGACATGATGGCATCACACAGTTGCCGCAGATTTGTCGGCTGCACATCCATGATGCGAATCTCCCGCTCCACCACATCCCAAAGATGCTCTATTGGATTGAGATCTGGTGACTGTGGAGGCCATTTGAGTACAGCAAACTCATTGTCATGTTCAAGAAACCAGTCTGAGATGATTCCAGCTTTATGACATGGCGCATTATCCTGCTGAAAGTAGCCATCAGAAGTTGGGTACATTGTGGTCATAAAGGGATGGACATGGTCAGCAACAATACTCAGGTAGGCTGTGGCGTTGGCAACGATGCTCAATTGGTACCAAGGGGCCCAAAGAGTGCCAAGAAAATATTCCCCACACCATGACACCACCACCACCAGCCTGAACCGTTGATACAAGGCAGGATGGATCCATGCTTTCATGTTGTAGACGCCAAATTATGACCCTACCATCCGAATGTCGCAGCAGAAATCGAGACTCATCAGACCAGGCAACGTTTTTCCAATTTCCGCCCACAGAACTGCTGCTCACTGGATGTTTTTTTCTTTTTCGGACCATTCTCTGTAAACCCTAGAGATGGTTGTGCGTGAAAATCCCAGTAGATTAGCAGTTTCTGAAATACTCAGACCAGCCCTTCTGGCACCAACAATCATGCCACGTTCAAAGTCACTCAAATCACCTTTCTTCCCCATACTGATGCTCGGTTTGAACTGCAGGAGATTGTCTTGACCATGTCTACATGCCTAAATGCACTGAGTTGCCGCCATGTGATTGGCTGCTTAGAAATTAAGTGGTAACGAGCAGTTGGAACAGGTGTACCTAATAAAGTGGCCGGTGAGTGTATGTTCTTGCTCTCTTTCAACATGTCATACTCATTTTATTCATATATTCAAGTGCTATGTGGCTGGTATTGTTTTTGTACATTTTTCTTTTTTTGCTATAACAATTTGTTAGCTTCTGCCGGCCCTTGTATAGTACATTAAAGGGGGTACTTCACTGTTTGCAAAATTGGCTTTTGATAAAAATTGGCTGCCTATCCAGAAAGCAAAAAAAGAACAGAAAATACTTTTCAGACAACTTTTATTCATACTGGTGTTGACTTTTGAAGAATTCAAAGAGTACATATTTAGTGGAGGTGGAATCTTTTTTTTTTTCCGATAAGTCTCGATAAGTCGATCCCCGAACGCCTTTCATACAGTTCAGAAGTTCGCTGAACTTCATACAGTTCAGATCACTCAGCACGACGTTCGGGGATCGACTTATCGAGACTATATTCTAAGATGGCGCCTGCTGTGTATACACGAAGTGAATTGTCTTCATAAAATATCTTCTTATTAAACGGCTCTGTACACTTACAAAGTTCTCAATGCTTCGTTTTGCATGTATGGACACTCATTATGTTACTGTGTTAGTGTGGGGCTATTTTGAGCCTTGTTAGTGGTATAAACTAGCATTTCTTTTTACTTAGTCAATGCCGCCAGTGCTAGCATTATACTGCTGAAACAGTTTTTAGAGATAACACTATTTACATTCGATTATCATGAAAACAAATCTCAGAGAACGATTGACTAGGTACCAATGTTTTATTAGACCAAAGGTTCATTGTTTGCCGGAGTTCTCCTTTAAGGCAACGGCTAATGGCTTCAGAATATGGAGAGAACAGCATGATGGAAAATCTGAAAACTCAATATTTTAAACTGGAAAAGAAAACTTAAGGTAACTGCTTTTCCGTCAGAAGCAACTCGAAGCAAAACGCTGTCACTTAGGTCTACAGGTAAGAAGGCTGTTGCCATAATGAATTTTTTACCGGTGTTTAAAGAAATAGAGAAAAGTACGGTCCAATTTTTAGTGATAAACATTCATTTTGTCAATAAAAATGTCCATGGGCGGGGTATAACAATGCAGAAGTATAATATGTATACTTAACATATACATATCATCAAACATTTATTTGTACGACTTTTCGTACAAATAAATGGGAATTTTGCAGTCCAGGTGAGTAAACCTTGTTCATTAATATATACTACTGACATTAACAAGATACAAAGCATGTTGAAAATCTGTGAAGATATATTTGAATTATCAGCCAACAACTTTTGCTAGTTAAAGCCATTTTTTTCTTGCATGTGGCTTTTGTTAATCTTGGATCCAACACAGTCTCATGAAGATGCGCTATCTATACCACGAGTGTCATTTCTCGTGACATTCATACGCCAAAAATGGTTTTTGCGTGTATATGGTACGCACTGCAAAAAACCCTGGGTTAGGTTTAGGGGGAGGGGAGTTTGTGCATATTATATGCCAAAAGTGCGTATCATATGTACGCAAAATCGTTGTGCCATATACACGCAAAACTGTTTTCGGCATATAAATGCCATGAGAAATGACATTCGTGCCATACAGTAGATACTAACTTTCATGAGATCGGGCTCCTTGGATCCTGATGGATCCAGTCCTTTTGACATCAATGTCAATTTAGCCCTCTAGAATCTAAAATGTAAAACACAAGATGTCAAACTGCACGTGTATCGGAGCGGATTTACCTCTAGTGTTACTTTGTGCTTGACTTGACCTCTAAAGATTAGACAAATGAGGACAGAATTAATGACTAAATGGGTGTGTAAACTGAGGTTATTTGCCAGAAGAAAGGTCGTCTGAGCTGCTCCTGCACGTATTGACTGATGTTACACGATCCAGCTAAACGCAATGTACCCCAAGGCAACCTTTTTAGAGTTTAATCGAATAAAGACACAATATCAAATTACCTCCACATTTTCCACTTCACTGTCAGCAAGAGATATTCTCACAGGTTTAAGTGTGCCTTGACCTGTTATGGTGCATCCATTTTCCCTCTTCATATACCAACACAAAATACCACAGTCTCATATATTGAATGTGTATACCTGTCATGCATTTAAAAATCTCAATTAAGCAAGGAAAGAAACAAAGCTCAATATTTATTGACGTTTTACAGTCTGCACCACAAAATAAAAGAGCTCTTAAAACTTCTTAATCTGAAGTCTGATCTATATTTAATAATGCATGCATATTTAAAATGTGGAGTATGGGGATTGTCTGAAAGAACGATTGAACAAATCTTATTGCGCTGCATTCATCTAGACACCCCGAGTTTTAATAATACATTTCAAAGAATAATTTCGAAGAAATAGCAAGTAAATTAGCAATTTTACTTGTGAGGGACATTTTAGTATGCATGTTTCAGAGCCATAACGCTATTATACTAACAGATTAATACACTTTTGAGTACACTTTCAAGATGTAGTGTCAATTTAATACACTTGTGCTAACTCAGCCAGTCTGAGTTGCAATGAAAGATTCCATCTTGAAATCTGAATGATATAGTAATATGTACAGTGGATATAAAAAGTCTAAAATGTATAAGAGAAACTGTGCACACCCTGAAAACTTAGTTGAAGGTGTTCTGAAATTTGTCACTTTCGAATTTACTTTTGCATCGTATTATGTTGTAATGTTTACTTTAAAAATGCAAAAGTATCTCTGTTTATTTTTTTTATCACACAAACCAGCTGTAGACCTTTTATTTCAATTCTAAACAATGCAATTTACACACTAAATTCAGGGAAACTTATTACAGTATCTGCAACTCTGGCCATCATTTTCACTCCTCATTTGCATAAAGTTGTGCATTCAACACTTTTTGAAATGCTCTCAGCTCTTCTCCTGATGTCATCCACCGTGCAAACGCTGTGCTCGGCTCTCCTAGAGATGAATTGAATACCCCTGTTCTGCTCTGCTCACGTTAGGGGCTGTGGTGGTAAATGCCTTGACCTTAAAAAATAAATAATGTATTCAAATGGCAGAGTCTAAAGAAAATAGCACTGTTGATGAATAGAACATTATCCGCACTTCGAGAACCTCTCTTTCCACCCTGCAGTGTAGCATCTCTCTGAGCAGGGGCATCAGAGCTGATTTACAGTGGCTGTCTGCCTCCAAACCACATTTAACCTCACGCACATGAACCTCTGCCCACAACAACAAAGCAGATGCACTGAAAGAGTGTTCTAGGTTAAATTCAACCTCATGTAATATGCTGCGTGTTGAGACAATCCTTTCAGCTCATCCATTAAAAGCACTGAGAAACGGTAACATAATACTTTGTTGTACAACAATACACTTGAAGTGAAAGTCTGTAGGCATTTGGGCCAGGTGACAAAGCTTGTATTTTTGTTAAAGCACTTTCATGATTTAGTAAAAAAAATGTCAATAAAATTGTTCAGGTTGTCCTTTTGTGGGTGGGACATTCGTAGGCGCACACACACATAACAATTTGTATACTGTAGCCAACACACTGAAAATTCTATTCTCTAAACCTGCATTTTTACATTTTCAAAAAAAAAACATCTGGTATGATTTATAAGCTGTTTTCCTCATGAGGACCAAAAAAATGACCCCACATGGACCAGGATATCGGATATTGCCATCTTTGTGTGGACATTTTGTAACGCAGGGTACACCTGGACCACACATACACATACACACAGTATGATTTATAAGCTGTTTTCCTCATAGGGACCAAAATTGTAGCAACAAGGTCTAAATGTCATGTTTTACTATCCTTGTGGGGCATGTACAGTATATTTAGGCTATTATTACGTTTAAATATAGACTTTCGTGAGTGTGTGTGTACAGTAGATGTAAATGTATTTTAATGGTAAAAAATATCCCATTTTGAACTTTTGAATGATATGAGGGTGATTAAAGGTATATTATGCAGGATTTTTGCTGTACAATATCCAAAAACAACTAGGCCAATGTTACATATTTAGTTTAGTTGATTACTTACAATATCCCAAATGTTTCCAACTATTTGTAAATCGTGAGAAAATTGCGATTTTTAACCAAGGAAACGGGGCGTGTGAGCAGGGGCGAGGAGTCGCCAGTCAATGACGTCATATCGGCGTTACCCACGGTTTCCGCCAGGTTTGACCTCGTACTGCAATAGTAACCATGGCGACAGGACAGACGTGGTCAACTGGGTCGGTTAATGCATGCTCAACAGCGTGAGCGTCCCTAGCAAGGTTTTGTTCAAACATTATGGACCATGGCAAGCAGATTTTGAGACAAAAAGAGGACTAAAACGAAGATCAACATCTTTCGAGATGCCGAGAGTTTAACTTCATTAGTTAACGTCGTCCGCGACCAACTTCGACTTGACAGAGACGCAAGTGTTGCATGTTAATGTATATAAAACTAATCAATGTTACATAGTTCAACATAATGAAAAGTTAGAATATGATCTGTATGTTATTCTCTAATGTTAATCTAGCTTAGTCTCATACAGCCAACAAACAACCTAACTTACAACGTTCAACACACTCAAATGCCGTTTAGTGTGATAGTGTAGTTTGTCCTTCGTTTTCTCAAGTTTAATTCCTTGAATAAACTGACCTGTGTGAGTAATTCAGCGTGTAGTTCGCTAGAATTAAATGTCCTTATTCCTTTATATCCGCGGGACTGGCGTTGTGTGTGGCGCTGTATAATGTTACGTCTAGCAATAGCGCCCTGCTTCATAGTACAGTCATGTTAAAAACATCAATGTATTCAAAGATCCATCAGCTTGACGACAAGATCCATAATTCCGCTTAATGTGGAAATATACATCATCAATATACGCCTTTGTTACTGTAAGAGGTTAGCAACCCCTGGTGGCGAAACAATCTTGCATATTGTACTTTTAAATGGAAGAATTTAAAACTTTCAAATTGTGTTTTTGCCTCCCATGAACATGTGACTTTGTCCAAATTCTAAAAATGTTTTGGAAGTCACATTCAATTTGAATTAAAAATCTGTAAACATTCGTATTGTACATTTAGCTCTAATGCTAAGTCTTTAGAAGCAGTTCATGTAGGAAATCTTTTTTACACTGCAGAGATTCTGAGATCCAAACAACAAAGTGTTCAAGCCCATCTAAAATTGTCAAAGGAACTGTAAAACGTGCAGAAAGGTTCTTTAAGGAAATACAAACAAATGAATGTAATAAAAACCCCACGTAGTAATATATGGGTAGATAGTTCATCCTGCTGCTTTACTCCATCACTGTCTAAATTAAAACACAGCTGCAAAACTCCAATCCTCTGAACAGCAGGCCTCATTACTGACTGCCTCTCTTTATTGATCCAAACTAAACAGCTCACACTTTTGGTCAACTTTGTTCCATGTGGTGAAGTTTGCCAAACAAACTTTCATCAGGTATATGTTAAGTGCGAGGTATGAGACCCATAAAGTGCGCCATTAAATCCTTATCCTTCAAATAATCCCTGTATTCTGAATTAGTCTCTTTAGAAACATTTTAAATCACACATAGGTTGTCCTCAGATGAGCCAAGAGAAGTCTAGAGAATGAAGAAAGTCTCCTTTATATTATCTCATGGTCTCATTCTTTACAACCTGTATAACACCTCTTACAGCTATAGTGGTTCCTATTAGTGGGAAACTGTTGGTTGGCATGTGACCTTTTCATATTCATCCTGGTGTGAAAATGAAGCACATTTGAGCTCTGTTCTCTCTTTTGATCAAATCTAGTTGAGTATGAGGGCGTTTCATCATTTTCTTTTTTTGTTCTCTATTTCTTGCTTGATTGTCTGCTTACCTCCTGTTGATTTCTTGCTATTGCCTTTGTTCAATATAGTTTTATTTTAATATTTTAGTGCTTCCTACTTTGTTTAAATTTGCTGTTATTTTATGATGTAAATTATGTAAATGTGCATTATTTTGACTGCAGGTTGTTTTTCAATTTCTTGGTTCAATTTCTATGTGGAAGTATAACATTGAAAAAATTGCTGTAGTTATGCAGCAGTTTGCCAGTAACTTACTGTAGATTTAAATTAATGTATATTTACTGGCAACAGTTTGTTCAAAGTTAAATGAACATTTAACATTAACAAGTCTTTGTCTTTACATAATAAAAACTATAAAATGATCTAATGCAAAGCATTCTGGGAACTAGAAATCTTCATCAATATTTTTCAGTTTTTTTTTCCTTCAGATTTTGCTTTGCATGATGCTGTTATTTTTGTTTTATTCTGTAAAGATAAAGACTTTACTTTGAGCAAACTGTTGCCAGTAAATAACATCAATTTAAATCTACAGTAAGTTACTGGCAAGCAGCTGCCAGTTTTACTGTAATTTACTGTAAATTCTACAGATTTTTTTACAGTGTGCTTATTGTTTGTTTGATGGGAAATAGGAAGCTGCACAGCACGACTTGCTTAAAATTCGATGCATTTAGACTAAAAGATGAAATCTGGGTTAGAATGTAAATGCATATTTTCTTTAGAGCTATTGCAACACTGAAGAAAAATAAGATGAAGGAAGGATAGTGCCTTATATCCTACCAAATACATATTTAAACAGATAAACAGCATTGAAAATTGTATTTTCACAATAGAGTATTTCAGGGGAAAAGGAAGAAAGTTATAAATGTCAGAAAACAGAGGAGATGAGACTTTTCTGTGTTGAAAATAAAATTCAGAAAGAACCACAGTGAGCATTATTAGGGCTGTGCATCTCTACAACAAAAACAAATCAATACTCTGGGCAGATGAATCAAATCTGGCCCATCAAACGAAATCCCAAAGGATTGTTCAACATTCCCTTATTCTGTCGCCCCATTATTTTCCAATCCCTCTGATATCCTTCAGAAATACAACACGATCCACCATGCGACCTCGATATATAACAAGACAATTGTCCTTCCAAGTGTTTTAGGAGATGAGGAACATCAAATCATGGATTACTCATATTCAACATAACCATGGCACAATGACACAGCAGAAATCCTCTCTTGCACTCAAGTGCATCGCAGCCAGCCCACTCTCATAACCATATAGAGCACGTTCTCAAGCCCTCCAGCTTGCACTGTAAAATCAAAAATGTCTTTAAAACTCTGAAAGGGAGATTTATTTTTCAGCTAATACACATAAGCCCTCACTAAATGCTTCTATCTATCTATCTATCTATCTATCTATCTATCTATCTATCTATCTATCTATCTATCTATCTATCTATCTATCTATCTATCTATCTATCTATCTATCTATCTATCTATCTATCTATCTATCACAAATGTCCATCCATCCATCCATCCATCCATCCATCCATCCATCTGCCTGTACTATACTATTAGATTAAACCACATGTAATTAATATACAGTTTCAGTTTAAATATCAGTCTGTGACCTAAAAAGGACCAATAAGTCTGAATTTACCCCTTTTTTCCAGATAATGATCAAAGTTTCTTTCTTTTGCTTTTCAGTAGCTATTCTTGTGGTCTGTAGCTTCTCTCTCTGCAGTCTTTGTCAATCAAACCTAACTTACCTAATCAAACACAGCAGTCACCACAGTCTGGCTCAGTCCATACTGGTTTACAATGGGCTTCTCCAGCTTGGAGCAGTGGGTGTCTTTCTCAGTATGGGGAAAGTGTGCGGTACACAAATGTGAGCGAGAAAGAGATAGCCACAGCGTGTCAAAAGGAGAAACAGAAAAAAAGGAAGAGAAAGTTATTGAATTCAGATGTTGAGAAAGGTCAGGAGCTTAGTGAAGTTTTTATGGCATTGTATATGAACTTCTGATATTGTTCATAAATCCTGTAAAGTTGTAGGTTCAAAGATAGAGGATATGTTTTGGCTGGAAAACTATTTTCTTTGCTGAACTCAAACATTCATTTTCTTTTGGGTTTGTCATTTGGGAAATGGAAGATGAAAGCTAAGAAGTGTCGGATAACTTTCTTTCACTTTTTCCTCTGATATGCATCTATGACAGGGCTCCATGAGACAAAACTTAATGACAAATGACAGCCGCACTCGAGCAGCATGAGAACTTGATCATGTTCTCCAGCATTTGAGAATGTGTAAAGAGCTTGTGCTTCAATGGAAGCAAGAACATCTAACATACTTAGATGTCACTCATTCACTTATCTGATTAAAAAACTTCAAATAGTCCATGTTACAGGAGCAGTATGTAAGAAATGTATTTCAAATAATCATAAAATGATCCTGATATGTCACTATATACATGAAGAAGTCATGATAATTTCCAATACTTATATCACTGACTGGCCAGGATATTGTCATTTAAAAAGTGAAGTTGCAGCCTCATCTGATGTTGATATGTAGTGTTTTGTTCTGATGCTGAATTAAAATAACTTACATTATTGAAAAAAAATAATAAAATAAAATAAAATAATAATATATATATATATATATATATATATATATATATATATATATATACACGTGTATATGTGTGTGTATTTCTATCCTGGTGGGGACTTGACTTATGGGAACTGTAGTAAATTAAAGTGAACTCCCATGAGGAAACAAGCCCCCAAACAAATTTTATAACCATGCATAAACAATATTCTTCTTAAAAATACAAACATGTACATACATGTTGACCATATATTATGGTAGCCCCATCTGTGCTAAATAGAGTGAATGTACACCTTTGCCATTAATATGTTTATAAATAACTGAAAAAGCACCGGATGTCAAAACATTCCCAAGGACCCCAAATAACCCCTTGGTCCCCAGGGGTTTAATCGTATAATTTCATAACAACATAATTGATAATATCAATAAAATAATAATAATAATAATAAAATAATAAAACTGCACTGAGGAGAACATTTTAATATTTTATGAAACAGTTCAATGGATGTCAATTATTTTGGATACAACAGATGTAATACAAAAAATATTGCTAATAATTATTATTAATATATTTTTGCAATATAAAATACAATGGATTTATTTATTAAGAGTGAAGGCAACTTCATTTAGTTTAGGTTGAAGTACTACAATAACTAAAACTAAATAAACTAAATAATATATGTCTGTTGTGAGAGAGTGAATTGTAGTGTGCCATCTCATCTGTTGCTGTGGGTGCACAGGTGTTCAGGTGTGTGTGTGTGTGTGTCCGCAGCAGAGAGGACCTCACTAATTTGTTACAGGCTCTTACATCACAGAAAGGTGAAGCCACTGTGAATTGGTACTGCTATCAAAAGCCTTGTTTTCTAAGATTTTTTTTTTTTTAGTGCAGACCTACGGGGACCTCTTCACAAGTACATTATATCCAGCCTAGGCTTTTTCATCCATCTTTATAAAGTTGTTCTCCAGCTTCTATCATCTGTATGTCTGGCTCCCTACTTCATTTGAATGGTGAAAGGTGAGAGCCTGAGAGGTTCATTGCACCCGAGTGATTTTTCAAAAACATAGTATTTAATTTATGTGACAAGCATTTCCCATTCAGAACCGTTCACAATTGTAGGATTCAAATACAGAAAAAAAGTATCCCTAAGAGTGTGTGGTCTGCTGGATTTCGACGTTTTTGACAGTTTGGCTCTTTTCCAGAGCCAGAGATATTGTTGAGTGAACGGCGGGCGGAGAAGATTGCCAAGCTCAGACATTTTTCTCTTTTAAATATATAATAATTTTGTGAGTTCGACCTGCCCTTGCAAAGTCATTGACAGAGCAGATTATTTATATATATATATATACATAAATATATATATATATATATATATATATTTTTTTGCCCAGGCATAAAAACTCAGCATATGAATATGTATCCACGTGCAACCTGGAAATAAGCTATTACAAAAAAGAAAAACGTAAAATTCTGTTCGACCTCATAAGCTGTGGGTTACGGTACTGATTAGTCCTTGAAGGCAAGGCTGGCAAAATCAGAATACTGGATAATCAACGGCAAGGTTTTTTTTTTTTTGGCCTAGCCAGATTCTCCTTTTCCTCGCTCTTTTGCGCCAGATGCACTCGACTCTTAATCAAAAGTGAAAGCCGGTATCAAAGAAGCTCAACTCTGTTCAAGGCTGTTTCATTCTTTTCAGATGAGAAAAGACCAAAATTAAATTAAATAAAAAATCTCAGTTCAGCTTGCATGCCATTGAAAATATATATATTATAAACAATGCAAGCATGATGGCCTTACTTTACATATTAGCTACTAGTGTTGAGGGAGTGACTTTTTAAAACTGTAGCTCATTAAGTTCAATTTAATTCAATTAATAAAAAAACAATCTAAAAGCAGACTACCAAACTGAAAAAGGAGATAGTTCTTAAAGTCAATGACACATACAATTAACATTTAGATAAACACTTATATTGCACTAAAAAAGAGAGTGAGAAACATTCCAATGAACGGCATTCAAATACCAAAATATAAATGTGAAATAGCTACGCATAAAAATTGAATGAAAAATGAACACTTCTTCGGGATTCAGTTTCAGCATTATGAGCACTTCACTTGTCTTTTGCATATATGATATGTGCCATTCAGTTATATAAGTAAAAATATTATGCAATTTAAAGGGGTCATGAAATGGCTTTTTAAATTTTATTATGTTGTTGTCTGAGGTCATCTTATGACATTCGCTTGGTTTTTACAATCAAAAACATCAAAATGATTAACTAATAAGCTATTTTCTACCCTATTTTAGAGCCCAGCTCAGAAACACTCGGTTTTTATGGGAGTCTCGCACTGAAGACTTGGAAGTAAACGCCCACTGCTGTGAGTGGATAACAGTTTTGCATATTATAATGAGTTTCAACTCACCCGTCGATGCACGTGAGGACATTTTTTTTGAAAACGTCCAATGTTGTAAAATGGCGACCGAAATAATTCAACCACACATGTTTGACCCAGAGTCTGTGTGTTGCACCATTCCTGTCAGATCCAATATAGACGGCACAGTACCGTTCTTTACTCTTAATCGGTCTGCAAATCCAGTCTTGTTTACACTTTGAAAAATTAGTCGTTTGCTGAGGCTGGTGTCAATAAAAGCTTTTATTGGACTAACAAGGACGTTTTCAGTTCTGAAACTTAGAGGATATTCATTTAATATGATGACCTCTTAGATGTCAAAAGCTCAAGGAAAATTTGATTTCTCAGTTCATCACCCCTTTAAGTTTAGTAGTATTTTGAGATCTTTTAGGAGCCACATTAGACACCTAAATTGTAACTTTTCTGTTGATAACCAACATCTGATCTTCCCTTTTGAAAATCACAGTTCGCCGCAGTGTTTTGGCATGAATTTTGGGGTTCTTTCAGATATTATGCTTATGAGCCGAGACCTATAATGATCAGAAACATAGACTCTTAACTTCAGCCTGAGATCCTTTGCATCAGGGCAATTCACTCTAAAACAGCAATATCCACAGGAGAGGACAGTGAAATACTAGTAATATAAAACCATTCATGTGTGTGATAGCTTCATTAATGAATCGTTGAGAGAAGTTTCCCCAGACAGAAGAGTGCCTGGATCTGCTCTTATTTCTCACGACACATCAACTGTGACAGTCAAATGAGATTTGTTGTAAATCATTTGCTCGTGGCAGTGTGGAGTCTGACAGACTTCAGAATGCACATGTAAGCTAAAGCGTCTTACATGAAATATATGAAAATTATTCTAATTTCCGGTACTTTCCAAGCACAGTTTGAAGTGTATTTGAAATAACACAATTCCACTGGTTTTATAAATTTGGTTATTGTTGTACATTAAAGTAGGCTATCACTTTTTGAAATATTATAAGGTCAATCTCAAGCTCCACTATTTTTTTAACTCGAATACCAAATGTAAAAGATATGTATACAAACTATATAGGCCTATTTAACTCTTTGTTTCAATCATAAAATCTGACAATAGCATCATAAAATCATGAACAATTTGATGATTCACCTACTGATGTTTATGCTACTGTTGTGACCAAAAATGATGTCTCTTCCTGAAGGATAATGCCTTTAAGAAAATGCTTTTTAATAGTTAAAAATAATAAAACAAAAACTAACAGGACTGACGATAAAAGTGACTTGAGAAAAGTGTATTTCGTAGTCGTGAATTAACAAATTATTCCCACGAATTACCAATACATTTTCTAATTCATTCCCTTGTTTTTGAGTAAATTGTGCACACCCAGCATAATAATTTGTTATAGTATAAACCACTCAAAAGCATATATACATTTAATGACTTATTTGTGATAAAAAACAAAGAAATATGGTCTGAATCTTTAAATATTTTATCCAGTATATCAAAACATATATATAATATTAATTGAATATACGATGAAGACATGAACATGTACTATATAGGAAAGATCAAGTTGAAATCTGCAGCTTGATTGTTATTTTTGATCTATTTTTAGAGGCGAAATGATATCCAACATATGTAGTCCTGTACCTTTAACACCGTCAGATCTATGTTGGACTTGATGTATGACAGTTCTTCACCCAGGGACATTATTTTTACAGCACAATATAACCTATAAAAGCAAGGCCATGAGGAAAGCTCTAAATATAGCTGTGTGAATGTTGAGAAGGTCTGTCTTTGTTATCTCTCTCTCTCTGTGCATTTTCAAAATAAAGAGAAACTTTTAGAGGATATTCAAAGATATTACATTTGCCCTCAGCCTAGCTTGTTTAAATCTGACATAGCGCATATACAGAGACACTACTCAAAAGAAACTACAAAGAGAAATGTAATATGTAAGCTGACAGCGAGAGTTTCAAAAACCTCCACATTGATTAAAAATATACATGGATATATAAAACGTGAACATCAGAGATACAAACTGTGAAAGTTGCTGAAGATTTGATGTAACTGATGTAAAAATTCAATTTTCTTTTTTTATCAGGCATCGGCCTTCTCATCTGTGAAATGTATGCACTTTTAAAAACTGTACCACCCAGCGGTCCCCTAGAAGGAATAATGACTTCCCGAGAGATCAGCTGGGTCTTCCGCTCCAGTTATATGATCCCATCCTCCTGTAGAACGTCTATCCTTTACTGACCCCCAAAATTAGCACAGACTTCCATATCCAGCTGCGGAGGAGATCCGAAGGAGCATATTGTCAGGGGTGAGAAACCAAGTAGGACAGGCATTACTTTTCTTTCCTTTCTTTCTTTTTTTCTTTTTTTTTTTGCAAAGAAACAAACACTAAGGCCGTGGGACGTTCAGCCAAGCTTCAAAGTCAGGAGGAAAATGCTCCACAAAGGCCAAACACAAAGAGAGACTCACCTCAAAGACTCAAAGGCAGACCAAAGAGAAAAAAGAATCAAAAAGAAGCTGAAGGGCCTGATATTGAATATAGCACAGTATCATAATATCATATCTCAATCAAAGTGCACAAGGAGAGAGCGGATGTAAATTGAGTTATTGAATCAGTCATGATGGATTGTTATAGTTCCAGCTTGACATTTGAAAAGTTTTTAAAGCATAAATAAGTATAAATATCAGTCAACAAATTGCAGAAAATCCATATTTTAGTCTTAAGTTTTATTTAATATATTTATTTTGTTTTGAAAATGTTTAGATGTATACTAAATTGTATTATGAATGAACTACCTCTGGCAAATCGTTTTATATGTTCTTGTTGTTTTAAGTATACAGCACACTAAATGTTGTTGGATTACTGATTAAAACAAGAAAAAAAAAAAACAATGCCAATGGTCTATGAAAAACCAACTTGCTGTAGGGATGTTTAGATATTTTTTTAAAAGGAAAACAAGATGAAAATACTCATTGAGAGAATATATGAGAGATTATATAGTAAAGGAAATAACAGTTTGTTAGTTCTGGTCTCCCAAACTGTAAAAAAGTGATATATTTTTTTCTTCACAAGATCCTAAACAATAAAAGAGCCTAAACAGCCTAGACTTGAGTCATTACATCACATCTGTACACATGAAGAGTCTCGGCTAGTAGACTATATTGAGTCATTACGTCACATCTGTACACATAAAGAAGAGTCTCGGCTAGTAGACTATATTGAGTCATTACATCACATCTGTACACATAAAGAAGAGTCTCGGCTAGTAGACTATATTGAGTCATTACGTCACAATCTGTACACATAAAGAAGAGTCTCGGCTAGTAGACTATATTGAGTCATTACGTCACATCTGTCCACATAAAGAAGAGTCTCGGCTAGTAGACTATATTGAGTCATTACGTCACATCTGTCCACATAAAGAAGAGTCTCGGCTAGTAGACTATATTGAGTCATTACATCACATCTGTACACATAAAGGAAGAGTCTCGGCTAGTAGACTATATTGAGTCATTACGTCACATCTGTACACATAAAGAAGAGTCTCGGCTAGTAGACTATATTGAGTCATTACGTCACATCTGTACACATAAAGAAGAGTCTCGGCTAGTAGACTATATTGAGTCATTACGTCACATCTGTACACATAAAAGAAGAGTCTCGGCTAGTAGACTATATTGAGTCATTACGTCACATCTGTACACATAAAGAAGAGTCTCGGCTAGTAGACTATATTGAGTCATTACGTCACATCTGTACACATAAAGAAGAGTCTCGGCTAGTAGACTATATTGAGTCATTACGTCACATCTGTACACATAAAGAAGAGTCTCGGCTAGTAGACTATATTGAGTCATTACGTCACATATGTACACATAAAGAAGAGTCTCGGCTAGTAGACTATATTGAGTCATTACGTCACATCTGTCCACATAAAGAAGAGTCTCGGCTAGTAGACTATATTGAGTCATTACGTCACATCTGTACACATAAAGAAGAGTCTCGGCTAGTAGACTATATTGAGTCATTACGTCACATCTGTACACATAAAGAAGAGTCTCGGCTAGTAGACTATATTGAGTCATTACGTCACATCTGTACACATAAAGAAGAGTCTCGGCTAGTAGACTATATTGAGTCATTACGTCACATCTGTCCACATAAAGAAGAGTCTCGGCTAGTAGACTATATTGAGTCATTACGTCACATCTGTACACATAAAGAAGAGTCTCGGCTAGTAGACTATATTGAGTCATTACGTCACATCTGTACACATAAAGAAGAGTCTCGGCTAGTAGACTATATTGAGTCATTACGTCACATCTGTACACATAAAGAAAGAGTCTCGGCTAGTAGACTATATTGAGTCATTACGTCACATCTGTACACATAAAGAAGAGTCTCGGCTAGTAGACTATATTGAGTCATTACGTCACATCTGTACACATAAAGAAAGAGTCTCGGCTAGTAGGCTATATTGAGTCATTACGTCACATCTGTACACATAAAGAAGAGTCTCGGCTAGTAGACTATATTGAGTCATTACGTCACATCTGTACACATAAAGAAAGAGTCTCGGCTAGTAGACTATATTGAGTCATTACGTCACATCTGTACACATAAAGAAGAGTCTTCGGCTAGTAGACTATATTGAGTCATTACGTCACATCTGTACACATAAAGAAGAGTCTCGGCTAGTAGACTATATTGAGTCATTCGTCACATCTGTACACATAAAGAAGAGTCTCGGCTAGTAGACTATATTGAGTCATTACGTCACATCTGTACACATAAAGAAGAGTCTCGGCTAGTAGACTATATTGAGTCATTACGTCACATCTGTACACATAAAGAAGAGTCTCGGCTAGTAGACTATATTGAGTCATTACGTCACATCTGTACACATAAAGAAGAGTCTCGGCTAGTAGACTATATTGAGTCATTACGTCACATCTGTACACATAGAAGAAGAAAAAAAGTCTCGGCTAGTAGACTATATTGAGTTCATTACGTCACATCTGTACACATAAAGAAGAGTCTCGGCTAGTAGACTATATTGAGTCATTACGTCACATCTGTACACATAAAGGAGACCACACAGGTGTGGGAAATCAGGATTGATGAGAAGGATACTGCGTCCCAATTCACTTTTTGAGAAGAAAAAGTACATACCTATGAGTGTATATCAAAAGAGTAGGCAAGCTTTGGGACATACTACTTCATCATCTTTAACGGACAGCTCTGGAGCATGCATCCTATCACCGTAAACTGCCCTGTCAATCATCTCGTCACAGTTAAAATCCTCCATTCAATCTAATGTAATTTGTTTCCAATTTCGGAGAGAAATCTTGTAGCACGTTCATCTACCAGTCATGCGGAGACTCTCCTCGTGTGTGCAATGATGCATTTAAAATTTAATGGCTAAATGCTTCTTTTCAAAAGTTCACAATGCTGGTGCAGAAGCAATATAATATGGACAACATTGAATAAATACATTTTCGTCAGGTTAGAAACTGATAATGAATCACTCAAACTATCCAAACCCTCTACATAACCGTGGGACTCATGCGTCCTCCATGTCTGTAGTTGTTTAACACTTTTCACTCGTGTTTGTAGTTCTAACCAAATTCTCTCCAATGTGCGATGGGTTGTGGGCAATATCAGCCATTAGAGTGTGCATGGATCTGCACTTCGGATTCTGACTGGATATAGTCGACCATCCAGGACTCTTTGGAACACTCATTTCAACATACTACGATTTGGGATGTGCTAATTCTATTTTCAAATACTATTTAGGATGGATAGTATGCGAATTGGCCAGTATGAAAATAGCGCTCTGGAGACAAGACCATTCCTCATGCTGATGTTGTCAACATTTACAAATTGAGAAGAAAATATTATTTGCACAGTTTGACGTGATATGAAAAGAAATTGGATGTTACTTACTTGTTCAGATGACATTTTCTGGTGAAAATTCTCATGTTGGTCATACTTCCTGTGTTTCTGAATGACAGTATCCACATCGGCGCAGTGACTGACAGCCACACACTCTCCTCAAACATTGGATTCATCTGCGTTGTGCCATGCCAGTGGGACAACTCACGTGAAGTTGATAATTCTGCAAATAACTGCAATTGCAGATTTTAAACAGAGATGGCGACAAAGAGGAAAAACAGATTGCAGCTTTAACATATACATTAACATTTATTCATTTAACAGACCTTTTATCCAAACTTACAAATGAGAATATGATTTAAACATATATTTATAGCTCCAAAAAATGTATTAAAGCAATTATTAGATAGGTTTAACATGTTCAAAGTAAAAAATATAAGCAAAATAACCATTTAAATATTATTTTTCTTAGATGCATTTAGACTCATTTATCACACTTGAGAATGCATTATCATTTATCAATGAATGTAGCAATGAAATGTGATTTTTTTTATTAGAATATCAAATGGTCTCGAAATGTTTAATTTAAATATAGAGCATTTCCATTTTACCTATTGCATTACCATTTTGCACATTTCAAATTGAATATTGCTACCCATAAGCTTCCACACAGATAATTTTTGGAACGTATGCTTCAAATGGGCATTCAGAAACCCCAAAGAAATCATAAGCACATTAACATTTGGATGGCCATGATCATACTTATTTACATATATTCAGCATCTTAACATGCCCTGATGAATAAGAGTGTGCATTATGCGTGAATTCTATAGCCTTTTATTCAGCTACAGGGGATGGAAAGTAAATTATTTAAACATGACAAGCAATGTGTTAGCATAATGATCCATTTGATTTTCTCAGACATATTTAAAAACATTTTAAGGAGCTGAGGTTTGATGATGACGTTTCCATGTGCCTTGGAAACAAACATGATTCAGGACTTTCATTCACATAATCTATATGTGAATATATATTCACCTCTTATTGCTGAGTGTATGTCTGGTGATATTTGTGAATGGCTGTAAACACTACATATTTCTGCTTAAAGCAATTAAATGGTAACAAATATATGTACAAAGCTGTCAATGTAAGGAAACATTTGAATTGATCTCCACTGAAATCAAGGGGATGTGTTTGAAAACAGCTTTCTGTGGCAAAATTGGAAATATCGAGCTGCATTTAGCTAAACTACCCGCTAAACATTAGGTTCATTTGTTGCACAAACAGCATTGAGAGTGAAAGTAATCTTTGTGTTTGTAAGGACACATTTCTGCACATACACATTTTTTTCTGGCTATATTTAAAACATACACAGTATATGCGTTAATATAAAACGTCCATCATAAAGATTCAGTGTAGTAATTTTGCAAGAATAAAAATCAAGGCAAACCATTCATGTAGTTGACTAATTATATTCTTTGAACAGTCAAATGCATGTGTTTTGTCATTTCAAGTCATTCATAAATTATATTTTATATCATCATCCATTTGTCACCATTAGTTACATAATTGAATTGTCTTTTATATTTATACAACTAGAATCACAACTTGCTACTTCTATTAGCAGTTGTTTATTAAACACTATTATTATTATAACCTCCATTATTTTGATTGCATATGTTTTGCCATCATCCAGTTCATTACTATGGGAAGTAACAGTTCACCCTCTATTAAGCAAAGGCTAATGTTGCTGTTTTATTATCCATCATGGTGTTTTTTTGCTCTTTTATAGCTCAACCGGTTATGTACTACACTGAACATAATTGCACACAAATTCAAAATGAATTTAGAATAGGTGCAACAATTCAAGCAACTACGGCTGGTCTTTTAGAAGGACCTAAAATTATCTATAGAGACATGTTTAATATAAATAGCAATGTTAGATAATAATGATGGGAACCATTTAGAATCTCATATACGTTTTAGCTTGGTAAAATGAGGAAACAAATTATTATTTAGTGTGCACGATTTAGGAAAACGAGGGAACGAACTAATGTATTGAGCATGGTTTACTGAAAACAAGGGAAAGTGGGAACGATTTAATTCATGGCCACGATGTACTTTTTTTTTGCATATTTAATTTGATGCGTGGAGCTCCTTACAGTACATAATTGAGAATTGTATTTATGCTGTAATCCATATAAAAAAATGTACAATGTATTTTGTTATAACTAGGCCACGACCTCCCCATATATAATATGTACTTCTGGCCTGTATGTTGTAGTTTTGCTCATGAGCTAAATGTCATCAGTGATTGCATTCATCCTTGAAAAAGTGAAACAAGCATTTGAGCAAAGGTTGCTCTAGTTTGATATGCATATGCCATAA
The DNA here is from genome assembly GCA_030378365.1 of Hybognathus amarus. Taxonomy (NCBI): domain Eukaryota; kingdom Metazoa; phylum Chordata; class Actinopteri; order Cypriniformes; family Leuciscidae; genus Hybognathus; species Hybognathus amarus. The sequence continues at coordinate 111,209 of JAQIUQ010001259.1, read as the reverse complement.
TGTGCTGACTACTAGACCATGATTGGTTTTAATTACAGCCCCTAGTATCCTCATCTGTGATTATTAGCAGAAGTCATTCTAAATTTCTTAGGTCAAGCACACAAACTCACTTATACACAGGTTTAAATTGATCTTCATCTCTTGTGATTTCACATGTTTCTTTCTTGGTATTGGCTGCATGCAATGACTACAGCTTAGTTTTTACAAATCTATGTCAATGACTTTTCATTGTTTTTCTCCATCTGTCTCTCAGGGCACAAATATTTCTCTCCTTCACAATCACCTGCAGCGCCCCTTAGCCATGATACTAATTTGAAAAGTTAAGAAAGGTAACCCAAAATTTAATCAACCTTATTTTGTCTCGATGAGATGTGAAACCAGGTCTTTGCGGCACAGAGTTTTAAACCTGAGATTGCATTAATGGGGCTCAGAATAGGTTTTCCACCACAGCACCTGATCACCTGTATGTGCTGACTTCACAGATAAAGGCTATATTATTTAAAAAGTGAGACAGAGATTTCTCTCTGGGTGTTCTGGATTATATTAGCTGTGAAGGAAAAGTTATGAAGGAAACCATTAGTATTTTTATTCTTTTTTTTTCAGAGTATGGCAGTGTGTTCCTTCACAGTTTCCAGAAAGTATAACCTTTGACCTTTGTCTTTTTTTTCTGGTACCGCATCATTATTTTCTCCAGATAGTTCAATGAAGATATTAAAGTACACATGCGCTGCATCCAAAATTGAATAATTCCCATATATATATATATATATATATATATATATATATATATATATAAAAAATAAAAAACACACCAACAGTAGTATGTCATTATTCGAAGTCTACTAGGGAAAAAAAAGTCCCTGGATGACCAATACTTCCACAGTGCGCATTGGACACTTTACAATCCCATGAGGCTACAGGACAGAATTTTGAGAAAAAAGTCGAAATACAAATTTAATTTCTCAATTTCTCAAAATTAAACGAATTTTTTCTCTAACACAACGACTTTATTCTCGATATTTAATGAGTTTTATTCTCAAGATGGTATTTCGACTTTTATCTCAAAATTTAACACGTTTTTTTTCTCGAAACAAAACGATTTTATTCTCAATACTTAATGAGTTTATTCTCAAGATGGTATTTCGACTTTTTTTCTCGAAATTTATCAAGTTTAATCACGAAACACAGTGACTTTATTCTCTAAATTTAATGAGTTTATTCTCAAGATTGTATTTTCTTTCAAATCATTTTTTCCTCAAATTTTATGATTTTTTTTTCTCGAAACACAACTTTATTCTCAATATTTAATGAGTTTATTCTCAAGATGTTATTTCAACTTTTTTCTAGAAATTTTACAGAGTTCTTTTTTCTCAAAACACAACGACTTTATTCTCAATACTTATTGAGTTTATTCTCAAGATAGTATTTCGACTTTTTTTCTCGAAATTTAACAAGTATTTCTCGAAACACAATGACTTTATTCTCAATATTTATTCTCAAGATTATATATATTTGAACAAATATTTAATAATATAATTAAAATATTAAATAATATATGGGGTGAACTATTCATTTAACCTTATGTTCATGAACAACTAACAAAATGCACATTCAAGAACTTTTTGTAGAAATTAAGATATTCTGTCTTTAGTGAAAGGCAATCATATCAAAATCATAATCAAATCATAATCAAAATCCTGTCTCTCAAAGAATAAAATCACATTTGAACATTATGACCCAATCATGAGGCATTGAAACATTTTCTTCAAGTCCTTGTTGTGCTATAGATAGACATTTATGATATTCAAATCATAGTGGGAGTTACACTTTCCCTAAGAGTCCTCACTTGTTAAAGCTCTTTTTTATTCTCACAGATTCTTAGATGTGCAACTCAAAGCTCTCTTTGAATGTAAAATATTCTCTCTTTTTTTTGTCTGTGAGTGCTTAAGGAACCACAGCACTGGGATTTCTCTTCTAATTACCAAAATGTTGATGATGAAAAATGACAAAAATGCAAAAACTGCAAATAGATCCCAGACTGCCGCGCGGAACGGGAGCGTTTAACATTCTGTCAGAGCCGACGGTGCTGTTCGCCTGATGCATGTCAACATCCTCTTTTGATGAGAGCAGCCATTGAAATTCTTGCCGCACTCTCGGTGGAAAAGTGGCAAAGAGAAAAAAGGTGGCACTGGCGTGACAGCCACGCCACATTACTCAGCAGCTGCTGACTGATTGCATTTCACATGCAACACTAGCAAATCTCAAATTGCTAACCCACTCTTTACACGCTCCCCATTGTGACACGAGGGGGACAAACCTGCTAGGACAGAAAAATTCCCGTTGTGTAGTTTATTTAGAATTGGCTATGTTTCATTTGTTGTTGACCCTCTGGGATATATACTTCTCAAGCTGAGATATTTTCAGTGGCACACCCCACAAGTGCTGTTTTTTGATGACTCACATCACGGTTAGATGCGATAAGATTGTGAATGAATGGGTTTCCAGCCTATTCTGATTTGGGGGTTTAATGGGCTAAAGCATTGCTGGCCTGTCTACGCATTTAAGTACGTTTATCCAAAGCAAAATATAGTGTAATTATTATTATTATTTTTTTTTTATCAGTATGCATCCCCTGGGAATCAGACCTTTTGAAGGTTCTAAATCAGTGAAGTGCAGAAGGAACGTGTGAAAGACAGCTTGCCGAATGTAATGTGCACTGAATGTGCCATCTCTCTGAGCATACTGGAGTTTTATAAAAATCTTTTTTTGTGCATTCTTTTTAGCTGCAATTATCTCTGGATTTGACCTCTGACCTCTCCTCCAGTATATCCGTTCCTCCCACATTACTAAAATACTCTGTTTCTAATGAATTGTAAGCTGTATAATCACTATGTTTCTTGGTCACTGAAGTGCTACCTTCTGAGTTTATTTTGACAGGGTTTTTTTTTGTTGCCCTTAAATACATTAAATAAATGCTTCGATTAAATAAATGCTTTGTTCATAATGAGGAGAATGTTTTAAGTTATGAAACTTGCAGGATGTTTTAATGGTACAAAAAGGCGCTTGCCGGCGCATGTGCAGACCGAAAGCGTCCACGTTGTCAGATCACTTGGACGTGGCTGTGGTTAAAAGAAGTAAAACGATTTAAATGCTGTTTGTTTTCTCACACAAACTGCTCGTTTCGTGTCTTAGGCCATCAATGTGTACCTAAATTTTCATTAAATCATGTTCAATTTGGACTTCTCTGTGCATGCTCTTTGAGGTGTACCCATGGGTGTACCCCATAAACCTCCATTATATGACTGACAGACAAGAACGGTTTGACCTAAAAATATCCAAATTCAAAAAATACTGTGGAAACAAGACACCTACATCTTGGATGCCCTTGAGGTAAGCTAAAACATATCAATAATTAATTTCAAAGTGAACTATCCCTTTTATGACAAAATAATTGGCAACGTACTTGGTGATTTCACGAGATAGAGGTAGATGGTAAATGGACTGCATTTATATAGCGCTTTCATGGAAATGATGGCCACCAAAGCGCTTTACACTTTTGCCTCACATTCACCCACTCATTCATACACTCATTCATACACCGATGGCAGTGTCAGCCATACAAGGCGCCATCCAGCTCGTCAGGAGCAGCTGGGGTTAGATGTCCTGTTCATGGACACCCCGACTCTTGGTCAGGTGGAACTGAGGATTGAACCACCAACCTTCCGGATTTTTAGACAATCTACATGAACCACTGAGCCACTGCTTGGGATCATTAATCCAGTTTTCGACCATTTCAAAGGGACACCTCAGTATCCCCATATCCAGCAGCTGCTTTAAGTTTGTGGCATTTTTTCTATCAAGAATCTTTGCAGATCTAGAGTGAGTTACGTTCTCAGGAGAATTCCCCAAAAGTGGGGCGTTCGTACCCTTCGATGGCGCAAAAGTATGGTCTATAATGAGATCTTTTCAAGTTTTAAAATTTCAAATTGTCTCATTTCTATTACTAAAATGATCCGTGACGTGTTATCTTTCCTTGCGCACAAGCTCAAAGAGTGACTCGACAGAATAAAAAAAAGTCATTCTGACAAGAAGAAAGTGTCTTTATAGTTGCAAATGCCATCTTGAAGAGCCCTGTGGAACATGTTGAGAAAGAAGCTTGGCTCTTGTTAGAGGTGCGAGACCGCAGCTCGAGAACATAAGTCTGAAATCATTCAGTGAGAGCGAGTGATGAGCTGGTCTCTTTCTCAGATTACGTGTTAATTAGCACTGCCTAACAAAAAGCTTTTCTCTCACACATATGCCCCTTGTTTCTCTCTTATTGCATCATCGGTGTGTGATGCCATGCTTTTTTTATGGGCTTGTTTATTAATGTATGTAAGTCTTTCTCTCTGATCACATCACAGAGAATACAAATAGCATGTCCTGCAAGGAAAAGAAAATCCTGAATTCTTTGGATAGCTCCACCTTTGACCCAATACACACTCTTTTTATGACATTTGGGAGAGCTCTCTCTGCTTGGGCCTGGATTTGACTTTCATCAGTCTAAGGTTATAGATAGAGAGAGAAAAAAGGGAGAATGTTTGCCAATGAGAGCAAGAGAGAGAGAGCCCAGGACTGAAAGAAAGGAAGAGGAAGAGAGAGCTAGATTCTTCCCAGATCCCTGGAGGATGAGAGAGAGTGAGTAAGTGAGAGAGGGTGGGTGGAAATACGAACAACCTTGCACACAACTCTGCATCTGTCTCCTCTACTGGTGCATATCCAATCACCTGGTTTTCCTGAACTATGACCACCAGGGGAATTCAGCGCACTGTCTAATCTGTGGAGCTTATCGTAAAACAGTCTGTAATAACCGCGTGCCTTTTTCTCCATGACTCCACAGGGTAATTCCTGTGGAGGAATTAGTTTACCCCAACATTGATTTGAAACGAAAACATTAATTGTGTCACTATTTATCACCATGTGTATAGTCCAAGAAATTATAACCATTTTGGTGCTGGGATCATTATCTTTACAGGCATCGATTCCATAATTGGTCTTACCAACAGTATATTTCTCAGCATGACAGTAAGTGACATAATTATGAGCCTATATCTAGTCAAGCATTGTCAACCGAATCCCAGCAGATGAATGACAGAACGTTGAAATAATACCATACTTGACTTGTCAGAATATCATATCAAAGCTATTGCCGGTATCTTATAAATCAAAAATCATAGTAATTTGAATGGCTTATGGTGTTCATTGTGTGTCAGACCTGCGTTTAATTGTGTTATAAGTAAGTATTTAATTAAAGGTTCTATATGTAACTTTTTTTTATAAAATGAATCCTTTTTTATTGCATGTGTTTGAAGGGGTTGTAATCACACATTGCAATGATCCACTTTTCAGGTTTTGCTATTACCTCTGAAGGCCAATATTCATATTTATAAGTGAGGTCTCCGGGTCGGATTTCCTGCGAAATCCATCAGATGTGACGTGCATGCGTGCATAGAGCCTCTCTATCCTTACAGTCAACACTGTCTCCATCCAGTCTTTATACAGTCAACCATTTCGACCAACGGCACTTTAGCTGACGACATGGAGTCTGATAATAACAGCCCAAAACGTCCTCTTTTATCTGCCCAAGCTCGTCAGGCAAAACGTGAATCTGATCGACTCCGGACGAAAACGCGGATCAACATAGTAAACTCTAGTGAAATAGCAAGGTAAACTACATGAAACATGAAATGAATACAAAAGAGTGTTCCAGAATAACAAAAAGTCGGTGCTTTAGGAGGTAACTTATTTTATTTACTAACGTTACTCATCCCACTACTATCATATTGTTTATAATACACATATCCAGACACGTTCAGTACAGTAATGTTACTTCCTACGATCTTACTGATACACTAGTCAGTTTAGTTCACTAACCGTTTTCTTTATCATATTATACATTCACCTGTGTTGACATTTTGTGAAACATCTGATTGTGAAAGATACACGAAAATAGTAAGTGAAATGGCTTATAAGATTACATGTCGGCTAAATGCAGTTTATTGTAACATTATCATGGTACGAGCACAGAGCATTAGTTCAACGTCAAGCTGATAAAAGTAGGCTATTATTGTACCTGCAGTGGGAGTTTACATTAGTTTCCAGCATGTTATGTGATTATTTCGCCATTGCGTTGAAAGTCTCCGTGTGGCCGGTAGTGAATGCTCGCTCTTGAGATCTAGCACGCACACTAGCACGAGCGCTCTTGTTGCATTCTGAAACATCACCGCTAGAGGCCAATAAAAATCACATACAGCACCTTTAACCAATTTTTTCAAGTTCTTTTACACATGCTCAGTTACTCGCTCATTTCCATCTCTCTTTTGCTCCAGTTGTGCTGCTTCTTTAAAAACATCCTTCCAGTTGTTTTCACATGGTGGATGTGCATTTGATTGAAGTGGTATATTTAAATTAGGTCTGGATATATGCCCAGTTGTAATACTCATCTCTACAATTTTATCACAATTTGATGACAGCCATAATCACTTGAAAATGAACACAATCGTCTCTTTTAAATCCAACTTGTTTGCTGCCTGATTTTGGTAGGTGGCAATATTACAACGGTAATTGATCCAGGCAATTTGTACTGACTTACCCTGCACTCTATAATTAAGCTAATTTACACGGAAAAGAGGCATGTTTGTGCTAAAAAGAACGACGAGTACTGTGGCACCTGCTTAATCTATATTGTGAATGAATTTGCAGGTTTTTGCGCTAAAATGCTCTGGGCAAAATTGATACATCCTTTTAGTAAATTCACCCCATTGTGTCATCCTCTCTGCTAAAATTAAATGTGTTGATGCATTGACTGAAAATAGTTTGAGTAAGGTCATGCATAGCAGGATTTTAAATGTGCGCTTCTTGTTACAATAATCCATTCTGTACGGTCTACCAAACTACATTCCTGACACTGAAGCAAATTAATTTGTTTTTAAACTGCTTTATAGAAGAGCAACTTTAATGTAATTACCGTAAGAAACATGCTCATGTTGCAGGGATGAATGACCAGGAAGTGGATATTTACAGGTAACTTAATTACTCTCATGGGATGAAACACATCTAGGCCAAAAAGACAAGGATTCTAGGCCATTAGGACATGGTTTAGAGTCCTATCCAAAATAAAAATATGGACAAGGAAAAAAAAAGACCAAAAAAACAGGTTATTATTTTGTGAGGAGGCTGCAAGGAAACCTATCTTTCCATTTTTTTTGTATACCTGCAGTGTTGTATTGTTAGCGTGAACATCACGCTCTGCAGCAGGACATAATGAATGTAATTTTCACAAGAGGCTCGACAAGCGATCAGCCTGTCTACACAGCTGACTGACAGTAAAGCAACATGAATCAATATGGCAGACCGTCTTAGACGTTGCTGCTTTGTTGTTTGTAATAGGACAGAGAAACTGGTATTTATTGTCTCTCAAAGGAAAAACAATCCATTAAAACAGTGCTTCTCAAATCTGTCCTGGAGACAATACCACCAGTGCACATTTGGGATTTCTCTCTCATCTAACACATTGATTCAACCCATCAGTTCATTAGCAGAGACTCCAAGACTCAAAATAGGTGTGTCTGAAAAAGGGAGAAAAAATATTTGGTGCACGAATCAAGAAGCATTAAAAAGAAAATGTAAATAAACACCAAGTTCCGACATGAATCTCTAGATGGCGCAGACTGATAGGTCTTTTGGTGTGTTCAAGTCAAGGGGGTAATCTATCAGCCGGAAGTTGAAGCCTCGCGGAGCCGCCATTGTAGCAGAACTTCACCTGCTGTTAGCATCCCATTGACTCCCATTCATTTTGGCCTCACTTTGACAGTGAATTACTTTACATCTGAGGCATTCAAAGACTTAATTTGTCCATTATTCATTTCTAAAGAAACACGACAATGTATAAAACACTCCATTAGGTTATGGACCCGTAGGTGCCGTTTTTGTGAAAATAGGCAAACAATTGCGTCATAACTACGTAACTTTCTGTCGCACAATAGAGACATTACTGTATAGACAGGAGGAGAAGCTTGCAGGCAATCTTTTACTGTCTATGAGGCAATCGGGGGACATGGAGGCACAAAGTCAAGGTAGAAGCCCATAAATAGAGTCCATAAAAGCAACGGGACAAAATATTCTCAACAACGTTTTTGAGCAATAGGTGGTTCAGATTTGTCAAGACTGTCGTCACGCTCAGTTTGAGCCTGTGCAGTCGCTCAGAAATCATACAGGAAGTGCAATAATCGGGTTTTAGTCTTCTCCGTTTAAATCAATGGGGTCGCTGTGTCTATTTCTTTTACTGTCTATGGTTCAAGTCCTCCAGAGAAGTTCATTTTTACAAGGTGGCCAGAAAAAATACAGCATGAAATTGAATGAAGACATCAGGTGCATTGCTTTTTTTTGGTTTTTAATTAATTTCATGCAAACTTTATCATTGCATATTATACTGTTATATGATAATGCCATCATATTCTGTGCAGGCAGTTAGCTTACTTCGCTGTAAATAGAAAAGCCGAACACAATCACTGTTGAAATACCTTTAAGTATTGTTGTATTCCACCATATTTCTTAGTGATACGCCCCCAACTCATTAAGATCAGGGCTTAAAGGAGTAGTTCACTTTTCAAAAAACCTTTGCTGATAATTTACTCACCCCCATGTCATCCAAGATAGTCGAAAATAAATTAAGGTTTTTGTTAAAAACATTCCAGCATTTTTCTATTTGCATACAATGCACTTCAGTGGGAACCAAACAGTTCAAGGTCCAAAACACACTTTCTGTACAAACTGCAAACCGTTCAAAGGGCTTTAAACGATTCCAGACGATGAATAAGGGTCTTATCAAGCGAAACGATCACTCATTAAAAAACAACCAACCAACCAACCAAACAAACAAACAAAAAAACACAAAGTTTAAGTTTTATTAGCTCAAATGGTCGCCTTGCTCTGTACTGCGATGCACGTTTGTGACTCTCCTGTTCAAACTCGAACAAATGTTTTCTGAGTCAATTCATTCGTTTCGTTCGTTGAATAAACCAAATGACTCGGAAAAAGATTTGTTCATTTTGATGAGTTTCAAACGTGCATGATTAATAATTTACTGCTCAATGTTTCAACTGACCAATCACAATCAAGAGTTCAATCCAGAGAGCTGTGTAATAAATTGATTTTAAAAGTATAAAGAAAGAGTACCTTTTTTAAAGGGACGGTAAAATAGGTTTAAGCAATTCAAAGGAAGCGGTGCCTTTCAGTCCATTCATTCCTCCATCTAGAAAGTGAAATGAGTTTTCTCAGACCATGGCTTTGAGCTTCTATGGGGGCCAAGAAAGGTAGAAGTAACATCTTTAAATCGGGTCCAAAGTACAGTGAAAATAGACAAAGAGATTGCTCCAGAAAAACCCACACAGAGCACAATCGAAACACACACAGACAACACAAATAGTTCACAAAACCTCCATACACAAAAATCACCACAATGGCGCCCCTAATACAATGCAACATTACAGAAGAGTGTAATCTCCACAGCTCTATTGGTCTAATCTCTGCGCCTCAGCTTTATGCTTTTTGTCAGGTAGACAAAGTTGTCAGTCAGGTTGGCAAAGCCATTTTCGGTTGTCAATAGGACACAGGGGAGTGCTGAGCGTCTCAATAGAAACGGAGAAATTACAGCGTGACTGAGCTCAGTTGAGACCCGTCCTACTGATGATGGATCGACATTCCAAGGAGCCTTCGCTCGTCTCTCTCACTGTCTCTCTTTCCACCCCATTTCTGCCATAGTGATTGAAAGACATTCAGGGGGCTACAGATAGATTGAAACAGAGAAATAGAGGGACTGTGAGAATGTAAGTAAGGGCCGACTGTGTAGATGAGAAGAATGGAGCTATTCAAACAGTGCTGTGAGCTACAGGTGAAAGGCTAATGTAGTTTTCAGGAGAAGAAAAAAACAGCACTTTTTTCCCATTTTCTAGGAAGGGCTTTGGATTATTGGATTGAGTAACACTGACACTGTACTGTTTCTGTTATGACCTAATCAGAAGGTGGTGAAGCAGAATTGACAGGCACTTCAAACACCATTTTTAAGTATTATACTACAAAACATTTCACTTTTTTTATTTTTTGTAACAAGGGGTATGAAACAGGGTTATTATCACTAACTAAAGCTCTTTAAAACATTCCGGTTCATAGCAGTAAAGCTGAAATTAATATACATATTAGTTAAAAAACTTTAATTAATTAACTAGATTAAAGCATTAAAGCTATTATCTGGAAATAAATAAAAACTAAAAATAAAATGAAACCTAAATTGCAATATAATGCTAAAAGTACACAAAATGACTAAAAATTAAAATTGAATTAGCATAAAACCAAAAATATAAAAATAAAAGCTTATAAACACGGTTATAAACCAGACATGATCTGCATCTGTTAAGAACGACAAAATTATGTGTATATAATTTGGTCAATACTTTTTTGTGTTTATATATTTTACCCATTTGCATTTCTCATTTTAAACTATCATACATGGCAAAATGTAGTCAAATCTGAGAGCATAATAAAAATAATATTAAATAAAAATAGGTAAACTTTAACAAATAAACATCTAGCTTTATTAAGACTTAACTATATTAGGTTACACACACACGTTAAGGGTCAAATTAAAGAAACTCTTTAAGGCAACAAGCTTTTCACGTTTTATATTAAATACAGTATAACTGATGTTAATCTGTCAGAAAACTGGCCAAGATCTTCAAATGACCCTGTAAAGAAATAGTTCAACAGTGTCCAAAGGTCAGATCAATTGCTTTAGTAGACCATCATGATCAAAAGCTTTTTAAATTCCCAAAAATTGCAGAAGCAGCACATTGAATCAAAGACACCGTGTGATCTATTCATCTGCTGATAGGGGAGCACTGCATCACACTTGTGTTTCTGATCTCCAGTTTAATGATCATGTCAGCATTTTAAGTCTTTCGTCCTATCAGATATATGCTACACCATCCTTTTTCCAATTCTTCCCACAGCAAAAACTTCATCTATCAATTAATTGAACAGCTTTGGGCTCCTGATATGCTGATGTGACTTGGAAAGCTCTTTTAGATCATTGTCAAGGACTTAAAAAAGAGGAAGTATTAACATAAGCATCTTTACTATCTTCACTAGGACATATTCTCCTAAATGTGTTTCACTTCATTCTAACAAACTGCAGTGCAACAGTTCCACATGCAGTTTGGTTTAATATTAATTTTCCACAAGCTAAACAAACATTGGGCGCCAAGATTAATCCAGAAGACAGGATCTTGTTCCAGCAACCAGAGAAACACAAGGGTATTTATGCACAAGTTAACAAGGGGGCTGACTAGGGACAAGTGCATGTAATTAGTTGCCATGGAAATTAACGATGGTGTCTATGGTAACAAACAAGACAGGCAAAGCAAGGGAAACAGGGACTGAAAAGAGGAAGTGAACATTGAAACAATATTGGTAAAGGACACTTCAACTTAAAAGCATGGGAGTAGCCAGTATTGGGCCAGGGTGACAGTGGCCCGCCCAGGCAAGTTTGATGAAAATACATTTTTCGATTATTATTATTATTCAAATGTATTTAAGAAAATATATTAATATATACCCGATTTATTGTTGACTGCTGTGTGTGTTTAATTTGTTTCCCGAATAAAATGGAACTGTTGAAGCAAGTTGTAGAAAGCTTCTCTCCGGAACATTATTGGTTGCTATGGTTGCTAGGGGTTCCGAAAGGGAAACTCGGTGCCACAATAATGGCTAAACAACTTTCTTTAAAGGGACACTCCATCCATTTGCATTAAGTATTCCATTGTTAGAAACCTAGTTATTCTATTGAATGGTCGTGCAACACTCTCTCGTCGCTTTGTCTATTAATTTTTGACTCTGTAGGGTTAGTTATAAAGGTAACACTTTACAATAAGGTTCATTAGTTACTACATTAGTTAACATTAACAAAGAATGAACAATACTTCTTCAGCATTTCTTAATCTTTGGTAATGTTAATTTTAACATTTACTAATACTTTATTAAAATCTTGTTAACATTAGTTAATGCACTGTGAACTAACATGAACAAACAATGAACAGCTAGATTTGTATTAACTAACGTTAACAAAGAATAACAAATACAGTAACAAATGGTTAGTTCATGTTAGTTAATGCATGAACTAATGTTTAATAAATGAACCTTATTGTAAAGTGTTACCGTTATAATTGAAGTCATTTTTTTTTCTAGGAAAAACTATAGGCCCACTCACATTTTCACTGGTCAACCCAAAATACACTTTCTGCCTACGCCACAGCTTAAAAGTCCAAAAACACAAGACAGGCCCGGGAAACTACACCGGGATCATTACATATAGCTACTCTTAAAGGAGTGGTTCACTTTTTAAAAAAAAACTTTTGCAGATAATTTACTCACCCTCATGTCATCCAAAATGTCCATGTCTTTCTTTCTTCAGTCGAAAAGAAATTAAGGTTTTTGATGAAAACATTCCAGCATTTTTCTCCATATAATGTACTTCAGTGGGCACCAAACGGTTCAAGGTCCAAAAGACACTTTCAGTGCAAACTGCAAACTGTTGAAAGGGCTTTAAACGATTCCAGACAATGAATAAGGGTCTTATCAAGCAAAACGATCGCTCATAAAAAAAGGCCTAACAAAGTTTAAGTTTTATAAGCTCAAACGCTCACCTTGCTCTGTTCTGTGATGCACGTTCGTGACTCTCCTGTTCAAACTCATTTATCAAAATGAACGAATCTTTATCCAAGTCAATTCGGTCATTTCGTTTGTTGAATGAACCAAATGACTCGGAAAAAGATTTGTTCATTTTGACGAACGAGTTCGAACAGGAGAGTCACGAACGTGCATCACAGAAAGAGCAAGGCCACCATTTGTGCTTATAAAATGTAAACTTTTTTTTTTTTTTAAATGAGCGATTGTTTCACTTGATAAGACCCTTATTTTCAACATCTGGAATCGTTTAAAGCCCTTTCAACATTTTGCAGTTTCTACTGAAAGTGGACCTTGAACCGTTTGGTTACCAGTAAAGTGCATTATATGGAGAAAAATGCTGGAATGCTTTCATCAAAAACCTTAATTTCTTTTCGACTGAAGAAAGAATGACATGGACCTCATGGATGACATGAGGGTGAGTAAATTATCAGCAAAAGTTTTTCAACAGTGAACTACTCCTTTAACAATGAAGGTTCTCATTAGTTTCGACAATGACCCATTTTTTTATCAGAAACATTTTTACTCCAAGCTTATATTATTTTTGAGTTGCCTGTATGGTTCTTCAGAGATAAAAAATACTGGTGTTCTTGAAAACTTCTCAGTGAATTACTGGGTATTATTGGTTTGCTTTGAACTCAACTCATCGATTCAGAATTTGAAGTCTGAACTGTAAAAAGCTTTTCGATTCAAACCACAGCATGGATTTTTACAAGTGTCCATTTGCATCATTTTCTTGCAAGGTCAAGATCTTTCACTAACCTCAAACTGCATCGGTTTTACTGCATTAAAGGAACATAAAGTGAGTGAATTACCCACATAATGCATTTTCTATTTATAGCAAATGCTGACGTTGGCTCATACAAGTGAAGCAACAGTGACTGAATTAATATAATATTCACCACCCCCACAGAATTTGACTTATCTTTCAGTTTTGACCATGCTGTACTGTTTGTTTTCTCTTCCTGATGGTTAAATGTTGTAATTTCTCCAGGGAAATACAGTCATTGCAATAAATTGATGGGTTTGGCCTTTATCTATTGTGAAAGATGAACAACAAAATACTTTTCCAAACTAAAACTGAATGCATTTGATTTATGAGAAGAAAAATGTGAATATGCTCAAATCCCAAATGTAATTTCAGAAACATGGAAAAAGAGAATTTCTGCAGAAAGTTTGAAAGGTATTCCTGAATCAGCACTTTGTTTTGCATATACTTCAAGCATCAGTATATAATATTTATGAGGGAAATCCATAAAGGCTTCATTTAGGAAGAAGGGCAATCAGTAATCCCAGTAAAGAATCTCTTCCGAGGCAATAAATCCTGGCATTAAAGAGGATCAATAGACAGTTTTTAAATGGCAGCCAATTACTGCTAGTTAATTACATACTTAACATGCCCAAGGCTTTTAAAGCTCATACACACATATTTGTCACTTCAAATTACCCTATCATCTCTAACTATTCTCCATTCATCCTCTCTCTCTGGCCCCTCACTTTTCCCTCATCTATTTATTTATTTATTTATTTTTTGATAAGCTTTACCGGTGACCTTGAGCATCTGCGATGCTGCAGTCACAAGGGGCAAGAGCTTGATGATGATGAATCCATCAAGAACTCAGAGCCACAGTCTAAAGCTGTGATAACCACGACACACACACACACAATGAAACGTCAGTGTGAAAGGTCAGACTTATTGTGAGAAGTTAAGAGGGCCTTTCTGATTAAAAGTGGCATGAAGGAATTTGCTTCAGTGAATGTGAACACCATGTAGACCCTACATTTTTCCTATTATAAGACTTTAAATAAGAGGCATTTTTCAGATTGCTCTTATTTATAGTTGATTGATGGTTATATTTTTATCTGGTAAATAAGTGTTATTTATACACTGGATTCATTTTACAACAACATCAATAACAATATATGTACAAAACCACTAAAGGGATATGGTGATAGGGAAAAAAATGTCAATGATTTTGCATTCTCTCGCAAATATTTTTTCCATCACCACGTTCCTCTAGGTGCGTTCTTTTTTTTAATGGAATATTGCAGTATTTATTATAAAAAATTTATCGGTGCACATCTTTTATTCACGTGACCTCGTAATCTTTAATCAAAATAACATCCCCTACCTCTTTCTTTTCTGATTATGTGTTTACTGGTGCAAGAGCGGGACAACCTGTCACTCACAGGAGATCACATCAGTAGCACACCAACATCCAAACAATTCCGCAAAACTTGACAAAATCAAGTCTATATTGATTTTTTTCTTGTTCAAGAAGCCATTGAACTCGGCTATGCTGCAAAAAAGGGAAGAAGTTTATCCCAACTTCTGTTTCATGCTGACTTTAACCTATATAGAATTCCCTCTAAAATCTGTCCGGTGCATTGGATGCCTCTATGTGTTTCAACTTTGCAGCTTCATGTCAGATAGGTTTGACCTTTGTTCTCTTCTTCCCCGCTTGTGTCCAGAAAAAGGTCTGCTTTCTTGACTATCTGTATAGAACTCCTCGGGCGATGACCATTTCAACAACCGATAGTGCAGGCAGTTCTCCCAAAGTACATAACCCTTCCACTTTGTTGTTTTCTTTTCGTGTGCTTAAAATGTGCCTTGGCATGATGCTTTACACCTCTTGTCGATAAGTGCATTCCTTGACATGGTGTGGGTTTTGCTCTGTTTTAGTGATTCACATCTCTGAGAGTATAGCATTTATTTAAAGAGATAAGCAGGTCTGTAAAGATTTGCATGAATTGTCTAGCTGTGTGACCCCCATTCAGTCTGACATTTGGTTCCGGTGTACTTTCCACAAATAGAGTCCAAAGTTGGGCCTGAATCTCCTAAACTTCAAGTAACATCGAAGAACGAATCCACACTCCAATCCAGAAAGGGGCGTGCGTGGTAATGCAACACTATTTGCACAGAAAGCACAGAAGTAGTACGGGCGATCTAGGCATATGTTTATGTGTAATCTCTCAGTGTTTAAAATGTGGAAAGACATTAATAAAACAGCTTGAGAATAATATCTCACACTGCACATTTACTCAAGTACGTCATTTGTCCAGCCCGTTCTCATCCTTTAGCGTCACATAGAACGCTATATGACAAAACGGCGCTATACTACGCACATGGCACCCTTTATCGTTAATTTAACATGCGAACCCAAGTCGTCATAAATCCTTTAGCGTAATATGAGACTATCCTACCCTACCCCACACCTAAACCTACCCCTCACAGCGCGTTATATTAACGATAACGGGTACCATGTGCGTAGTATAGCACTGTTTTGTCATAGCGTTCAATTATGGATGAGAATGTGTTGCATTTGTCACAGCGTGTTAGTTGACTAGAGGAATTAAGCTTATATATTCTTTATAAACTTAAAAAATTTAAGTTAAAACTTAAAAATTTAAGTTGGTTGAACTAGAAAAAGTGAGTTAATACAATGAAGGAGATTGATTTACTCATCAGAAACTCAAAATAATACGTTATCTGAACTAAATAAATTATTTAAGTTGATTTGACAAAAGAAAAAATGTTGAGTAACCGCGTTAATGATTATATTTCAATAGATACTGTATGTGGAGAAGTTAACGCAAAAACCTTCCTTAAGTGGAATATTTACAAGTTTTGTAAAGTTACAAAGAGTTTTGATTATTACAGTTTTTTTCCATTCCTTTAACACTTTTCTTGAAATTATGTCTCCTGTTCTCGAAACTCAAAACACAAATCCATAACTTCTCACCCAATTCCCCATACTTAATATTGTCAGGTCAGAAGCTTTCCACTCCAAACCATTTAATCTTGCTGAAAAAACAAACTTTCCCCTCAGACATCACACACAACCCTCAAAACAAATACACTTCAACACAGCCTTAAACACTAGTGAGATCAATTCAAAACACTGTTACAAAAAAAACTTATATCAATCAGGCATCATGTTACTGCTCAATGTCTATAGACAGTTAACAGCATAAACAGATGGGTGCATATACAGTGAAATTCAATGATAAGCTTTAAGAAAAGTTTATTTTCATTACACTATTGTAAAGAGATCTTGTAGTAGATTAGAAAAGGTGAAATACCAAAGAATTGAAAATGAACTTGGAATTGCAATACAATACAGTATACTGTCAAGTACAATACAGTAAATTATAATAATAATAATTCTGCAACCTCAGCCAAATTTCATTGCAGAACTGACATGACCATAGAGCAGTTTCTTAGTGTTCTGACAACAGACTTTCTCTCCATCCCCTTGGCAGTCATCTCTCATATTTCTGCAAATAATATGAAATGTAGGAAGCACTTGGCTACAAATCAATTTGACAATAACGAGTTTGAGATTGTACAAGATGTGCTACTGAGCTTGTTGTATATAGAATAGTGAAATGTCTCTCATCTAAAGTACTGCTTCTGTGTACTGTAATCATACTGTATGTAAAATAAAAACCCTGTAGACCAACTTTCCTCATTCTTTGACCCCTGTCCCCTTAATTCTCTCCTCCTCTTTCTCTTTCTCTTTGTAACCCACCACGATTGATTTTCCAACGCACATAATCACCCGTGGCCCTTTTTTATATTACCCTGAGATTCTGATTGGTGTTTCTGGATCTGTTTTGATGTTTACACATGGATACATGTGTGCTATTTGAGTTCACAGTGTGACAAATGAGGTAATTATATTAAGGTTTGGTTAAACCTGTGCAAAATGAGGGAATTTGTTTCTAGAACAAAAGCATGTCTTTGTTTCTAGAACTGAATTAATGGTTCGGGAAATTGGGCCAATTGAACCAGTTATAGTGTTTTAGAAATGGAGAAAAACTGTATATCTAAAATATACAACATTCCCTATTTTTGTGTCCATAAGAAAATAACTGAATATATAATAACTAATTATAACTGAAAAAAAAAAAATGTTGTGTTCAGTTTACTCCCTCCTGCTGTACGGAACCATGACTTCAATAAAGAGGTTTGAATCAAATCATCAAGATTTTGTACCATTACACCTCAACCATTAAAGATTTTATCTCATTCTCTGTAGTTTGTGTGAAAACAGTGTAATACACTAGTTCTGCAGTCTTTGCAATAAGGTGAGAATCTTTCTTTGGTTGAGGTGTGAAAGAAATCATGAAAAGGATAGTAGTTTGCATTTTCACAGTGGTGTGTGTGTCCCAATCCAGCACAGAGCATTCACACTGAAGAAAATTCACTGTATTGTTCACAATAAAGTTCACATATTGCTATAAAACCAAGCAGTATTCATGTAGCAGCCTAAGGCCACTGTTCTGCAGTTCGTTCGTTCTTCTTCGTTCTTTCGGTCGTTCCTTCCTTCCTTCCTTCCCTCCCTCCCTCCCTCCCTCCCTCCCTCCCTCCCCAATATATCGCATTTTTGAGTGGGAGTGCCGTTTAATTTGCAATAAGTCCACACATTTCCACAATTTTAAAGCAAACTCGTGGAGCGCTTTAGCCTGGGAAAACCCAGACAACTTCTGGCAAATTTAGATTATCTCTGAATGTTAGTCTGGTAAAGAGCCCATTCAAGCCCATTCCCAATCCGTCGAAATCGACGCACCAATCAGAAACGTTGGGGCGGGCTTTACACCGATGACAACAGCGCTGGGATTTTGAAGCAGATTTTGTAGCCTACTAGCCTAGAAATCTAGATGCACCAAAAATGATCTTGCAGCCAGTGTGGTCTAGCAACTCTCCATAGACGTTTTAGCTGGAAAAAACAAACTCTGGTTAGGCCAATCACATCTTGTATAGAGTCGGTGGGCAAGGCTTACACGTAATGATGAAAGAGTTGGACGATTCACTGCTACTTGAAAACAAAGAATGGCTGCTGGCTTTGAAAGCTACTCTCTGGATGATTTGAATTTAAGCTTTTCTTTTAAAACAGAACAAAGAACGGCACTCAAGTCATTTTTTTTAAAGATGTGTTCTGAGTTTTGCTGACTGGATATGGTAATAGTTTACTACATCAACTTGCTCCGTTGGTGGGAAAACGCATGGGACTCAGTCGTCACCTTCTTCGTTACTCTGGTTGGCTGTAGCACTATCCATTTGCGTGCAGAGAGAATTTGAAAGACAACCGTTTATCCCGTCCCTCTGGATTGAGCCCTGTCAATGATGAGTTCCCAGACCTAACATCTTGATGTAGGTCTGGCATGCCAGGCTAGTAGCCTACATTACAATGATGGATGCCGCCGTCGAATATCACTCGTTCGAATCAGCTATCGTCTCTGTTTCAAGCGATTTTTAACGTTTCCTTTTTGTTAAAAACCAAGCAAAGAACAACACTCTGAGATGTTTCTCCGCCACTCTGCATACGTTATCTTCTTCAACGCTCTGATTGGTTTTAGGTCTATGCGTGACGTTCATTGGTGATGGCCATCTGGAAATGATTTGTCTATGGCGCTTTGTCAGACCATAACCAGTTACAACTGAGAATGCTCTGGTTTTAACCAGGCTCAGGAGTGGTTGAGAACATTCAGCCAATCACAGATTGGAGACACTGCCTCCGGTTGTGTGACTTTTTGGCAGTTTTCTGTCACATTCATGCCTCAGAATCTCAATGAGAACATAAAAACCTTAAGAGAGACAGGTTTCCTCTTCAATTTAACATTTTATTTTAATGTTTGTTTTTGAGAAGGCACTGCCTCCATTGTCTCCTCAGAGAAAAAAAGTTGCTTATAAATTTTATGTTTCTTGCTTCGCATAATACATTTGACAAGATTTAATTATTGTGATTATCTTGATTATCATGAGATTTGATTTGACAAGGAGCTGGATGACATCCAACTCAAAGTAAATGATTTATACAGATGCGCACTGGCAAACTGGATGCACTCCACAGGCGCATGATTGTAATTAGATTTCCATTGCTATACTCTCGCATTAGATCATTTCTAAATGTCTTCAGATGAGTGATATAATGAAAAGTGATCCAAACAAATGCGTTCCACTCTTACTAATTAAGAGTGCTAAAAAAGTGTTTGTTTTTTTCTCATGTGTGGGGAGCCTTCAAGGAATTGATTTATTCCAAAAGATGAGTTATAGTCAGAAACAGGTGGGTGGTTCAGGATGAAAGGGATATGCGCTTAATCTTCTGCAAACAGTGTCTGTCGAGCACAACTTACTTTTAGACAGGTGTACAAAATGTAATAAGTTTAAGAAACATTAAATCTTGTGTATTTATGCCATTTTCTATTGCAGATAAATAAATAAAATAAAATAAATGATATCTATTTGTAAAATTCATAGATTTTAAGAAACAATTGCAGTTGCCGTTTTTGCAATATTTTTGTGATTTGATTCAATAGTGAATACTCGATTTCAATCACAATCAAATTACAGTCTGCTCATCACATTAAACTAGGGATAGCTTTCTGTGGACATATAATTTCCTGCATAAGTCACATGGACTACTTTTATTTTTTTTTTATTTATTTTTTTTTCTGGACAGGTCATTATAAACATCTATGTCGGTTTTGCGTTTCTGCATATGGTGTTGTATGGATATTATTTGCAGCCCATGTGTTGTCAAACTAATACAAATGTTTACTTAATTTGCTGGTGTTCTTTCTACTTGCATGTTTTCTTCAGTTGTGGCGCGTTGAATTCTCTCGGCCAACATAAATTTTGTCCTTTTTTAGCCTCAATTAATATAGGACAGACAGGAAATCATGGTAGACAAGAGAGGGGAATTGGAGCGGGAAAGGACGTTGAGGTGAAATTCAAACTACAGTATGGGTTTGACATATTTCATATATTTTAAAATGTGATTTATGATGGCAAAGCTGATTTTAAAATATACTGTTGACCAGTATGAGAAAAGGAAGCTTGTTTCTGCAACTGAATAATAATAAATAAATAAAACCCACAAAAGACATTTATATTCCAAAATTCTGACTTTTTTCTTCTCAGAATCGTGAGGTATAAACTTGCAACGGTGAGTTATAAAGTTCTGAGAAAAGAAAGTTAGCTCACAATTATGACATTTTCTCAGCAATTCTGATAATTGCAAAACTCGGAATTTGCATGAAAAAAGCCAGCATTGTGAGATAATTGACAATTCCGTTGCATATAACAAGGAAAATAACAGCATAAAGGTTTGGAATGACGAAAAATAAATAAATAATAATAAAATAAAACCCAATTCCTATAATCTGTATTGTGTGTGGTCACTAGATAATAAGCAGGTTTGTGAGCTCAATACGACACACGACTGTTGAGTGAATTCGTCCATTAGAATTTTAATTATAATAACAGCAGAGCCAATGTCTGTACTGTAAATGGCGAGTACCTAGTCAGGGTTTCTAATCCCATAACCATGACCTTGTCCTCACATTCATCCCCTGCAAACAGTGAGGTGATTTTGGTGTATGTACCAATTTGCAATTCAAATGATGGATATTGACTTCAAACTGTGTCTACAGTGACCGTGAGCGAAGCAATATGTGTATCAGCCACAATTCCCCTGTCAGTCCTCCACAGGGCATTGTCCATGACTCTTAGATGGATAGAGAGTGTCAACATCTGTTTAGGTGGCAGAGTGGAAAAAGGGAGAAAGAAGCAATTTGGGCAGGTTATTCTTCTGGGAATTTGGGAGTAACTCAATCTGATGAGTATCGCCTAAATGCACAAACACACACACATCATTGTAACACACTAATATAGTCATCTGACATCAGCCTGTTTCATTGAAGCTCCCAGGTGTTAGACATTCATTATGACGTGACCGATAAATGAGTCGAGCTGCTTATGTGCCTTATGGAATATTAATAGTCTTTATAATGCAAGACCTGTCCCCCTGCTCGGTAAGAGACACCCACCCTGTTTCAGCTAAATGAGCCTGAATTATGAATTATTTAAACTTGTGTTATTTTAAACAAGACTAATAACTCCTTGAGGACATTAGCGCCAAGGTGATGTGTGCCGTTAACAAGAGCTTTACTAATGCTATTGGAGAGAAATCTCCCCAAAGAACATGCAAATAATGCATGTTGCTACATCTTCAGACTGCAAGGCCACTGAACCAAGACATACTCTCCACTATCTGACAGAAAAGACTAGTATTGCCGAGCTTTTAAAGAGAGTAATTGTAGACATGAATCAATAAGTGACAATTACCTTCTTTTGTCAGTCTCAGTTGCCAATCTGTCTTTAAAAGTGAGGTATCTGCTTTCAGCAAGAACAGTGATATTGTTTGTCAGTCAGTGTCTGCTGACCGTAACTGTTACACATGGGAAAAACTAGGTGTTTGTAGAAAAAAATATATAAGTTTTATTTAGGATCAGTAATATACACCCACCTAAAATATTTTTAGGAACACCATACTAATACTGTGTTTGACCACCTTTCTCCTTCAGAACTGCCTTAATTCTATGTGACATTGATTCAACAAGGTGCTGAAAGCATTCTTTAGAAATGTTGGCCTTGCTAGGATAGCATCTTGCAGTTGATGGAGATTTGTGGGATGCATATCCAGGGCATCAAGCTCTCATTCCACCACATCCCAAAGATGCTCTATTGGGGTTGAGATCTGGTGACTGTGGAAGCCATTTTAGTACAGTGAACTCATTGTCATGTTCAAGAAACTGAAAATGACTTCGAGCCTTGTTGCATGGTGCATTATCCTGCTGGAAGTAGCCATCAGAGGATGGTACATGGTGGCCATAAAGGGATGGACATGGTCAGAAACAATGCTCAGGTAGACCTGAACGATGCCCATTTGGCACTAAGGGGTCTAAAGTGTGCCAAGAAAACATCCCCCACACCATTACACCACCACCACCACCAGCCTGCACAGCGGTAACAAGGCATGATGGATCCATGTTCTCATTCTGTTTATGCCAAATTCTGACTCTACCATCTGAATGTCTCAACAGAAATTGAGACTCATCAGATCAGGCAAAATTTTTCCAGTCTTCAATATTTTTCCAGTCTTCAACTGTCCAAATTTGGTGAGCTCTTGCAAATTGTAGCCTCTTTTTCCTATTTGTAGTGGAGATGAGTGGTACCCGGTGGGGTCTTCTGCTGTTGTAGCCCATCCGCCTCAAGGTTGTGCGTGTTGTGGCTTCACAAATGCTTTGCTGCATACCTCGGTTGTAACGAGTGGTTATTTCAGTCAAAGTTGCTCTTCTAAACTTTTTTTCCCATTCTAACATTCAGTTTGGAGTTCAGGAGATTGTCTTAACCAGGATCACACCCTAAATGCATTGACATAGCTGCCACGTGTTTGGTTGATTAGATTAGATTTGGTTGATTAGTAATACAAACAAGTAATTATTGAGTACCAAATCAGCATATTAGAATTATTTTGGTCACTGAAAATGGAACTTTTAATTTACAGAAAATAAGCAAAAATAAAGGAATAAAGGAACAGAGCAAGGCGAGCATTTGAGCTTATAAAACTTAAACTTTGTTATTTATTTATTAAATGAGCGATCATTTCACTTGATAAGACCCTTATTCATCATCTGGAATCGTTTAAAGCCCTTTGAACAGTTTGCACTGAAACTTCTTTTAGACCTTGAACAGTTTGGTGCCCAGAAAAATGCATTATATGGAGAAAAATCCTGGAATGTTTTCATAAAAAACCCTATTTTCTTTTCGAACTGAGGAAAGAATGACATGGACATCTTGGATGACATGGGGGTGAGTAAATCTTCAGCAAAACTACTCCTTCAACCCTAACCCTATAGTAAGTACATGTTGCTAATTATTAAAACTGTAACAAGGACACCTTCAAATAAAGTGAACCTTTCTTTCTTTTTTGGCTGTAAAGGTTTTTTTGTCCGTTAATATCCCATATTAACTAACATTAGTCAGGTGTCTAGATTTTCCTAGCCTGCCAAACATTCATCAACACTCTGCTTGCAAATTTGATTTCCATGGTGACAGTGTGGTCTGATTTGTGGATTCCACTTCAAAATTGTCAGTAATGTAATGTATTTTGGGAACTGGATCTATCTTAAATATGGAACTGATTACAGAAGCATGGCACTATTGCTTAGCAGCCTTGAAGCTCATGGTAGTTCAATCTCAAAAAAATAAAAATATAAATAAATGTTATACAATAACTACAAAAATCAATTATGGGTATTCTAAATGACATTTCTACATCCAGACCTTCACAAACTATTCAAGTCCAAACGCAACGACCTCAAAAGCACTCCTACACAAACATTTCCGAATACACAAACACACACAAAGATGCCCTGAAGCAAAAACAGATGTACACACACACACACACACAGTTGACCACAAAGCCTGCCCCACTGTCAATACAATTATCACACTCAATTGTTTAGATGAATATTTCATTATGTGTACATTTCTTGTTTAGCCAGAGCGTTCAGGGGTTCTGGCTCTGAGTTCAGATGAGAGACACACAATTACATTCAGTTGCTGTGAAAATCAACTGCACTCTGTCCCCTTCTAAACTCCATTAATGAATGAAATAATATTTCATATGGGAACCCCAGTGAGACATCGATACTAAATTATTAATACATGCCTGTATGCGTGTGTTTAAGAGTGAGTGTATATTTTTCAACGTCTACTCAGACTAACAATGCGGCTATGTTAAACACTCTATTTCTCTTCCCCTTCCTTTTCCCTTCTCTCTCTCTCTCTCTCTCTCTCTCTCTCTCTCTCTCTCTTGCACTTTTTTTGTCTGGTAGCATCATTTCTATGCAGACAGCGACATAAACACTCTCCCTCATAAACACACTATTAGATTATGGAAATGAGAGCGGGGAGCATCCATTCCAGCTTAATTCCTAAAGGAAGGCTTTTTATCTGAACTAATAAATATAAAACATCCCTGCATCAGGTGTTTTGTGAAGGCTATTGTGTAAATATAATGCAAAATATGGAATAATAAGCACAGGATCTAATGGGGAAACGCTAACACGCCTGACACAGTGCCTCATTAATGCTCTTCAGAGACTTTGTTTCTGATGATCAAAAGACTATCAACAGACTCACTGATGCGACGCTATTACTGAAATTACAGAATACATCTGAGGTTATGATATACTGTCACAAACAATTGGTTGAGAATGCAGAAACCAGTTTCAAGAAGCTTGCACGAGTGAGTTATTGTGGAAGAGATGGAGAACTAAGTTATGCTTTAGCTTGGGTGGTTTTTGCCTGGAGGTTCAGCGACTAACTTTTTCAAACGAGACCTGGAAAATTAGCATGTAGGAGTTATAATGAGTCATTTTTAATCACAGTAATCTGTATATATTACACACTTTCTTTGTTAAATTAATGAAAAAACGAGTGTCTATTTTTGGAAAATCACACATTTTAAATATTTTGTCCTTGTATTTGAAACTTAATGAGCATAAAACAAACCAAAAAAAAAAAAAGACAGAGAAACACTAAAAGAAAGGTAACACTTTATTTCAGTAGTTTAGACATTCTACTAACTATATGTATGTAGATGTCAACAAACTCTCGTTAGATTAGTTGTAGACTGTTGGGTTAGGGTTAATAGAATAAGTTGATGTTACTTATAGTCAGTAAAAAGTCTTTTGGGAGCATCAAAAATATGTAAGCCGATATTAAGCAGACTTATTCTTAATATAACAATATTATTGCTGCATTAACTTGATTATTGAACTAACAATCATTAACATGATTCTGGACGGTGACATCGCTGTATTTCTCCAGACACTACCGGTCAAAAGTTTAAGATCGGTAAGATTTTTTATGTTTTTTAAAAGAAGTCTCTTCTGCTCACCAAAGCTGCAATTTTTTGATAAAAAATACACAAAAAACACATTAATATTGTGAAATATTATGACAATTTAAAATGACTTTTTTTATGTTAATATATATTAAAATGTAATTTATTCCTCTGAAAAAAAGCTGAATTTTCAGCATCATTACTCCAGTCTTCAGTGTCACATGATCCTTCACAAATGATTTTATGCTCCAAAAACATGTATGATTATTATGCATGTTGAAAACAGTTTTTTTACATTTTTATTTCAGGATTCTTTGATGAATAGAAAGTTCAAAGAACAGCATTTCTTTAATTAGAATCTTTTCTAACATTATAAATGTCTTTACTGTAACTTTTGATTAATGTAACTCATCCTTGATGAATAGAAGTATTGTTTCTTATTTATTTCCCCAAAAATTAAAATACAAATTCTTACTGACCCCAAACTTTTTAAAGGGTAGTGTTTAATAATGTAACAAAAGCTTTCCATTTCAGATAAAAGCTGTTCTTTTGAACTTTCTATTCAGATTCTATTAAGTTGGACTATTTTCTTCTAAGATCTGCTGTACAGCCGAAACTTTGTTGTATTTTTTCCATGTCACCATAAAGCTGCTCTAAAACAGTCTGAATCGTAAAAAGTGCCATATAAATAAAGGTGAGTTGATTTGACTTGACTCTAATAACTGGTATTTGACATGTTGCAAAGTTACTGTATAGTTAGAATGTCTAAAGTGGGCTATAGAAATAAAGTGAAACCAGAAGATTAACAAATTGCACATGAATATGTCTGGAAGCAGGGCAAAAAGTTCCATTACATTTCTGATTGCATGTCATTTCTAAAGTCATTGTAAAAGCCAACACATGCACAACTAGGAGTGTACTCCTACATTAATACAACAGGTTATATCTTACCATACTGTACATACATCGTATTGTAGTATAATGGTCTCTCTTATGGTATTCACCTTTTTCTTAACATAAAAGCAGGCGCTGCCATTGTAGCTTGATTATTTATCGAGGTTTCGATTCTCATCTGCCATCAGTTATTTTATATGTTATGCTGCCTGATATTGGAAATCATATCATTTGAATTTATTACAGTAATCTTTAACTAAAATCATAAATATCTGACTATTTACTGCATTTAGTTATTCTTCCAGATATTTACTGTAGCAGGGAATGAATTCGAAGGTGCAAACACTCATAAACAATTGCTTACTTCTGCATTGCCAAGTTAAATATATGAAGAATTATATCTTTGGTAATGTAGTGCTATAGGATGCACTGTGCTTAATTACAATATGAGGCATTTTGTTGTTGATTTTTTAACATTAAATCGTAATAATTAAATGATCAGATCTTTTCAGAAGCACAAAACAATTAAGTGTTTTTATTTTCTTCTTGAAGCACATTATTAGTGAAATTGTGCTCACTGTATAAAATTAATACTTAAAAGTTAATCACATGCGAATGAGATACACTCAAAGGCCTAAAATGAACTGTTGCCAGCTGTTTAAAAATGTGTGGCAACTTTTTGGATGGGATGGATAGATCCAATGAGTTTAATGCATATAGAAAACATTTTATCATAAAATGTTTACAAACACCAGGAATCCTAAATTATGTTTATTAATTAATGGATTGAGGTTACACTTGGGGCGTCTTTACAAAGCAAACCAGCTTCCTGTTAAAGTACACTTTGCTTCTCTTTATACATTCAAATCACATACTTCCTTTTCTCACTTCTTTAAACACTACTGCAGAACCGAACATTAAATGCCAAGCTAGAGAAGAGGAGAAAATAAATGGCGTTCTTTTGTCTAGTCTCCCACAGAACACACATGAACCCTAGACCTTCTGTCTGCTCTCTGCAATCAGAAACACTGGAGTAATTTCTGCGGCTCCGGTCTTCACAGGAAACCAGGCCAGTGTGAGAGTGAAAGTCACATGAATTATGCAGCAGGGACACCTGTGTGTGTGTGTCTGCCGCTGGAAGAGTCCAGAATGAGAATATTTTACATTATATCTGGATCAGTTTGTCAGGACAAGGTTTTATTCTGCATTTTTTTTTCCAGCAGGTGCATCACGATAGAAGTGCCGTTTTAACTTCCAACAACTTTGTAGCATTTGTATCTCCTTTGAATCTTATGTGCAAGTAAAAATAATAACGCAGTTTTTTTTTGCACATTGCACAAACACAGTCAGTTAATGATTAATCTGAAATATTAAAATGAAAGGGTGGTGATGGGGGAGGGCATAACTATCTATTTTAAACAAGTAGCCTAAATGTGATTATCAGAATAAATATATTCACAAATTTGAAAATGTTCATGAACAGTCTTTGCACTTGACACATTTCATTTACACCTTCAATATTTGTAGTGTGAAAACAATTATGTAAAAGTTTCCAAAAGTCTTTCTCTGCAGATGTAATTTCCATCAAACAGCAATTTTGCTCTTAAAGAGCAACATGCATGTTGAATTTATTTCTGAATTAATACTTTAAATTGTCTGCAGAGGTCTTTTAAAAACACGTATGTAAAAATTACTGAATGAAATTTCATTTGATGTCGAGATTTTGATGAAAATGCGCTGAGGCTCTGGAATACGCCTTTCCCGCAAGCAACGCGTCATATGACGTAGCCCGAGGAAAACAAATGAGCTCGCGGTCCGCTTTCTCATTGTTGGGTGTTGATGTAGTTAGAGCAGTAGTGAGAGACAGAAAGTTTTAGATCGAGTTTTAGAGAAGCCATAATGGTAAATTATTGTGTTTGTGCTTGTTGCACGAATTCCAGCCTGTCAGGACATCATATCCATCATTTTCCTTCAAGGAAAAACAAGGCTTTTTGGTCTTGGGTGCGTTATGTGTAGGTGAATAGAGCAGACTTGACTGCCACATCTTTTACCACACACACTTGGTCGTTTGTGGCGCACATTTCACTCGCTTTAAATGGTATCACTAACTGCATTTGAAAAGCATTATTTATTTGTTGTTATGACATGGTCATTAGTCAATGTTGATAGTGCTAACCAGCTTGGATGGACTGCATAATCACTGTCAGCGTAGAATATGAGAAGACAAAATGTTGCTGGCTTAAATTAAAACAATCTAAATGGATGTTTAAGCAAGAACAAAGTTGAATGTATGTTTGCTTAAGCAGATTTATTACAAAACACCAAGGTACTAGCCGTACCAGTAGATGAACCAGCGTTAGCCACGGTGCTAACTTACATGAACTCACTTGCCCTATTCGCCACTGGTTTTCTCGACACCACAACTCTAACGTTACTTCTCTCCTCTGCCCATTGTTCATCCCCCGATCTTCCCCTGACTTCTATCTCGCCTAGAAGGCTCATAATTATATGCCTGTGGGTCATCATAGGCATATTCGTCAACATCGGAGAACGCGGTTTCGTGGTTCACATCCATTGTAACCTGAGCCTGAACTTGAACAGACTCCCTCGGAGATCGTCACTTCCGGTTATTGTGTCGTAGACGCGGAGTTATTTTATCACAATTTTTTCTCAAAATATCGTTAATGGCTAAATATATATTACTCCAGTTCAGAAAATCTAGTTGTTTTATCGTCAACATACACTATGCTATATAGGGGTGTCCAACCTGCATGTTGCTCTTTAATGCAGCATTATGTTACTTTTGAAATTTTGCTCTCGGGGTCCCCCTACAGTTTGGAAACAGTATTGTCTTCTACTGTCGTAAAATCGGTCAGGGTTACACTAGGGAATACACACGTGCATTTGTTGACAAGCGATACCCCGAACTCTTGGGCAGACTTCATTGTTGCGTGTGAAATGTCTATATTTCAGCATGTCATATGAATATAGTTCCATGTGCTTTATTTTTATCAAACGTCAAAAGATCGCTGTAGCTCACGTTTACAAGCCAGCATCTTTATAATAACGTTAGCCTATTGGCTACTGTTTTACATAATGGATATGCTAATTGAATAGCTGGGTTTCAGTCACGTGATTATGATGACGTGCGGAATTCAGATGGAGGGCAGGGAGTGAAGAGCGCAATGGACGAGATGGAGGCAAGTCCGTACTGTACTACTTTACATGCTATTACAAGAGAAAGAAATAAACAAAAAAATCAAACATATGTTGGACGTGATCCTTAAGTTATGAAGAGGAGTGATTTTTCAACTGAATTGAAATATTTTCCTGCCATCGAGGAGGTAGATATCAGCAAATACCTCGTCCCTCGTCTTACAGACATACTTTACAAAGTTCGGAAACGTTACACAGTGGCGTGACGTCATATAAAAACAAGGTATTCAATGTTTTTGTGGTAGATAATAGCCATGTCGTCAATATTATAATATCAAGCTATCATAGATGAATCTGCAAATTTGAAAAAATGATTTGCATTATGGCCTGAAGCAAGACACTTTCACCAGAAAAGTAAGTAACAAACATGACTATCAGCCTGCAGACATAGGATAGTTATTCTGACCGATTTTTTTGTCCGTCTAATCATGTATTATTTACTTGATTAAGCCCTTACCAAACTCAGTAATCAAGATACTTTCACGTCTCGAGCTGGCGCGAGCTGCCTGCCCCGGCTCTACGGGGATGCTTGAGTGTCTTTAGCGCCATCAAAAGAAAGCAATGCAGTCTATTGGATGCAGACACAACACATTACCATCAGTAAACCGATCGCGTGCGCACACTGTTTCTGACGCACTTCACATTTTGCTGAGGCCACAAAAAAACCATTGTTGGGCTCTTCGCTAAAAATTTGAGGAAGTGATGTATGCCATAAACCTACCCGCACCTCTGAAGTTACAGAGTGACAGTAAAAGCGATACAGACACTGTCAGGCTATGGCAGACCTGTCATTCAACCTATTGTAGGTCAATGTACCATCTCAAGAGTTTTGGAAAAATATTATACAGGTTGAAAAAGTTGCATAGTGCTGCTTTAACTTTTTCCCGCCATTGATGGATTTTCCTGGCAATCCATGTATTTCCTGTTATAAGATAGGGGTTGATATTACGGAATGTACAGAATCTTTGGATTCGAAACACAGGCGAAGCAACAGAAACAAGCATTGCTTACACACACACACACACACACACACGTTCCTGATCATCAAACATTACACATTGAAATTTCAATGCTAAACCCCAGTTAGAAATGTGGTTCAGAAAACAACAGACAAAATTCTCCAGGATGCATGCAGTAGGTGTCATACTGTAGGCCTATATTGTTAAACTAATTAAAATAACTAGTGAGAGTGTAAAACATATTGTAAGTTACTTTAAACAAAGTGCCTATAGATGGAAAAACACCTGCATATAGTTTTATTTAATAAACTGATATACCAAAATCTGTTCTGCTAGTTAAGGACAATTATACAAGAGTGACATACTGTACGTTTACGTGCAAGTTCTAAAATTAAATGATAGAAAAACAGATGCGTCTCCATACAAATAATAACCATCATAATCATTCTGTCCATTATTGTGTGCACATCAAATGCGTCATGCATGAATTTGATAAGATACATATGGTTGTGTAGAAGGAACTAAGTGCTGTATCTAATGGTTTTGTTATTCCCTGACTTTGATGGATTACCCAAATGGCTCATATACCGGAAGAAATTTATCTTCTCTTGTGCCATCATTACTTTCAAATTTGCATATTAACAATCTGGGCATGTGCAATCATGAAGTTTGGCGTCTGACTAATACGCTGAAAACTTTTTCTATTTATTTATTTTCCACTTCTTCTTTTTTAATTACTGCGGTTTTGTTTGTATACCTTCGCTGCATGATTTTCTTCTTCTGGTTTGTTTTTCCTTTTATTAAAAATAATGAGGAGGACTACATCTGTTTTTACATCTGATTACAAGACTGGAGTAGCTGTGCATCAAAGATATTTCAAATGACCTTCCATGTGACTGAATCAAGGGAGAGAAATCAAAGCCATGCTAATACGGAATACAGTAGACCAGATTAAAACGCTGTGGTTTTATTTATGCTGGTTTATGTTTAGAAAGTGCGTAATGGACTTTAATGTTCCAAGCGAAGATCTGAAGTAATGCTTAGCAAGAACATAAACAACTGAGCCTCCAGAAACTGTTTGTTACCTTTGCATTGTTTTCCGTAATTATCAGATTCGATGTGGGAGATACACGTGTGTGTGTGTTTGATAGGGACTAAAACAGTTATACTAAAGCAGTACTCTTCAGCTGTGAAGCTCAACATAGAATGCCCCCCTCTCCCCCCATTGTGTTTTTCTTTCTTTCTGTTTTGCCACTTCCAAACTGAATCTCACGGTACTGATATGAAGCATTATTAATGTAGGACCGGCTGTAGCTGCAGCTGGCCTTGGTCCGTTTCATGTCTTAATGTGGAGCCTTTTGCTTTTCAAATCTGCAGAGATGAACTAGCATTGCTTGCACAAACAATGATTAATATCTGACTTCAAAGCTCCTTAGTTTTCATCAATAAATTGTAATTGAGATTAATACTGAAAGGCAAAAGCATGATGCATTCTAAACAGTTTCTTGCATCTAAATATGAAGCCAGACTAGTTAGTTCTAAATATTCAAGGAGCTGCGATGTCAAATTAGCGTCCAGTGGATATTTAGAAGAATAACACGCTGGATTGAGATTAGGTGGTTAATATTCACATACTGACACTTCCAAAAAGACATCAAGAAGAAGATGACAGATGTACTATGCAGCTCGCGGGTGGTATTCTCTGGCAATTAATTGCTGATTTTGGATTGTGACACTCCAAGAAATGGTCCTTGAATACACATTGAATATCCTAATCTAAAGAGAATGACTCACACTCCTCACACGCGCGGTTGTGATATTCTATGAACATCAATCCAAGATTTGGATTAGTATAAATCTCTCTGTTGGCTCTCTGCACCATTTCAAACCCACCATCCTCTCACCCTCCACCCCTCTCCAAAGAAGAGAATTGGCAGTTTGATAACTGAATGACAAATGTTAGAGAAACAGTCTGAACCATGATCACATCCATAATCCTTCCAGGCCTGTCAGAGAGAGTGGGAAAAAGCCAGAGAAGATGAATATCCTGCTCAATAGACCCTAATACAAAGGAAAAACTTTTCTTGTGAAGACATTATTTGGTTTAATCTATTATTCTATTTACAGGGCTAAGTCCACAGCTGTTAAAGATGATTTGCTACACAAATGGCGTTTCATTGGGTTATCATCATCTGATCATTCTGGTGTCATTTGATAAAAATGTACAATGAGGCTAAAACACTCTTGTTTTTGTTTTGATATGCGTGTAGTGAAAGATAATGCATTTATGCAGATAACTGTATTATTGCTTAATAATAATTGATGAGACAACACCACACAGCCATTGATAACAATATTAAACAATTTGAATTAAGACAGCAAATGCATCACTTATAAGTAAGTAGTAACTGTTCTTAATGCAGTATTGATGTGTCTATAAATAAGTTTTTAGAATAGTACTTATGAATAATTATACATGGGGCTTTAACTCATTATGAGCATAGGTTTCATAGAAAGTGTTGCCGAATTGTTTTCAATTTTAAAATATAGGGAAAACAGTATATTTTAGCCTCATTATAAACAAGTGTTGTCAGTGACTGATAGTTTGGCCACCACCCACTTATTACAAAATATGTGGCGTAAGCAAAGTGTGAACTGCATAATTTCATCTGTGTTTCAAGTTTGATCCATGTAAGTAGATTATGCCTTAAATAATTCCCTTATGACCCATATTATACATGCCATGGTTCTATACATTTCATGGTAATTCATGTCCATGGGGGAGTTTTGAAATTAGTCATTACCCAGTTTTACCCCATTAAGTTTTTTTTTTCTTTTTTCTTTTACAGTGAGTCAGCTATACATCATTAACAGTAATGGACTCCACAGGGCACATCTAGCTTGAATCATATTAATAAAACAACACCCTCATTGGCATATGCAATAGCACTGACAATAATATGACAAAAAAAAGCTATTGAGACTTTCTGGCCATTAAACCTGCAGGTTATTGTGAAAAAAAAAAACATTTAGAAAGAAAGAAAGAAAGAAAGAGTAAAAGCTCCCATCACTCATTTAGATGAAATTATCTGTGGAACTTATTTTCATGGTGTTCCCAAAAAGCATGACCAGCTTGAACTTAAAGAGAGGAAGTGGTAATCCTTTGGGATACAGGGTTTATCTCCTGAAGGCTCTGCCATGTCTGCTAATAGCATATGATTCAGCAGCGTTTAAAACCTCGATTTCTCACCACCAAATGGCCTGTGAGAGAAAATGTTACCAAATTGAGTTTAAAATGACTTCCTGAGGTTTTTACCTCAACAGTTTTGTCACCTTTTTCTTGCCCATCAGCGGAAATGAGGCATAAAATAATGACTTTTCTCCGTCTGTTTTCCATCCTGACCCTCTCAACCCAAATGACTGCCACCGTTCACAGGCCAGTTCATCCCACTGCCCTCTTCTCTCTAGAACACACGACTGCGAGGCTCTTTCTCACCACATCACAAGGGAAACCAGAATGACTGAGTCATTCGGCAAACTGTACACCTCAGTGGCTTCATCCTATATGTGACTTATCATTTTATGCTTATTTTTGTACTATAGAGTTTGATCTAGTTTTTTATTTATTTATGTACACTCGCCTAAATGATTATTAGGAACACCATACTAATACTGTGTTTGACCCCTTTCGCTGCCTAAATTCTACGTTGCATTGATTCAACAAGGTGCATTCTTTAGAAATGTTGGCCCATATTGATAGGATAGCATCTTGCAGTTGATGGAGATTTGTGGTATGCACATCCAGGGAACGAAGCTCCCATTCCACCACATCCCAAAGATTCTCTATTGGGTTGAGATCTGGTGACTGTGGGGGCCATTTTAGTACAGTGAACTCATTGTCATGTTCAAGAAACCAATTTGAAATGATTCGAGCTTTGTGATGTGGTGCATTATCCTGCTGGAAGTAGCCATGGTGTACATGGTGGCCATAAAGGGATGGACATGGTGAGAAACAATTCTCAGGTAGGCCGTGGCATTTAAACAATGCCCAATTGGTTCTAAGGGGCCTAAAGTGTGCCAAGAAAACATTCCCCACACCATTACACCACCACCACCACAAGCCTGCACAGTGGTAACAAGGCATGATGGATCCATGTTCTCATTCTGTTTACGACAAATTCTAATTCTACCATCTGAATGTCTCAACAGAAATCGAGACTCATCAAACCAGGCAACAGATTGTGAAATACTCAGACCAGCCCGTCTGGTACCAAGAAACATACCACACTGCTTAAAACACCTTTCTTTCACATTCTGACATTCAGTTTGGAGTTCAGGAGATCTTGACCAGGACTACACCCCTAAATGCACTGAAGCAACTGCCATGTGATTGGTTGATTAGACACTTGCATTAATGAGGAATTGAACAGGTGTTCCTAATAATCCTTTAGGTGAGTGTATAATGGTAGCACTTAAAAAAAATATCACTATTACTATTTCATTTACTTTTTTTATTTTTTAATAATACATTTAATACTTAAACTTAAACTTCCAAAGGGTTACCAAGGCAACATTTCATCATTTATTTTTAATCCAATATTTTTATTTTACTGCACATTATTTCAGCCTTAATTCAATTAACAAAAACTATTTATATACTTTTTGGCCATTTTTTATTTGTTTATATTTTATTTACTCTAATCTCGAAATTAAAGCCCCTAAAAAGACATGGTAATAGAAAAGAATAATAATAATAATAATGAAATAATAAAAAAAATTCAAAGTCAATGCTTTTGCCTTCCCCTGAGAAACTTTGTTCTTTGTGTGAGAGGTTGCCAAGAGTATTGCGAGAACACAAAACATTTGTGAGATAGAATGCAAGAGCATTTTTTTCACTATGTTCACCATGTCCCTTCAGGGGCTCTGTATGAAACAAATCAAAACCGATTGACTCTTTTATTAGAAAGATCAAGAACAGACTGTTAACTTTCAATTGGAGTCCATGTAACTAAAATATGTCATTTACCTTGCATTTGGTGACTCTAGAGGTGCATAAATTACACGCTTCTCTTTTAATTTACAATTTCCAGTGAAGTAACAATGCGTGCAATACATTAAGGACTCAAACTTCCCCACAGTTGCTTATTCTGTCCTGTTAAGCCCCTTCATCACCATCTATTTATTTAAGACCGCATCTAGGAAATTGTTTGTGACAGCTCATATTGGAAAAACAGCGTGTTGATGAAGAGAAGTGTGCATTAGCATTCTAATGAAAATAGTGGGATTCTGTATGACTCCGTGTCTTGATTCATTGCTTAATGGAGAGCCTCTCTCATCACCATGCTGCAGAATACCTATCACATACCTCAAAGAGATACGCTACCCAAGGTGTAGTGCACTCTTATCTGAATCATCATTACACAAAGTAAAACTGTGCAGGATTGATATGTTATCATCATTATGAAGGCTGGAATCAAGCCTGGATACTGGAAACAAATACTCCTGGCTTCTACAAACAACAGTTTTGATCCAAGCATTGAGGTCCTTCAAAATGGATTGTGTCTAAACCTCTAGTTTATAGATTTGAGCATATAACATTAAACCCAGGAAGGACTTTGAATGTCGAAATGTTACTTTAGTTGCTTCAGGACTAAAATTTAACATTGGACATCAAATGGCAACCTAACACCATATTTTGTGTACAAATCCCGGACGAGCCCCCAAATTTGAGTTGCTTCATTAATTGCAACTGGTGTTGTACTGTGTGCTTGTTGTGCTGTGAAAATGTAGCACAGTCGTGTGATTAATGTGCTCTTGTATGATGACTTTGATCTTGTGTGATTTGTATCAAAACGTCAGAGTTGATGATCTCATCTGTATGCGTATGATTATTTGAGAAGCCGTAGGGGGTGAGTGCCTTGTTTCCTTTTTAGGCTGAAAGGCCATTGTTTTTCTCCTATTTATTGTGTTAGTTAAGGAGGTAGGGTAATTAATTGTATGTTTTGTTTTCTTTTATTTTGATTCATAGGTAAGTACGTTTCTTTGGGAAAGTTAGTTTCGTTTGGTTTGTTATTTTGGCATGAGCTTACCCTTAAAGATCTTGCTTCTAATCTTTTTCCTGTTCGTTTTCTTTGTTAATTTATTTTCAAGATATTGTTTTGTGAATGGTAAGCAATGCTGCTTTTAAAACAAATCCAAAATGACAATGAATTCAAGCTAACTGGAGGAATTGGTGTTGTTTTATGTTACCGCCTGACCTAGACCAGGGACCGTAACATAAATTGGGGCTTGTCCGGGATATGAACCCGGACCTCTCGCACCCAAAGCGAGAATCATACCCCTAGACCAAAAAGCAAAGAATTAATGAGTGATATTGCTAAGAAGGTGTTGGTAATTAAGGTAGTCTTGTTTTATTCTGTCTTACACTTCTGTTCAAAACTTTTGGGTCAAATGTTTTTATTTTTTATTTCTTTTATTATTATTATTTATCATGCTCACCAAGACTGCATTTATTTGATCAGAAATGCAATCAAAATAGCAATACTGTGAAATGATATTGCAATTTATGAAAAATGTCCATTTTGGTGTCTACATAACGTGGGCAGATGAATTTGATTTCAAAAAGTTTAATTAGAAAACCTTTGATGTCAAATACAAAAGATATGCTAAGCATTTTTCTTTTCTTTTAAAAGTTGATAAGCTTATTTGTAAGCTGTCCTGCACACTATATAGTTAGTTAGTTACAGTTTTTTTTATTTGCATTTCGCTTTTGAAATTTTGTTTTTATTTCTTTTTGGGTCACAACCCACCGATTGACATTCACCTGTTCATAACAATTACTTAATGTCAAGGAATGAATTATCAGTGAGCTGATCTGTTAAAAAATATACAAGAATATAACAGGCATCATGATTGTGCTGAATGAGTTAACCTTTGCCGGTGCAATTCTGACCCTTCCGACTGATTGCTTAGAGATTATCCCGAGATCAACAGAAAACAATTCATTAACTTCCCATAATATCGTTAATTAGACATTTTCACAACCTAACTGGCAGAGGAATAAAACCGCATAGAAAGTGATTCATTACTGAGTAGGACCTTGATTTATAATTTGATGATTTCAATTATCTTGGCTGATGATGAGTACCTGCTCTGCAGACTCAGCTGTCACAGGTGCTGCCGTCCAACTGGAGATCTAATCTGACAAAGTATGAGGCAAAACACTACAAAGAACAGAGCTATTTCAAGCTTCATATTGGACAAGGCTTAATTATAATTGCATTGTCTAAATAAGACTATTACCGGTTTCCAATTTATAACGTAATAGGCTCCGTTATCATCGGTACGGTAGTGTTAAGTAAACCTTTAGAGATCAACACTTTTGATATGTAATTTGATTGGTCTGAGATTATGTAAGTGAACAGTATATTAACTAACAGGCTCTCATGGATGATCAGAATCTATGGCAGCTGTGTTGTCAACAGGATGAAACTGCATGCAAAGTGATTCATTATAGATCTGCGTCTTAATTAATGTGTTTGACATTCAAATCGGGTATTTTGATTTAGAGTTCTCAAACACCATTGCTGAAACTGAAATCTGCCATTAATTTTCTCAAATAACACATTTCAACATGAAAGGGTATTCACATGATCCTAAAGTGACTTCTGCACTCAAATACAGCAGTTCATGGATGAAAACTACTGTACATCTTTCCTTAAAATGTGAATATTTTTCACTACATTCTGCACAGGGATGTGCACAGACATTTTGAGGGGCGGGGGCTCAAGTGAAAAAAAGGGCACTTCTCATAATTACGTTTATATATATATATATATATATATATATATATATATATATATATTTTTTTTTTTACTTTTTAAAGAAAAAAGTATACATATTAACTAGGGGTGTAACGATACTGAACTCAAGGTATGATATTATTGCGATACTCCAAGACATATGGTAAAAGGTTAACAAAGAATGTACTGTTGATTAAACTTTTATATTACATTGTGGGTATAAATGAATAGGTTGGACTTGGTGCTGGTAACCCAAGGACAATGGTGACACCAGAATACCACTCATCTCCACTACAAATAGAAAAAAAAACAGGCTGCAATTTGCAAGAGCTCACCAAAATTGGACAGTTGAAGACTGGAAAAATGTTGCCTGGTCTGATGAGTCTCAATTTCTGTTGAGACATTCAGATGGTAGAGTAAGAATATGGCGTAAACAGAATGAGAACATGGATCCATCATGCCTTGTTACCCCTGTGCAGGCTGCTGGTGGTGGTGTAATGGTGTGGGGGATGTTTCTTGGCACACTTTAGGTTTTTAGAGCCAATTGGGCATCATTTAAATGCCACGGCCAACCTGAGCATTGTTTCTGACCATGTCCATCCCTTTATGGCCACCATGTACCCATCCTCTGATGGCTACTTCCAGCAGGATAATGTACCATGTCACAAAGCTCGAATCATTTCAAACTGGTTTCTTGAACAAGACAATGACTACACTGTACAAGATGCTATCCTATCAATATGGGCCAACATTTCTAAAGAATGCTTTCAGCACCTTGTTGAATCGATGCCACATAGAACTAAGGCAGTTCTGAAGGTGAATGGGGGTCAAACACAGTATTAGTATGGTGTTCCTAATAGTCCTTTAGGTGAGTGTATACTGGGAATTTCAATAAAGCATATACACCTTTAACTCCCCATCCTTTCTGAATACTGACATTGTCCATCTGGATAGAGCTAATCTATCTTTGTAAAGTGGAGCTGCAGAGCCATGTATCATGAGCAGGTCTCTGTGGCGTTTCCCCATCATCCTTGTTTGTCTCCTGAAACAGCCTTGAATGGTGTTAGCAGAAGTGATACATGACTCCCCAGACTCCTCTCACAAAGGCCACACACCGGAACTGCAAACAACCATTTGCAGGGATGAGAAAGAGAGAGAGAGGAGTGTGGTAGAAAAGTATTTATCGGTGGAGGTGATTAATGGATGCATGGAACCTGTAAGGACATATGAGGTAGAGAAATAGATGTCAACCACTCCAAACTCCATTCCGCCCCATTCTTTCAGTGCATCACTTGGTTTCGTTTCTCAGGCTTTGCCCATTTTCTCATCTTATGTCTCTCTGTCTTAGACTTGAGGTGTGTTTTTCTCTTCAGCTGTCAAGATGAAAACCTTGTAAACCCCAAAGAGCAGCTTTTCAGGACTGGGAGGGAAAAGGAATTCTGTTCTGTACAGTCCGTCTTGTTCTTTAAAAGATGTTAACAGTGAAGGTTTATATTTGTCTGTTTCTTTCTGTACACCTGGAGGATACAGACGGCTGTCAGCTCTCAGCTTCAATCATGTAGTGATATCAAATTGATTACGGAAAATCTCATCATGGGCTTTCTTTTCTCCATGATAACCTGGATGATTTATATGTGAAAGCACATCTGTAAAAATGACCTAGTAATATGAACTGCACTCACGGACCATCTGGACCACCATCTGATAATGATTAAGAATATTTAATGAGCAATGCATTTGGGTGGGCCTTCATTATTACATCGGGGGAAAAAACCTGACTGAAATATTTGTGGGGAAAAATAAATACAATAATAATAAATACAACACTGGTATTTATGTTGATGCATAACTTCCATGACTTTTATAACTACTTATAACTATTATGACACATTGGAAATTATACATTTACACTTACAGTATAAAGTTATTCTGCTGAACCTGCATCTGAAGTAATTGGTGATGATACTTTTTTTGGTGTCATTTTCATTTGGAGCTCAGTGGTACATGTTTTAATGTGTTGTTTTTTTGGAAGTGCTGCTCTGCTGGCATTTTGTGTCAGAAACAGGGTTTTCTTTTTCATCTGGTCGATTAAAACAGAGCCCAGTGTGCCGCTTTGGGCATGGAACACAGTTTACCAGCGGCTGCCTGAAGTATATTTGATGAAAGTTGATGCTGATGAGGTTTACATTTTAGTCAGCCAACCAAGAAAGAAAACTTAAATGAAACAAGACACTTCAGCAGAGCAGAACTTCTACAGAAATCAACAGAATAAGGGGCAGATTTACTAACAGCATGTGAAAAAAAAGCGTATTTAAATTGTAAATATATTATATACAGAAAGCGATCAAACTCTTTCCACACAGTGACAGCGCGAGTTTATCTGGACACTTGCCAAACTCGTTATGAATTCAATGACGCACGTCACACTGCACAACTGAAGCTCATGCTGTATTTACATGATTGTGTCTGCATTAGAGAGAGCAGAAACTAGTGCTGGGCGGTTTGACCAAAAATTGATATCACGGTTTTTTTCAAAATCATAACGGTTTTTCGGTTCGGTTCGGTTTTTTTTATTTTTTTATTTTTTTTTTTATGCATAGTCAGGTGTTCAATGCATTTTCTACTGGTTAAGAGAGGAATTACTGCAGTAAATTGGCTTAGGATGGTCTATTTTACTGTCATTAGTGAATATTGTAGAATAATTCCACACTAGTAATACAGGTTTGCATGGCCCCAGAAAATTATGCTGTTTACAAATAAGAGCCATTCATGATTCTAATGAAGTGAGGAATTAAAATGCAAAGACAACTGCCGTCAAAATACAGAACTTTTATTTTAAACAACACAATTAGAACAACTTGGAATACTTTTGCTAGTTCAAGTACAAATCCACGAACATTACGTGCATTCAAGTAAATATAAAAGGAAATCTTGTCTTGCATTGCTTTTGAGGTCTATTAAAGAAATTAAAACAAAATTATGCAACTTGCATTAGTTATTCCTTCAAAAGTATTGCTTCGAAACCAGAACAAACATAAAATAAATATAAAGTGCTAACTTACTTGGCACACAGGATTATCCTGTATAATGGAAACAATATTTGGCTCTGACTTTTCTTTAGCTTTCCCTGTGTTACATGCTGATGTGGAGGGCGCTGAATCCGCGACTGATTTAATACATTCTTGATATTCCAAGACATGTTTGCGGCTAAGGCGCTGGAGCAATTTGCTTGTGTTGCCGGGTCATTCTCCCCAGCGGAGAATTTTAGCCGGACAGCACTTACATAATGGTTGTTTGTTCAACGTTGGATTTTTGGAAAACAAAAAACCTCCAAACAACAGTCCCGGCTCCTCTTTTTGGCACAAGTTCTTCTTCGGTGTCATCACTGTCATGTTGTACTAATTCTTCAGCATCCATCGTCCATGTAACGTAACAGAGCGCTGCTGTTTGTTTACCCTCGTCGGTGCTCAGTAGTGCAACGGGTAAAGGGTCCGTCTGAAACAGTGTTGCGCACTGCCACTCTATGGTTGCGCAGCGTAACGGTCGTTCCGAACGTTATGTAATTAAATACACCGGTATGGCGGTTTATTCAAAATCAAAATCGTGACGAAAATATAAACCGGTTTTCGGTTTGAACCGGTTTACCGCCCAGCACTAGCAGAAACTGCGTTACAATGATAATATCTTCATCCTCGCGATCAACAGACTGTCCTCTGCTTGCTCAATGCTCATCACAGCAACATTTTATGTGATGGGAATAGATCGAAATACTTCAAAAACATCTCATGATTCGTTATTCTCGATAGCTGTAATAGTAAAAACATATAATAGCTGTAGTAAAATTATTCGAGAGAGTTTCACATGTAAACAACAACAGAGCGTCAAATAGAGCGTTCAGATCAGAGGCTAAAATAAGGCTCGGAGAAATGCCTTTTATTTCTAAATTATGACTATTTTTGATCTACAAAACATACTAGGGCAACCCAGGAAACATTATAAAATAATAATAAAAAAAAACATTCTAGGGCACCTTTAAATGAATCATGCAAGATGATTTACTGAGCTTTTGTGTAAGTCAATTTACTGGTATTTGCGCCATTATTTACCACCCCAAAACATCATGGGCTCTATCTTGCACCCGGCGCAAATGACTTTATACACTGACGCATTTATCATTCCTATTTTGCACTCGCGCAAAGCGGGCTTTTTTCCTCCACAGACGCACGTCGGTAAACTAACAAATGAACTTCTGGGCGGGTTGGCGCAAAACGGAGGCGTGTGTCGGCGCAAACAATCCCTGGTGCTATTTTGCAGTTCCAGAAAACAATTGCGCCAAAGACCAGAAAAAACCTGGTCTAAAGTCAGTGGCGCGTTGCGTGAATATTCAGATGCTATTTTAAGCGTGCATGCTTGGCCATAATACAGAGTGTGAACAACGCGGATACACTATAGATGATTCTCTCATCAACACAGATGCATTTTACTTTTTGCAAATGATACATTATTATACGGAAAAATATATAAACATGAGGGAAATCATTGTTGTGTCCATGATGATGGGAAAAACAGGCATAAAGCTTACACATTTACCCAAATTATTATATGCATGTTTAATCCGAAGCTAATTTGGGTGGGTTTGTCCCATCCCCAGTGTCCCTTCTCTTTCTTTTACGGCCCTGACGAGAACATCGTTCTACTCGGCTGTGAACCGATGCTGAAGCGCGCCTGGTAAATGCGCCGTTAAAATAGAATTGCGCCACGGAACAAGCGCATCTCGTTCATCATGCTCTTAAAGGGAATGTGATATGACGCTCTTATTGGTTTATTTCCGTTACGCCCAAACCACATCTATGAATAATGAAGCTACTCCAGACCAACCCCTTTTAGATTTGCGCCAGGCGCAAGAGGCATTTATCCCGCCAGGAAAATAGCAACAGCGCCGGGATCCGCCCACAAAGATAATTGCGCTTTGCGCTTTGACACTTGCGTTTCAGATCGTTAAAATAGGGCCCCATGTCTTAAATGCTAATTTGATTTGCAAGTCATCAGTATATTATGTGTAGAACTTTACAATGGCGCTCTCATGCTAATTTGCCCTGTTTAGTAAATCTGGGCCTATAACATTGCTAGTTAAAACTGAAAATTATACCCACGCACTGTTTGTTTTATTTATTTTATACATATATATATATATATATATATATATATATATATATATATATATATATATATATATATATATATATATATATACACATATATATATATATATATATATATATATATATATATACATATATATATATATATACATACATATATATATACATATATATATATATATATATATATATATATACAGGAACGGCTGATTAAATGCATTGAATATGCAATTAAGTCATAATAAATACAAAAATATAAATAAACATACATAATAACACACATAAACATATTTTAGCCAGCAAAATTATCAGGATATTGTGATGTACAAGGCTGTTATCACAGTATTTGGCACTTTGAAAGTGAGAGGCTAGGAAAAGTGGAAGGGAAAACTCTTGTTCATCCTCATTTTTATTTATTTATTTTTTTGCTGCCGACTAAAATTTTTCCCTGACGTTAAACTCTCACAAAAACTAAACTGAAGAATTTACCCTGCAGAGAAGTCAGCACAAACTGTTCCCTTCTGTTTGTGAAACTAATTTGTCTTTCTCGAAAGATGGAGATGTTCTTTGAGAAAACCAAGCTAAACTCAACGTTCTTTCCAGTGCTGGTGTTCACCCCATTAAAGAGCCTCTGACCTTTAACTAACCCCAGACATACACACTCACACACACTGGTTTCCATGTTGTATGGGGACTTAGACTGTTCAAACTGCATATTCTATCCCACTCCACCACTAACCCTACCCCTGAACTCCATCACAGAAAACATTCTGCACTT
Organism: Hybognathus amarus; assembly: GCA_030378365.1. NCBI lineage: Eukaryota > Metazoa > Chordata > Actinopteri > Cypriniformes > Leuciscidae > Hybognathus > Hybognathus amarus. Next base: position 66,920 of record JAQIUQ010001259.1, on the reverse strand, counting down.
TCGCATTTTCAAAACATCTCCATTTAGTATGATTTATAAGCAGCTTTCCTTTTTGTAGACCAAAACATTTTAATTTAAAAAGATTACTGCTAACACCAGACCAAGTACCATTAAGAATGAGACGTGGTCTGGAAACCACATGTTCATTTTCTCGTATTTGAGGCGTGGTTTACGAATGCCCAAGAGACGTATTATTGGGTGCTACAAATGTCTATCAAATGCGCCTGTACGTAGCTCATAGCAAATCGGTTCAATGAAACCAGATGACGTATGTAGAGCGACAGAAAATTAGATGATAAAGACGACGATGGGTCAGAGATTTAGGAGATTTATGTATACACAAAACGTGTTTCTCAATGGGTCCTTCTAAGTCATTTCCTTTAGAGGCTAGACAAGGCTCCTCTTTAGCATCCGGAGAACACGTAAATGGAACAGGCTAGCAAGTGCACGTTATCGCGTCATTACATCAGTGAAAGGTCCGCTTTCGGTGCTGCAAAAATAGTAGTGCTACTGGTTTGGTTGCTGTACCGCAGTCTTTAATCACATTTGAAAGTCCTTATTGTGTCTTGTCAGCCCTCATAGAAATAAATAACTTATAACATGGCTACCTACCAAATAAATCAATAATTTGACACAAAATATTGATTTAAAAAGGAGTTTATTACTTTGAAAACGATTATATTACCGGAGTGAACAACTGCGTCCATAGCAACACTATCTAGCTGTTAAAACACATGAAATGTTAGGCTAAAAAGGCTAACTTTATATGAAGTAAAAATTTAAAAAGTGAATCACCAGTAAAAGGGAACAGCTTTAAATCCCCCCTCTGCAAATCAGTTGAGCCGATATGTTTAATGTCAAACATTAGGCTTAGGCTGTATCAAAAGGTAGCTTCGAGTCCGCTGCCATGATGGGTCCATAAACATAAACAAACAGCTTCGTGTGTTGCATATACGTCATCATCGTCTTGCCACTCCCTCCCCGTTCTGTGATTAGTTCCCTATCTCAGGGGAAAATTTGGTTCATGGTGTCCAGGCTGCCTAGCAGCGTGAATAAAATCGTGCAGCATGGGAAAACCCAGGCTAGGTATTACCATCCTTGTAGGGAAATTTGATCCCATAACGTAGCGAATACCAGACAGACAGACACACACGCCTGCATGCACACGCCAACAAATAATACAATAAAATAAAATAAAATAAAATTGAGCTGTGTGGAAAAACATAAGACAGAAAATGATCAAATGGATTACTGGACAACTAGGAAAATAGACAATATTTCGGGTACTTCCCTCATATGATAGTGAATTGATTTTGCAGAAAAAGCATCAATGTGCAAATAGACTCAGAGTCAGTCAGACACACATGCAAAGATCCACACTCAACTGTGATTAGAGAGTGTTTTGGTCTGGGCTGAAGGCTGAATAAATGGGAGAGTGAGGCCTCCTGCAGCTCTTCAGAGTTATAATCACCCATCAGCAGGACTCAGGGAGAAATAAGGAGGGTGGAAATACGGGGCCGTTCTCGCAAACTGTTTTAGAGTTAATTACCACTGGATGCACTCACTGTTCTGAGATTTGAGCACTTGAATACAAAATTTCCTCCGGGAACTTGCTTTGGAGGTTTCATGGGCCCTTGTTCTATTTTTATTTATCTATTTGTTTATTTGTTTTTGGATGAAACTAGAAGTTCATGCACCATTGATTATAAAGCTGCAGAGAGTGTGATTATGAATGACCTGTAATAACCCTTGTCTCTAGTATTTAATATTATTAGTAGCCTTTATGTACAGTTAAGGTTCTTAAGAGAACACTAGTTAAGTTGTATCTTCTTTTAGAGTATTGTTCACTGCCTCAGTTCCAAATGTATTCCTGTTTTCTGTTCAGTTAATGTTTCAGAAACTTCACTCAGCACCACTGTTGCGATCTCTTGTGGATTTCTCGGTGGTGAAACATCATGATTTAAGAACTACAAATGTTAAAGCACATTTGGAGGAGTTATGCACTGTACAGTATATTGCCAATACATAAATAATAACACACACACGTTGGGTTTTGTAATGTTTTTTATACTGTACAAACTGTATATTCTTTCTGCTTACACTAAAACTTAACCTACGAAAAGTCCTGCAATTTTAAATTTTCAAAAAAGATCATGTTTTTCAAGTTTTTAAGCTTGTTTCCTCATGGGGAGCAAACTATGTCCCCACAAGGTCAAAATTTACTGGTATTTCTATAATTTGCATCCATAAGGTAGGGAATACCATGATGGGAAGCGTTTATTAATATCAAATAATTCATATTGACTCATACTCTTCATTGACGTATTTGATTTTTGAATACCAAGTAAAATACATTTTGAAAAAACGTTATCGGGGCAAAATGGTTGGTTGTGATATAAATTAAAGCTGCAAACAGCATTTATCTGGGGTTTCAAGCGATTTAAGGCCATTAAGAAAATGCGTAAAAATCTATTATTTTTTATTTAGCAAGCAGGCAAACACTTAGAAAACTTAGGAAACCAAAAGTAATTTATAAAAGATCAAGAATAATTCAGTCAAGAAAAAAATTGTAGTGATGTATATAATGTATGTTGGATTGATGTTTATAAGGAAGTTCATTCTGATAATGCATTGTCAACATTTGAAAGATTATTTTTTTCCTTTGGTGGACAAACATGCACCAATGAAAAAATGTACAGTGAAGAATCTTAGGGCACCATGGATTGTTAATGAAAAATTGAAAATCATTATGTTTGAGAGAAATGTGGCAAAGGGTACAGCAAACAGAACTGGGAACAAGGAGGATTGGGACGTCTATTGCAAATTAAGAAATCAAGCAACTAAAATGAATAGGAAAAAAGAAAATGTTTTACAAAATTAAAATAAGTGAATGTAAATATGATTGTAAAAACATTTCGGAGTACACTCAATTTAAAATTTAAAATTGTTTTAAGTTAAGTTGATCAATTAAGAGAATAAATGTTGTTTGGCAAAACCAGTTTGCCACATCTTTAATATCAGCATTGAAACAGGGATTTTTCCTTTAGCTTTGAAATATGCAAAGGTTATTCATCTACAGGAAAATGCAGCACTGGATTTGAATGGTCATAATAGTCAACTAATAAGTATGTGAGCAAATTCAATTAATCTTCAAGAAGAACAATTTGCTCTCTAATTTTCAGCATGCACATTGAGAGGGAACAGATTGATGACAATAACTTAGTAGGAGCAGCATTGTTAGATTTTAGCCCAGCTTTTGATGTACTGGATTATAAATTATAGCTGTTACAAATTTACTTATCAAACTGTACATTGGTTTAAACGTTAACTGTCTAATGTGTATTTAATAATGGAAGTTATTCAGATGTGAAAGAGTTGCAATGTGGTGTGCATCAAGGATGTTGTTTAAGACCAATTATCTTTCTCTTGTTTAAAATGTGCATGGACAGTCATGTATGCAGATGATAATACATTATATTTACCCGTGACATCAATTAAGCAGTTGTGTACTGTTTTGGATGAGGAAATACATGGTCATAAAGTAGGTGTGGAATAATGGTTGGGTGCGGTTATAGCAGTTTTTATGATTTTTTTTTTCCGTTTTATAGGACCAGAAAGTGGCCAATCATCGCATTTTTTTTCCATGTGACTTCAGATTGAGTCCCTATAGCGAACATATCTCTTTCCGTTTTACAAGTTATAGCGATTTTAATAAAAGTGGCCACTGTCACATCGGACATTTTAGTTCCCCTTAGCGAATGTGAATTGAAATGTTTAATTGTTTTAAAGATTATTGACAGTCACTCTCCAGATAATATTTCTGCAGTGGTTTGGTTCTGATCAGGCTTAAAACCTAGGAGTAGTCCACAAAAGTAGGCAAAGAAAAAATTACTCAATGCATGCATTGTCTGCATTGAACCAATAATTCCAACGATATAAGACACTTGGGCTTACGCCTAATAATTTAGGAGTTATGCGCCATTTTGTACTTTTGACCGCTGTAGCACCCCCGTCAGGCCGTTCGGGGCGCACCTTTGTAGGTGGTGTGTGTACTATCAGCCCTCAAAGTTTCAATTCTCTATGGCTTTCGGTCTGTTCGATCAGTTTTAGATAGAGAATGCTGCATCATGGGAAAATTAACAATAACAACAGGGTTTCAGCACTATGTGCTTGAACCCCTAATTACCCCACTGAGAGAGATAAATATGACAGTGAAGGGCATACTTGAGATTAAATGTGAGATAATTAAAGAAATATGACAAATATGAAAAAAATATTAAAGGGTTAGTTCATCCAAAAATGAAAATTAAGTCATTAATTACTCTACCCCCATGCTGTACCAACCCCGTAAGACCTTCGTTCATCTTCAGAACACAAATAAAGATATTTTTGATTTAATCTGAGAGGTGGATCACTCCTACATAGACTACCTAAGGGACTGGCATCTTGACGGCCCATAAAGTCATTAAAGAAAATGTTTAATATTCCATGTGCCTACAGTGGCTCAATTATAAGTTTATCAAGCGACTAGACTACTTTTTTGTGCCAAAAAAACACACAAATAATGACTTTATTCGACTATTCCATTACTTCCTTGGGTTGGTACAGCATGGGGTGAGTAATTGATGACTTAATTTTCATTTTTAGGTGAACTAACCCTTTAAGGTAAATACTAACTAATTAGCTATGAAAAAATAGACTATATTAGTGCATTTAAATAAATAAATTGGTACAAAATGATAGGCTTTTAAGCACAATACATATTTTGAAATGTGATGGAAATGACACCAAGGGCAAGCGTCCACGACTTTCACAACAAAATGACGAAAATGTCCAACAGTGGACAGACATGCCTCACAGGATAATTCTGTCATTGTTAGTAGGCAAATTAAATAAACTAGTCGGAGTGTGAAAAATTTGTCCGCAAGGCCAAAAGTGGCCATAGCTTAAAAAACACTCATCTACAACCAGCAGATTTTATGGGTGACAAAATGACAGGAAAACACTGTCCTGGTGTTTCCCATTATGAGTGAAGAACTTCCTCCAGTGGGAAAGTTTATGACTGTTCTCCATCGATCAGTGTCAACGAATGGAAAGCACTTAGAGGAAGAGAGAGCATGAAGAGGGTGGACATGCTCTGCAACGATCTGTAGGGAGCTGGCCTACTGAAAATACAGCAAGTCATTTAGTAACTGGATGTTAAAGGTGGTTCATTTGCTCATTTGTTGTTCTTCTGATAGGATGGAGGCACTGGTAAAACAATGCTTAGAGTTAAAGGGATATTTCACCCCAAAATTGAAATTATCTCATCATTTTAGTCACCCTTTACCATCCTCGATGTATATGACTTTCTTTCTTCAGTGAAACGAAAACTTCTTCAGGGGAAATTAAACGGATCAATTTCGTCCTCATCACTTATTGTGAAACACCTGTGATTCAGCAACTACCTGCTAATGCAACCAAGCAGCACCCATTCACTTGCTTTATATGGACTCACAGAGATTGATTATTTTTCTAAAAATCGTTGTGTTAATCCGAAGAAAGAAAGTCATTCACATTGGGGATGGCAAGAGAGTGAGTAAATGAGAATTTGCATGTTTGTGTAAACTATCCTTTTAAGGTTAATGTTTATTTTTTACTGAAGAAACACACACACACACACACAATATATATATATATATATATATATATATATATATATATATATATACATATATATATATATATATTCACACACACATATATAAACCAAATCATATTATTTGAGTAGCATTTTTCTTCAAACCCTCAAATTTAATAAACTCTTTGAATACAGACTGTTTACAAATAAAACATTTCTGTCCATTTTCATAAATGTCATTCCAAACTTCAATGTTATTACATTTCTAAATAAAACACTAAAACATTCTCCTCCACCACTGAATTGTTACCATTAGTAGTTTTTGTTCTCCAACAAAGCTCTGTGAACCTCCACAGGTTACGACTGTAAGTATATACAGTATGTGACATATGGAAAGGTTCTGCAGTTGACACTGTGTATACATCTGTATTTAGCAGAATGAAGAGGCCTTCATAGCCACAATAACACCTAATCATTTCCACATATGAAAAAAAAAAAAAAACTCTTTCCCATAATCTCAACAAGCACAGAGGTTCAGCTCACTTCGGAGAGGTCGTTAACATTGTTATTGCACCAGGTACACTCAGGGGGCTGAAACAATTATTGCAATAATATAGGATGACACATGTGAATGGGGACATGGAGAGAGAACACTAGACAGTAGAGAACACTAATTCAGCTACTGGAGGACAATACATAAAATGAGAGAGGAAGAAAGATGAATTAACTGTCAAAGGTAAGCTCCAACAAAGAACTCAAAATAACACCTAATGGACCGACACAGAGCGCACGACATCCGAAAATCCACAGCAAACATCATCCAAAGTGCAAAGACGAGAAACAACGGAGCCAATTATGCATATCAAACGTTATAGAAGGGACTTTCCCCTCAGTCATAATTCATCCAGCCCGGAGCAGATGGCCCTTTAATCATTGCAGACATTGGCACATGCTAGACACAAGGGTTTCAGCACCATGGACAGCAGCCAGTGGTTTGTTAAGCAGTTCAGCACCATGGACAGCGACCAAAAATTTCCACTCGTATTTTTGGCACCGCCGCAAAGCAAACCACACCACTCCACATCAAATCACCTGCTTTCTTTTTTTTTTTTTTCTTTTTATCCAGGTCCACTTCCTCTCTCACCCCCTATTCGGTCCATCTTCCTTTTTATCCTTCTCTCTCTCCCAACCGTTCCCTCCCAGCACCAGTTCCGATCCCTCCCTGCCTTCCTCTGTGGGCTGTGAACAGCGGTGTCATGGACGAGAACCTTTTCCAGGTAATTGAGTCCTCTAGCTCACACCACTAATTTGCGAAGCTCGGGTTCTCCCGAGCAGTTACCCGAGACAAAACGGGAAGAAGGAGTGAAAGTGAGAAGGAGAAAATAACTGGACTGAGTACAATATGTTAATTGGTTTCCTGTAATTGACAGGCTTTGGAAAGGTCATTGAGTATTTCAGAGGAAAGCAAGAAGCATTTTACTCGGCGGGAACTGAAAGGGGACTGTAGCTAAAACCGTCAAGTGAATGTTCGGATTCACGCGTGGTAACGATCAATTACTGCTGTTTTTCCGCATAAGGAAGCACAGCGATGACTCACCGAGTTCGGCGCTTATGTTCGAGAATAAATAAGCAAGAGTTCAAAGTGAGAGATAAGCCGTGAGCACTCCTGCCACTCAAACCACACAACTGTTTACAAAAAATAAAATAAATAAATATCCATACATCACCTCAAGTCACATCTTCTCAAAAAAGTGCATTGATTGATCATTCTGCCGGCTCCTCATTCTGAAGAATGAACAAAGACTGCGCACCATCATGCGCATCAACTAAACCTGCTGTTTTTCACTTGGTTTTGTTATCCGACGTACTGTGAATGCAGAGTAAATACCTTTGTGTGTATCTGCCTGCAATGCTTGAAAGGGTTCTAGACTAGTTTGGACTGGGCAAAAAACAAGAATAATGAGCATATAGTGTATTATAACTGATTTATAACTGATATATATAAGATACAATAAGATACAAAAAGAATGGGTTTAAATTGAGACTATTCTCATTATCTTCATCTATCCACACTGAAAAATGCAGGGTTAAAAAATAACCCAACCTTAACCACGCCACTGGGTCACTATGGGACAGAACACATGCTGGGTTGGTTTGACCCAAGTGCTGGGTTTTACAATTTAACTCATATTGTTGGGTCACTCATTTGACCCAACTAGTGGGTAAATTTTGACCATCAAGATGGTCAATTTTACCCACTGGTTGGGTCAAATGAATGACCAAATAATTACATACAGAGGACACTGAATATGTGATCTCATTTAAATCTCATTTATTTTATTTTTAAAATTTAATACATTTCTTTGACTTTCTTTGCATAATATTATTGAATCCAAAATGTCCACCCGCGAAAACGACAATTCCAAATGACCTCCTGCCAACTCGTTTCACCCAGCATAAGCAACCCAATAATGTGTTTACAGTATCCCCAAACACCCCAGCATTTTGACCCAGCACAATCAACCCAATAATTTGTTTACAGAAACAACCCAGCATTTTTTTGAGTGCAATAGAATGCATTATTCTCCGTTTGTTTTTTTTTTTGTTTTTGTTTTTTTGCTGTAAGGAGCCTGAATCCCAATTTATCATGTGCAACAAGTTGTTTAAAGTCTCTTCCTTCTCTACCCATTATGAACAACCAGATAAGAATCTATTCAGTTTGAGTGACAATAACAGTGCCATCGCTAGTATGCACTGCATCAAGGGTAAGTGGTTACAGTGTCATTTCAGTGCTTTGTGCAAGTAACACTGCAGCCAAAGCTCATTGCATCAGTCAGAGCTGAGATAATGAAGTCTGAAGGAAAAAAAAGATTCCCAGCAATCAAAGACTCTACAGACTTTAGAATGTGTGACTGTTTTAAGAGCCCAGCCGACATTTCCGCTCTACTTTAGTTTCTCGGTGCCAGCCAAAATGTCTACAGCCCCTATGTTGTACTGACACTCTCTCTCTCTCTCTCTCTCTCTCTCTCTCTATTTTACTACTGTCCAGTCAGTTGGTCATAGACTCTGTTATAATTAATGTTATCCACATTTTAAAGTAGAATTAAAGAATTAAAGTATTATGCTTAAATCTGGTAGAATAAAAATGTGTGTATGACTATCTATAAAAGAAAAACTAAAATGTAACTAAAACTAACATATTCTAACTATTAATATTTTTTTTCAGCTGCATAAAAAGCAAAAGCTCAAAAAAAAAAATAAATAAATAAATAAATAAATCAGTTTTAGTCGGTGAGATATGTAGCAAACAGCAGTTCATATTCTGACATCACACTGCAGGTTTCCCACATTAAAAGCTCACCAGGAATCTGTCTTTCGAGACTTGGGCGAAAGGAACTCATTTATCAAATCCCTGTCACGTGCCCTAGCTTCCATTTGTGAAGCACAACTGAATCCATTTCTAGGCAAATTTAATCAAATACTTCCTCTGGTGTAACATGATGTATTTCCTCAGCATTGGCAATTTTTAAATTCAGCCTGTGCAGAATAGGTTATGTACATGTCCACACTCTTTGCTGGAAACTTCTCTTCATCTGCCTGAGAGCAGCAGAGGCAGACAGACAGATCGAAGAAGAGAGGAGAAAATTACACAAAATTACACAAAAAAGTCTACAATTATTTACCTTAAGTACCTTAAAAGAGAGAGAGAGTGAGCATATAAATTATAACGCCAGACTATTGATGTAAATGTCTGTTAAGAGAATAATGTTAAAAATCAAACTACTCTTGCATCTCAATGATCGCAATACATTTAGAGGATCTAGTTTCTCAGCAGCGGCGCAATTTTACTTTTCTCCGGTTAGTAGCACTGCGCGAAAAGTAAACACAGAACCGAAGTGCACTACAGGTAACTACCTGCACTACCGCCTTCGGTTGCCTAGGTAACGACATATCACTCCGCCGCTGCTGTAGACTGTGCTAATAAAAACAGGGAACAAAGTATAACTATTGCAATGCAATGATAGAGTGGTTTGATTTCAAACATTATTCTCTGAACAGACATTTACATCGATTGTCTGGCAGTATAACTTATTCACGTTTGTTGTTCTGTGGGGTGGGAAAACTGTTTTTAATGGAAGTCTAGCAATTGCCGTTGACTCACGCTAGCCTAGCACCGGCAAACTATGCAACTGGAACGATTTGATGAAACTTTTTGAAAAATTGTCTCCACTGATAAATAACACGAAGTCTTGGAAATGAGTCCTGAAGTACAAAATTCTGAACCACTCCTTTAAGAAGTTGACATGAAGCAATCATTGACTGTAAAATTGTGAATTCTGAATCATTTTTTGCACTTTGTGACTGCTCTGTTCCTATTTACACTAGAACAGCAGTTCAACCATGATTATTTTTTAGATCATATTGACATGATTTTGCATGCTGACATATTCTACACTTTCAATGTAAAGGCCCCTGGTTGGAAGAAAATGTTCTCGCTATGGAAAAGTTCAGTGTGGGAGAAGGCAAAAAACGTAGCCTTCTACAACCATTCACAGTCACTCACAGATCAAGGTTGTCGATCATTCCAAGTATATGCAGGACAATTTTATATATTTTGCTTCTGTGGGAGGAACATTTTTGTATTCGAGCCAAACCGCTCATCTGGTGTATCTTGAACAAGATACAGTAATAAGGTATGGCTAATGAGAATTATGAGGCCAGACACAGGTATGCAAAATACCCACATTAGGCATGACTGAAAGAGCCAGATAATGGCAAGATCATAGTTTTAGGCTATTAGATAAATGTAACCATTTTTAATAATAATAATAATAATAATTCGTAATCATTACATTTATATAGCGCTTTTCTGGGTAGTCAAAACGCTGGGAAGGGGGAATCTCCTCAACCACCTCCAACGTCGCCTCACTGTCAAATTCACTATAGATTTTTTACATTTTTTGGGGGGAAAATGAAAAAAAAAAGTTATAAATAAATAAATCTATTCACTCATTTGTGTAAGGCTTGGTCTGAAAATGATCTGACCCAATTTTTGTGAAGATTAGAAAATAAAAAATTCTTGACCCTGGGTTTACCAGGCCAGGGAATGCTTGAACTGAAATTTAAACTTATTTCAATGCAAGTTGCTTCTAATAATGCTAGTCGAATGCATACATGGAATGGTGAAAAAGGTTTTTGACTGAAACTAGAGGCTAAACTGTACAATATTTGAGAGAAAAAACTAAAAGTGTGGCAAAATACAGCCCAGAGGACACAAAATACTTCAACAGATGGCAGTAGCAAGTCACCTATATAAAAACATCCATGATGGATTGACTTGGTGATATATGATGTCCAATCCAAAACCCATCTAATCTGTGTGCAATGTCAATGGAATGAAGGAGAAAGAGCCCATAATAAGTAAATCAACCCTAGGAAACAGGCAGGAGAGGGTGGTCAGAGGTGGGGGTGTGGTTGTTCATGCTTCTCATGACTCCTCCCGGAGAGAACAATGTCAAGGCATTATTCTGTCATTATCCTTCATTATATCTCAATTGTTTCTCCGGTAACACTTTTATTTGAAGGGGTGTGCATAAGATTGACATGACACTGTCATAAACATGACGTAACACCTGTCATGAACATGAAGGAGTCTTTATGAATGTTTATGACTGTTGTTATTAGGTGTCATTCGGTAAATTATGACACTTTAAATGCAAAGTTGACATTGTTTAAAATGTCTTTGTCATGACAACTTGACATAACCAAGAAATCATAACCTGTTAACCTGTAATGTGTTACCATTACATTACCCTATCATATGTTATGGTTGGTTTTAACTTTGGTTGTCATGACACCATTATAACTGTGACATGAATATTTTACTTGTCCTCAGGGGCGCCACCAGGAATTTTGGGCCCCATGACAAAAAAATCACATTGGGCCCCCTAATATATATATATATATATATATATATATATATATATATATATATATATATATATATATATATATATATATATATAAATATGCCATACACCAATAACACTAACACTACAGAACATTGACACAAATACATTAGATACAATGAGTGTGTGTGTTTGTGTGTGTGTTAGCTTCTCAAACAAATTGTCCTTCATGATAGAAAATAATAAAGTCTGTATAGATGTCATTTACGGCCAAAATTCAGTCTAAATGAACAGATCAAACTGGATTATTTTAATATTGTCTGTAACTTACATGCATGTTGAGGTAAGTTACTTCTTGTTTCTAACTGTATCTACTGTACAGACAAGAGATTGTCATATATATTTTTTTGGTACAGTAAAAAAGAGCAAGAGAGACAGAGAACCCCACAAATACTCCCTGGAATGATGCTAAGTCAACACAATGTTGCTCACCTTCTTCACTGGGACAGGAACAGGGAGGGGTGCAGTTAGTATGGGGAGACTGGGGTGCTGCTGACTCATCTGTTGTTGTTGCTAAATCTGCTAAAAGAGGGATGGATGATTCAATATGAATATATTGCTAAACGTTTCCCTGCACTTATTAAATGTTGATGAAATGTAGGCTAACACTAGCCTGCAGCTAAGTTAGCTAACTTATTTCACTATGGACAACAGGTTTACCACTTACAGACTAAAGGCTACTCACCTTTCTTTGTGGAAAAACTGTCTTTCTTTAGTCTTTCCTCTCTCTCCTTTTCTGGAAACCAGATTTTATTTTACTATTCGACATTATGGTCTCTGTATTTCTAGCGCACCGGCACTTTCACCGTGCATCGATTTGACTGTCTGCTAAAACACCGTCAACAATGCGCGCGCTTAGGCAGGACCAAACCATTTCATGCGGATACATGGGGGTGGTCGGTCAATATGGATATTTACTTTTTGGTCAGTGGGGAAATTGAATTTTTATTGCCAAAATAAGTCAAATCAAAGACATCGTTCAATTTATTAATAATTAAAATATACTCAATGATGATATTTTGTATATTTAAAAAAAAAAAGGTTTTACCTATTTGATGTTCCCCCTGTCAGTCAGGGCCCTTGGAATTGTCCTAACTTCCCCCCATCCACAAGTTTCCGGGGAAAAGGCTAGCTGTTTTACTCAAATTTACTTACTTTAAATATATCAATTGCATTTAACTTAAAATTTAACTAATTGTGTTACTTAGTTATTTATTTATTTTAATTTTTTTGGAAAGTAATGCATGATATTAGTTTAGCTTTAATAAACCCAAAACAAAAACAAACTTTTTAGCTGTTCTGCCATTCCAACGCATTCTCATCCTGAGGGCGTCATATAGAGACGCTTTTGCCAATGCGTCTACATCCAACGCACATGGCACCCTTTAGCTTCAATATAACACGCTTTGGTCATGGGTAGGGTTAGGTCTGAGGTAGTGTTAGGGTTAGACCACTAGGTAGCGCCTTCTGGCCCATATACATCTGCATCTCATATTGACACTAAAGGGTGCCATGTGTGTTGGATGTCTACGCATTAGCAAAAGCATCACTATATGACGCCTTGGTATGAGAATGGGCTGGCCATTGTGGATTGCAGAAGAATAGGATGCAGGTGAATAGGACTACAGGAATAATATGTTTTTATTTTTGCTGGTTGGTGTGGTTGAATTGGATCAGTGACAACCAAGACAAGGTTTATAAAGTGAGTTTAAATACTTAAAGTATATTTGTGTTATTTAACATATTTAAATGGGAGATTAACGGTAAGTTCTGCCAGGAAGACTCAATTGTTACCTTCTCATCGATCCAATTCGCGCCTAATACTTGCGGTATATAAGACCGGTACATACATGTGTTTGAGTTCACAGATGCTGACGCTTCCATTGACCTCCATCCTCCACACTACCTCCAAGATGGTTCCTTCCCTTCCAACGTCCCCACCACCACCAGGATGGTCCCTTCCTATACCTCACGGGGGTCGGCTGCACCCCTGCCTTCATCTTCAGGCAGGAAATGCAGAGTCCGGACCCTCGGATGCCTATGCCAAAGAACTGGCCAAACTCTTTGGTTTGGGTAAAATTTATGAGTTTGCATTTCACAGTTTTTATTAATTTTGAGGAATACTGAATCTGTTTTTGCACAAGTGAAATAATGTTTACACAGCACACACAACACCTCTGCATTTACTGATTTCTCTCAACATGGAGACAGAAGAGCTGTCAGACAATAAATGGGAAAAAGTACATATTGTGATACAGATGTAATGTGTTACTTTACAAGCTACTTGAAAAAAAGTAATCTGATTACAAAACTCACATTACTTGTTATGCACCGTTAATAAAAACTCAATTTAGTCTCTTATAAATATATAAACTTTCACCAGCAGTACATCACATCACATAAAGCAAACTCAATAGAGAAAAGTGAGAGTTTTGCTTGCACAGTCAAATTGAACATATCAGCAGAGCAGAGAGAGAGAGTTTTAATCTTTATTTTAACAGCCCTTGTTTCCATAATTAAACAGTTCCTATATTTGAAAAGCAGAACATTCAAAAATGGTTGGATTATAAATGTGGACTCTTTTACACATTTGCATTCTCACACATTTTGTAACTCTAACAAGTTTTCCTGCCCATGTCTACAAGTAAAAATCACACGTTTCAGTAACCCCTGACAACATAACTGCATAATGTGGCTGCCCAGATATACTCCAAGGCACTAGAACATCTTGGCTTGGCCTCATCAGGGAATCAATCTCCTGCCCAGCCGGATAAAACACAAACATTTAAGTGCTGGTTAGCTATGAGGGTAAAACAATATGCCACAATAACTCAACTACTCCAAAGGGCAGCCGATACATCAGCTAATGTTGGTGCTGCGAGCTAATTTAGCACTCATGGTTACAAGTATAGGCAGTGCTGGAGAAGATATATGTTGACTGTGTCTTAAACCTAGAGGCTTTGATGTCCTAGTCAGCAATGACTTATACAAGCAATATCGAGATACAGCTACATCTACAGAGAAAATGTGGTAAAGTTAGTAGCATTCCCATGTTTAGTCACTTGCACTAAGGAATAAAAACTAAAAATGTAACTGTAAATGCAAAATGAACATTAATATCCTGCCAACTTTCTTTTTCATGTCGTGAGGTTTGGCACATTTGTACAGACTGTGCTACTTTATTACTGCCTGCATTAAAGAATGTATTCATGTGTTCTAAACTGCTGATGGCTCTCAGTTTAAAGGATTCATTTCAAACCCCACAGCCATGGTTATTATCCAGATATGAGAGAGAGCAATAAGACTGTATACGACGCATATTGTGTGTGTGCGTCCTCTGCAGTGTGACTAATAAATTATTTGATAGAGACACTTCCATGCACATGCATATACGGGTAAGGAAATTATCATGCCATTAATATTTTAACATATACCGAAAAAGCAGAGAAAGCACAAGATGAGATGAGCCTGACTTTCTCATGCTGATCTCTGCATTTCAGGGAGAATGTCTTATTAACTGTGGCCTCTTAATCTCAAAGTAAATTCAAGGGACTAACTAACAGAAAAGTGTTGAAACTGTCTGCCATATAGGCCAATTAACACCACTTACTGTACTAGGTATTTATGCTTTCTTCTGTGTTGGTGTTGGGTTAAATTATTAACTGTATAATATAATTTTGTTTGTTGGCAGCTCGTGCCAGAGTTTACTACAAAACACACACAAACACTCAGGCAGACAAACACTAATGAGCTATCCGTAAAAAAAAAAGACCTTACTGTCTTGTTAATATTATAATTGCATTCTTATTTACACTCGTTGGGCGTTAATTATGTGTGATGTTGCAAAATCTACGTTTGTCCATTTTTTTTTTATTTTTTTTAATCCCTGATGCAACTTCACATGCAGAATATGCAATTTCACACAATTCTAGCATTGTATTGCGCTTGTTGAAACATATTTTCTTCTATTGGTCACTTTATATTAAGTGGCTTTAATGTACTTACATTGAAATTAATAATTTGATACAATGGACTTATTGTGTACATACATGTTTTTACATTGTACTTATATTTTAAAAATACCAGCATGTAATTACAGCTGTAATTAATTTATGTAATTACATTTGTAATTACACAGTTGACCCATCCCTCACACCTTAACCTACCCTTAAACTGACCCATACCACCACACCTGTCCCTAACCTTATCCGTATCATACCTCAATAGCAGCAAAAGTGTTTTACAATACAAAAGGACCACAATAATATGTTGTACTTATTTTACACACACTGTAGTGTTATTGTACACTCTCAGAAAAAGGTACAAAAGCTGTCACTGGGGCTGTACCTTTTAAAAGGTTCACTTTTGTACCCAAAGGCTGCATATTGGTACCTTACTGGTACATATTAGCACCTACAATGTACATATTAGTACCTAAATGTACATATTAGTACCTAAATGTACATATTAGTACCTAAATGTACATATTACCACCTAAAATGGACATATTAGCTCATGAAATGGACATTACTACCTAAAATGGACATATTAGCACCTAACATGTACATAATAACACCTAAAATGTACATATTAACACCAACAATTTACATATTAGTACCTAAATGTTCATATTACCACCTACAATGAACATATTAGCTCATGAAATGGACATATTAGGACCTAAAATGTACATACTGTATTACCACCTAAAATGGACATATTAGGACCTAAAATGGACATATTAGCTCCTGAAATGTACACATAAGCACCTAAAATGTACATATTAACATTTAAAATGTAAATATTAGCACCTAAAATGGACAAAAGTTTATCTTTTGAAAAGGTACAGCCCCAGTGACAGCTTTTGTACCTTTTTTTTCTGTGAGTGTACATAGTACTTAAAGCCACTTAATATAAAGTGGGACCCTCCTATCTGCAATAGTTTTTCAGTACATTCACTTTGTCGTTGATCATATAAATATATTTTGTGGGGCACTTTTTTTTTTCTTTGTGAACATCACCTGTATGCAGTACCAAAAACTACCAGAGGTGGCACTGTTTACTTTCAAGTCTGTCTGAGTTCCTGTTCTGGAGGAGCTGTTATATCTCCATCTTCATGATACATTTATTTACAGTTAAGAAAAGATGGAAAATCTTTGTCATATCGTCTTCCTCTCCACCTATTCAGAGGTTGATCTGTCAGTTTTCAAAATTGATTTCACTTCTGTGCCTAAAGGCAAAATCATGGTTTTAAACTTCAGTGGTTTTAAGAATAAATTCTTAAACATAAAAACTAGAACAAATACAGACATGAGGCAATATCTCTCATTCAGTATTTACAATAGCTAGGCTTAAAGTGCATGGCTGTTTCTGAGATCACTTGCTATTAGTTTTTCAACTCTGCAACTCAACACCGCAAATCAAATCCTGCAAGGCTGAACTTGAAATATAAGCAAACATCTTAGATTGAGGTCTAAATTAGCAACTTAGTCTCTAATTAAATGAACAAAGTGTACATCACCTGACTTAATGAAGATGTTTTGTTGGATCTCCATCAAAAAGCTCTAAATATAATATCCTGACTGCCGGTTCGTGACACACATCAACCTGTTCCATCGAGCCTTTTTACTTGCAGAACTCTTCACAGCGTCTTATAGCAGATGACAAATGATCAGCAGATAGACAGACTGAGAGAGAAAAAGGAGCGTAAAAGCGAGCGCAAGGCAGAGAAAGTGAATACGGCCCATGATGAAGGCACTTGGTTGCTGCTTCAGAACTAAAAGCCAGCATCGCTTCCATCCTTCCCCTTCAGACTTCATTATCTCAGCTCTGACTGATGTGATGGAGCTTTGGCTGAAGTGTCACTAACACAGAGGGCTGAAATAGCTCTTTACCCACTTACCCATGATGCAGTTCACACTTGGATTGGCATTGTTATTGCACTGTAACTGAATAGGTGCTTCTCGCTGCTATGGTGTGAATTGGGGAGAGTGAGCTTCAAAAGATGAAATAACTCATCCCTGATCAGAGAGCGAAATTAAACTTTCAGTCACTCTCTAGATGTGAATTCCCATAGTGATCAGAACTATTTCATATACTTCTTGCAATTTCTCACACAATACATACAAGTCATCTCTCTCTCTGTAATATGATTGTCTGCTTTTTATATTTAGGCTTTGTTTTAAAATCTTGTGAGAAAACTCTTGATCTAACCATTAAAAATGACTTTCGTTGGTGGGGTATGTTTAAATTACATTTTTAACCCAACATTTGGGTTCGTTTATATTTGACCCACAACCCAGCATTTTTTTTAGAGTGTAACAAATTCAGATTTATTAAAGGTAATTTAATACCTATGATTCCATGGAATTTAGATTTATAGGGGCTGTTTACACCTGGCCACTTCATGCGTTTTCTCAGATCGGATAGCTTTCTGATTTATCAAAACGATTCCATTTACACCTGGTCACAAAAATGTGTTTTTGCAAAATGGATTTAAATCCGATCTTCAACTCCTGCGTTATATGCGGATTTAATGAAAGTGCACGTCACGGAAAGCAGAAAAGAAAGGAGCTGCATTTTATTAATCATCGGCTAATTTCAAAATCAGCAAAGACGGCAATAAGAGAGAGCGGCAACAGAACTGGTAAGATCATTTAGTTTCTTTACTTTTAAATGAAGATGGAAGTGTTAATTGTCTGCGACTTACTTTCACTTTGATTTGCGATAGATTGCGGCGCGTTGGCTTGATAGGCGCTCAGCTGCTCATCTGAGGTGATGCGTGTCGCAGTAGCGTCGTCATATCTGACTAAAATAGCATGACATATGGCTATATCTCACGCGTTTATTTTTTAGCATTTTTGGGAGTAGTAACATTTACATATGTGGTTTCAAGAACCAGATGCATTTACACATGTCCAGTAGTTTTGTCTGGAATGCGGCCCAGACCACCTTCTGAAGTGGTTTGAGCGATCAGATTCAAATCCATCTCGAATGCGTTTGGGAGGGCATTTACACCTGGTCTTTTCATGATCGGATAGCTATCCGATCACAGAAAAGCGCATGAAGTGGCCAGGTGTAAATGGCCCAATACATCCACATCAATATTTTATTTTAAATCCATGTGCCTTCAAAATCTTTAATCCAAATAACTTTCCCTTCTCTTGCAGTGACGTGTGTAGACGTGTTTGCTGGCATATGGGTGGGGTAATCTGTCACTCACATAAGATTGACCAATAGCAAACCACAACCATGCAATCAATTCCCCATGGACAAAATCAAGTCCCGCCCTACACTTTTTTTCTATTTCAAGAAACCGTTTAAAGCCGCACTATGCAGTTTTTTATTTTTTTTTTACCTTAACTGAATACCTTTGGAGTTATTGAAATGATTATATGACTACTTTCGAGTGGAATGTTGGGCATCTCGCAAAAACACAAAAACACAGCCAGCCGCAGCATCAGGAAGTGTAGCGTAATATCAGGTCTCACGATGTAACGAATTGCTTTATGAAATAACCCGGGCCGTATACATGCGGTGTTCGAGGCGCATACAATACAGACTGCCGACAGTTCAACAGGGCGGTCGGCAACTATGGCTGATTGAGTGGACTTTGGCAAAATTTTGAATGTTTACAACTCATATTTCCCTCCCCCACTATCAACGAATACCCTCCCACAGAGTTCGTGCTCGAGTGCGTGCGCACCAGGTTTTCTGTGCACGCGACCGTCTCATCATCGTCTCATCATGGATTATTTGGAGGTATGCTGCCCTGGCTAATCTACCATATATATTGCAATTGCTAACATCATTTATACTCTAAATGAGCTTACTTGGTTTGTTAGTGTTCCGCCATCACTCTTCCTTACTGCGCGAACTTCAGGCGTGTGCATGTGATTGTAACGTGCGCGAGGGGTGGCGTGTGCCCGATCTGTGATTGACAGTCAGATCTCACACCCCCCTGGGCTGATTGGACACAGTTAACAGGGAGCGCTGGATTTTTGCAAAACAAATAACACGCTCCAGATGGAGTTAGAAGCTCGGGTTTTTTTCTAAAACCACTTTATTTATGTTGTTCTGTCGGATTATAGTGTCGATTTCACTGAATATGATCAAAAAAAAATGTTGCCGACAGCAGCTTTAAAGGGGCCACACCATATTTCCACTCGTTACAGCTTCCATCTACTGAACAGATACCGGTATACAGGGGAGGGGCCGTGAGTTTAAAGACATCTCTGCGTGAGTGCTATTTACGACAGTACAAGTACTCCACGGCGACTCTAGGGGTCACAGTTTGACAAAAACAGAAATCCTGCATAGTGTGGCTTTAACTTAGATTTACATCACAACAGGGAAGAAAATACTATCGCAACTTCCATTTCATGCTGAATTTAAAGTACAGCCTATGGTTTTGGAACATATCCTTTTTCTCATTTTAAATCTCATGTCAAATCTCTCATTTTGTCTGCACAAACTCCAGGAAACTGCAGACACCTCTCTGAATGACACTGGTTTACGGCAGCTGATTGGGAACGGCGTCCTCCAGTGAGTCAGACGTCGACCCCTGAGTTCAGCAGTAGCTCAGGAGCCGTGAGAGGCTTTCCAGGACTCATGGGGTCATTAGACTGATTACAGAGTCACACATACAGTGACACAATTAGGAAATAACAGCAGGATATTTCACTCCTACATAATTAGAACATTTGTGAAATGCCCTTATTACATGGCTGTCTGGGAAACTTGATTCTGATAGGTCAAACGTGACATTCTATCAGCCAAATATTTGAGTTTAATGATTTCTAAACTTTATAATTGAAGGTAACCGATCTAGAAGATAGCTGTGAGAGACAGCAGAGTACAATAAATACTTCCACATGTGGGGTGGAGTGGCGCAGTGGATAAGACACATGTCTTTGGTGTGAGAGACCCGGGTTTGAATCCACTGTGAGACACCAATGTGTCCCTGAGCAAGACACTTAACCCCTAGTTGCTCCAAAGGTGTGCAACCTCTGACATATATAGTAATTATAAGTCTTTGGATAAAAGCTTCAGCTAAATAAAATATAAAATCAAGGACCTTTACTATTCCAGCTAACCACGCCCCTTGTGAATATGACTATTCTTCCCATCTTAGACTTTGGTGATGCGTGCAAATATCTATATCAAGCATATAATATAAATATCAAGCTTGGTAAACACTGGTCACAGGCATGAAAACGTAGTCTTTAATTTCCCCAAGCTAACTGCTCACCCCACTGAGACTCTTCTTTATGTGTGCAGATGTGTATATATTTCAAGTTTCATAAAGTAGTTGTATCTAATTGGGTGAGTTGTTTACTTACTTTTTAATTAGTCTTCCCATTAACAGGATCATTATCTTCATTCAGGCCGATTTGCGAACGAGCATGAAAACAAGAGGTGGGATATCCAATAACCGATCAAATCCAATCATAGAGCGATTGAGGCATTGCCTCCTCTCACGTGACTTTCCCTCATTCATTCTCAATCAGCCCCCACCAAACCCACCATTATGAATACAATTGCTGCCCTCAAATGTTAAACTGAACTAAAATAAACCTTGTTTGACACAGTTTCATCCCAATTCCTCATATAACTGACGTTTTGGGACGTCTTTTGACCATTCGTCAATATATGCCTTTTTAGGGCCCCCTTAAACGTCAGTAGATGACGATCCCGGGTCGTCATACAACTGACGCTTTACCTTTAACGTCAGTTAGGTGACGAGTTGGGTTTAGGGTTAGGTTTAGGTCTGGGGTAGAGTTAGGATCCCATAACGTCATCTACCGACGTTTAAGGGGGCCCCAAAAGGCATATATTGACGAATGGTCAAAAGACGTCCCAAAACGTCAGTTATATGATGAATTGGGATGCAATATTACATTTCATTTTGTCCAAGGAGCTGTTTTGTTTTATATGCTCCTAACAAAAGTCACACTCTATGATGTTAGTTTTAATAAAAATATAATTAAAACAATTAAATCAAGGAAATTTCTCTGGCATTTCTCTCTTTTTTGCTGTATCGAAAACGTACCGAACTGTATCGAACCTTGACTCAAGTGTATTGTATAGAACCGAATTGTGAATTTTGTGAACCGTTACACCCTAAAGATGGATGGATGGATGGATGGATGGATGGATGGATGGATGGATGGATGGATGGATGGATGGATGGATGGATGGATGGATGGATGGATGGATGGATGGATGGATGGATGGATGGATGGATGGATGGATGGATGGATGGATGGATGGATAGATGGATAGATGGATAGATGGATAGATGGATAGATGGATAGATGGATAGATGGATAGATGGATAGATGGATAGATGGATAGATGGATAGATGGATAGATGGATAGATGGATAGATAGATAGATAGATAGATAGATAGATAGATAGATAGATAGATAGATAGATAGATAGATAGATAGATAGAAAAGGAAATCTTATTGGTGATTAAAAAATGTTATGCTGTGATAGTTTTAGTAACAACACGGATGCTCGCCTCAGAATATTTTAAAATGAACAATGACCTTTTTCTGATCTGATCACCTAAAAGAAACCAATTAACATATTGTACTTAGGCCAGTTTTTTTTCTCTTTTTTTGTCTCTCGGGTAACTGCCAAGAAGAGCTGAGCTTCACAAATTAGTGAGCTAGAAGACTCAATTACCTGGAAAAGGTCTTGTGTGGTGCTTTGCCCATGACACCAGTGTTCGCAGCCCACAGAGAACACAGCGCGCAGGAGAGGGGATGATGCGGCGGGTGGGTGTTCAGGAGTTGCTGCTGGGAGGTAGAGAGAAAGCGAGAGGTAGTATGTAGAGAAGTGAAAACAGGTGATGACATGTAGAGGTTTAATGACTCCTCCATCAAACAAGTTTTCTGTTGTTACCAGAAATGCCTCACAGGGGACAGTGGCAGGTTTTTTCCTCATTAGACCTAAAACTTCCAGCGCAGTCTTCACTGTCTGACATGGTACAGTCTGTCCTGCATGAGAATAGTCCATAATATCAAGGAGGCGGGGGTTGTCTCCCTGAAGGCTATAGATCCTCATAGCTTGCTCCGATGTTGCTTTTCTCTCTCGCACTCTGTCAGGAAGATTGGAGAGACATCGAGATGAGAGACACTAAAACTGCAAGACCATCATACCATTTATTAATTGGCCGATATGTAAATATTCCATGGTTGAAAGCATTTTATATATAATGAAGAAGACAAAGTTGTCAAACAACTAATAACATTGAATAAATGTCATTTGAAAATATCAAATCTAGTGGCCTCTACAATCAAATTCTGCTTTTTCTTGAACTAACTGCACTTTTCTCATCATTTTTGCAATCACTTTTAACCAGCTGGTGTCAAGGTGATTTTAAGTGAATGTATGAAGTCTCAAGTTCACACAGATGTCCTAACAAAGCAAACACAGTTCGTCACATTAGCTATTGAAGTGTTTAACTAACATTTGACAACCATAAAATCCAACTATTTTTCCTATTTGAAGGAAACTTATATATATATATATATATATTAGTGCTGTCAAACAATTCAAATATTTAATTGCGATTAATCACATTAATGTCACAGTTAACCAGTGATTAATCACACATTTTTATCTATTCTAAATGTCTCTTGATTTCTTTTGGCCCATTATTTTTTTCTCATTTTTATGCTCTTATTAACATGGAAAACTGGATTGGCTTGCTTTGTGAATTTTTATTTATTTATTGAAAACAATATTGGCATATACTGTGTAAAACATTCTCACTTGGAGCAAATGATCTCTCAATGTAACACTGTCCATCAATAAAAGGGTGAAAGAAATACTGACGAGGTCCTGATATTGACGAGGGGGCGGAGAATTCACATCATCTGTGTGTGTGTGTGTGTGTGTCTGTGCTTGGCAGTCAATTGGTATTTCAGACTTGAAGTGCTGCGATGACGATAGCTCAGTTCACAACGACGAAACACACAGATCACTTTGGTCTTGTCAATTGAACCATTTGGCAACTTTTTAGTTAGGTAAAGTTTCCATTCAGAATCTTATTGGCATCCATTTCGGCGTCTCGTGCTCGTCATCCAATCAAAACGCAACGTTATTTGGCCGGCTCACAGGCCCAAACAAGTGTGTGCGTCAGGCCTGTTGTTTTATTTCCGGTCTAGCTAGATCCGCTTGCGCTTTGGTTGACGAAGCAACAAAACGTCCTCAAGCCATTGAAATGAATGGGTTTCAGAGCGCAGCGCGCGTATGCTGTGTCCAGTTGCAAAAGCATGTGAAAAAAACACTACAAATTTTGCAAGGCCAAAAAGATCGTTAATCGTCCAATCAAAAAAATTACGCCATTAAAATGGGTTTGCGTTAACGCCATTAATAACTCGTTTAACTGACAGCCCTATATAATGTCAAACCCAACAAACTCCTATTTGTAAAGCATTTTTGTCATGTACTGACTTTATATCAGCAACAAACACCCCCCCCCCCCACTTTCAAAAACACTTCAGTCAACCACTAATAAAAAGCAACATGTTTCTGCAAATATCTCATTATCTTAGTCTTTGAGAGCTTGTATTTTATGCAAAGGCAGCTGCCACTGATCTTTATACTGAGAGTTTTGTTATGTTCAGCAGAGCAGAACAGAAACACATGACTTCTGCAATCTTGAGATGCTCTGTGAATTGCCGGCTGTCTACGGTGCTGGTGAAACGTTTGTTGTGTCTAGCAGGTGCAAGTGTCTACAATGATTAGAGGGCCATCTGCTCATGGGGTGGATGAATTATGACTGAAGATGAAGCCCCCCTATATCGTTTGAGATTCATGATTGGTTATATATTCAAATAACACGGTTTCAGTGCAGTTCTAATAAATTAATCTTAAAAGTTCTGCATTGGGTCACCTAAATGTTTAATGCCATGTTCATTTCTGTATCCAAATGTATAATCAAGTTTGTCCACATGCACACTCTCATTCCAACACACAACCACATGAAGCCATTCACACATGCATGTGCATATGCGTGTCCATTCAGTTGTGTCATCTGATATTATAGGTTATCATTTTTTCCTGCGCTCTGAGTGTCCCGGTGCAATAGCTGTGTTAATGACATATCCAAAGTGAGCCGAACCTGTGTGTGTGTGTGTGTGGGTGAGATAATGAGAAGATGGAGAAGAGTGTTTTAGATGCGGAACTGAATAGGTGTCATTGTGGGCATAAAGGGCTCTTCATTTCCCTGAATAAAGATTCACAGTATCATTCAACGTCAAAACCATAACTTTCTCATATATGCGTCTGAGAGATATAATCCACAGGTTTTAAAAAGAGAGGCCATTCATTAGAGAACAAAACACACAACACTCAGAGTTGTGTTAAGTGCATAACAAGTGCTAGTGAATGAAACAGACATAGTGATTTCCTGAAAACCACTGAATGCATGCTATTAAAGAAATGGAAGTAAATGAAACGCACTGATCATTTCTCGTTTTGTAAATGGACATGAAAGTGATCACATCACAATCATCTTGTCCTTCATCTTTTGAGATAAAATAGTTCAATGAACTATAGAAATATACTGTATAGCTTTCAGAAAATCATCTTCCAGTCCAAAATTATCTTTTTATTTTCAAAACTAAGCTGCAAATAAAAGGCTTGTTCTGTGCTTCTGCATTTGATTTCATGGCAGAGGACTCCTTTTTTTTAAAGGATCATTAAACCAAAAAAAAAAACCAAAAAAAAAAAACTGAACTGTACAGCGCAGTCTCATCCCAATAAGCCACCAAAGATCTGCATCTCGTTTTACAAACAAAAAGTGTGTTGAACATACTAAGGCAAAGAAGCAAATTACAAAATGGTCAAAAACAACAACCTTATATTTCAACACGATCACACTAAATGCGTCTTAATAGCACGCATGTGTATTGTCGTGTAATATATACGCTAAAGTGAGTTTTTACGTGCATATGATACGCATTCGTTGGCTAGGTTAATTTTAGGTGTGGGGTTGGGTGTATGTGTATTATACGTTTGGGTAGAATTAGTGGTGTGGGGTGCGTGTGTATTATACGCAAATGAACTGCGTATCAATTGCACACGAAAACTGCGTCATATGCACGTAAAAACTCATTTTCGCGTATATATTACACGACAATACACATGCGTGTTATAGAGACGCATTTACGTGAGAACAGGCTGTAATAACATCATAAATTGCCAGTGGGAATAATAATAATAAAAATAGTCATATTTTAAGAGAAAAATACATTATTGCCTAAATCTAAAAATACATTTTCAACATGTCAACACTCTGCACTCTAACATTCTATGAGTGAGCTCTCCTTCAGCCTCTTTTACTCTCTATCCGTGTCTGACTTATTCAGCGTTATTCTCTGAGTACCTACACCAGCAGTTTCAGTGGCCTACTCCCACAACACTCCTGTCCATCAAAGCATTCTGTTTCATCTGAGAATTCTGATGCAGAAGGCAACATTATCACAATATGTGACTGACATCTCAGCAGCTGACAGATAAGAGCCTCAAACGACCTGGACTTGACTGTAGAGAAGAGGGGAGGAGGAGGAGGGGGGTATTCATGACAGTGCTGATCCACATGAGTAGTCTGGAGGTCACTACAAACATGTAACGGTACTGGACACAGGGGTACAGACATACGTCAGGAATGGGGGAATAGTTATTCTTTATTGAGTGTTCTCACATCTATTTTTTTCAGAGATAAAACTAACATAGCATGGTGCTTTACATAAAATATGGGTGTAATGACCTGTAAACGGTTAATTACTGTAAATGAGCTTAATCAAGGGCAAATAAGGTTAATACTAGCTGTACCGCAATAGAGAGAAAAAATAGTGGTAACACTTTACAACACGTGTGCACTAATATGCATTAATTCATGCTTAACTAATGCACAGATAATCATGAGTTAATATATAAATCATGAAGAACTAAACCATTAATTAATGATTAATGCATCAGCAACTAATAAAGAGTTTATATGATTAATAGATTAAGTAATACATGAATTGCTATTAATTCACTGTGTCATTGTGTATTAATTCCTTAATAACATATTTTATTAACTAATAGTGTAAATTAATGTGTTAATTACCACAATTAGTCATATCTATGCACTTCAACTTCCAGTTGTCTGCTTTAATTAATCATTAGCTAATGATTTGCAAATGTATCATTATGTTATGACTTTACTTGTTGAGGCACATCATTATTAACTAGTCATTTAGTAATTGTAGTAATTTGCACATGAATTTGCATTAACAATTAATTAATTAATCATGTATTAATGCATATTAGTGTACCTGTCATATTATCTGGAAGTTGAAATACAAGGCTTTGGGTCATTCTGGTAATTAACATATTAATTAACACTATTAGTTAAAAAAAATGAGTTATTGTGGAATTAATCCACAATTACATATTTAATTAATAACAATTCATGTATGAACTAATACATTAACCTTACAGACTCTTAATTAGTGCCTAATGTGGTAATCATTAATGAATAGCTTAGATAATCATAAGTAACACATTAATTCATTATTATCTGTGCATTAGTTAAGCATGAATTAATGCTTATTAGTGCACACGTATTGTAAGTGTTACCAAAACAGTTTTATATAAAATAATTATTGTTATGTATTATTTCATTTTATGCTTATTGTACAACCTATGTTACTGTGTGCTAACTTTTCACTGCCAGAATTTCTGGTAATTTTCACAAAATTTTCATGGCTCCCAGAATACTTTGTTGTATAAACATCTGAAAATGCAATATGTAAGCAATAAGGTATGAGAGGCTGTGCCGTATGGTGAATAAGTATGATGGATCCATGTTCTCACTCTAACCCTGCCTCAAGATTGTGCGTGTTGGCTTCCAAATGCTTTGCTGCATACCTCGGTTGTAACGAGTGGTTATTTCAGTCAAAGTTGCTCTTCTATCAGCTTGAATCAGTCGGCCCATTCTCCTCTGACCTCTAGCATCAACAAGGCATTTTCGCTCATAGGGACTGCCGCATACTGGACGTTTTCCCCTTTTCACACCATTCTTTGTAAACCCTAGAAATGGTTGTGCGTAAAAATCCCAGTAACTGAGCAGATTATGGAAATACTCAGACCGGCCCGTCTTGCACCAACAACCATGCCACACTCAAAATTGCTTAAATCACCTTTCTTTCCCATTCTGACATTCAGTTTGGAGTTCAGTAGACTGTATTGACCAGGACCACACCCAAATCATCAAGCATGCCATGTGATTGGTTGATTAATAACTGCATTAATGAGAAACATCTCAAACATACAAATGTGGTCATACTTTTTGCACCCCTGGTAAATATGATCAAAGATGGGTGTAAAAATAAATCTGCATTGTTTATCCATTTTATCTTTCATTCAGAAATTTCCCGAAAAATCATAACTGTAAAAGAATTGAAAGTGTGGAGGAACACTCAGTGAGGATTATTATTATTATTTTTAAAATCTCAACTTTTTTTTACATTTACATTTATTCATTTAGCAATCACGTTTCAAGGTGACAGAAATAATGAAAAATAGAAACACAACCCATTAATCACGAGGAGTTCCACAAAATACGTGCTGTGCAAATGCTGTCATAACAAAAAAATGTCTTTCAAATGAATGTGATGATAAATTAGTTATAGAGGAGATTTGGTTTCATTCATTAATAGGCAGGTAAGCACTACCTGTAGGAATGTCATTTTAACTGCAAAACATTTTTTTAATGGTGGCAACAACAATATATTTAAACACTATTGTAAAAAATAAATTGTAAAACATATTAATAATAATAACTGAGTAATTCCTTCCAACAAATATTATAGTCCCTTAACCTAACTTAATTTGCAGTTGCTAAGCAACATTAAAAACATGGTGCATAGAATGTGTGATGACAAGTGAGCATTTATCAGCCTTTTACAATGACTTTGAACACGGTTCATCCCAAAGGAATTTAGAGTCATGACCGTTTTATAGTTAATAATATCTACTCACATTGATTTGTTTTATTGTACAGTACACAACTATAATATCATCCATAATACACTTTAATTAGATAACACCTTTTTTACACCATCACATAAAGCCGTCAGAAATCAGAAGCAGATAACCAGTTCTGAAGTGCTGCCAGAGGTCACATTCTTTAGATTGAGTAGCAATTGAGGTTTTGTCTATATTCTGTTTTATCTTGCCAACGATTGTTATCTTTCCTGACACCCAGGAAAGCTCCCACTGTGGATGAATTTTCACATGTGATAGTGTTTTCAGAAATTTTATGAAGTATTAACCTCTTGTTTAGAAGCCGTTGGAGTGTCTTACACCCAGTTAACCGAAGGGAATGTGTGGACACACACAATAATTAACTGTAGAATCATAGGACAGCAGCAATTAAAATCGCCTCAAATGTTATAAGCAAGAATGTCTTTAATTAACAACTTCTGACCAGAGGTACACACCTATTGTGCTCATGGGTGTGGTCACAAGGTAATTTAAAGAAGCAAAATTATTAAGATACTGCTCCACCTTTTCATGAACAATGTTTAAATGTTATAACCTGTCATATATAAAACTGCTACATGATTTTAGATAAAGACCTCAAATTTGGCATGGTGGAATGTGATACTCTTCTCCAAGGGTATGCCAAATTTCACAGGTTTTGAACAATAAAGTTGTGAAGGTTGAAATACATTTACTGGAAAGTCAATAAAAAAGTAAAGAATTAAATAAATATAAGAAAAAGGTTGCGACAAGAGTCTTGCAGTCAGAAGAAGCCAAACTACAGATGTCTGTGCACCTTTGACACTTGTCTTCTCATAGTACTGAGAATTGAACACTGACAATAGTGTGATGTGTGGATTCAAAGATAATTCAAGTTCTGTTTTCCCCTCCCCATTATTTTCCTTTCCAATACTTTGAATAGAAAAGGCCAAAACCAAAACAGAAATACAAAAGGCCCAACATAAAGTTAAACGTCCAATCACGTCCTATCCATACCCACCAAGCATCCAATTTGGGGACTACAGTGTAATAAACATGCATACTAATTCTTGTCAAGAACACTAAAGAGGGAACACAGCCTGATCCGTATCAAATAAATAGCTTGGGAACTGATCTTTAATTTCACCTTCACTGGTCATCTTCAGTCTCATTTTAATGTGGAAATGAAACACCTGGCATTAATCTCCATCTCAGTGGGAAGAGCTGTATATGTCTTTCATGTAAAGGCGGTTTGGACTTTTCAAGTGCTTTCTGACATATCTGTTCAGAGCACAAAACACAAACACAATCAACAGAAGGTTCAGATAAATAACATCTGAAGA
Source organism: Hybognathus amarus (assembly GCA_030378365.1). NCBI lineage: Eukaryota > Metazoa > Chordata > Actinopteri > Cypriniformes > Leuciscidae > Hybognathus > Hybognathus amarus. The sequence goes on along the minus strand of JAQIUQ010001259.1, from coordinate 36,956 downwards.
ATGCGTGTATTAGAGTGAGAATGGTTATTGCAAGCCAAACTTCAGGACAGTATCTCCAGAGGTAATTAACTCTGAAGCTGTTTGCGAGAACGGCCCCGTATTTCCACCCTCCTTATTTCTCCCTGAGTCCTGCTGATGGGTGATTATAACTCTGAAGATCTGCAGGAGGCCTCACTCTCCCATTTATTCAGCCTTCAGCCCAGACCAAAACACTCTCTAATCACAGCTAAACCAAAAAACGTGTGCATATACGTGCGTGGAAATGTCCTTTCAAAATCCAATGACATTTCTCTATAATTTCCAAGGATGTCACGCATTGTTTGTGTATGTAGCAATTTTTCTTGGCTTTTTCCATCAAAGCCACTTTTTTTCCTCAACAAAAATACCATTTTAATGGATTGCCCTAATATTCTACTGCATTTTTTTTCAGCTCGTCCCATGCCAAAGTCTTTAAGAAACTCTGATGGGGAGGGAATCCCACTGTTCAAGCCCAATCTGTCATTTCCTGGCAGGCAAACAATCTAACATGCTGCCAGGAGGCACACAAAAGACCCCTACACCCCACGCCTATTGACTGCCGGTATGGTCCACATAATCTTCGACGGTGAGCTTCATTTCACACGCTATTCTGGAGCAGAGTAGTAGATTGCATTTAAAACACACCAACACCTCCCATGAAAAACATTAGCTCAATAAAAGCACTGTGCATTTGAGCCAGTGACAGACTGTGCGGGGAAAAGCTCAATAGAGCTGTAGAATATGAATGCAATAAAAAAGGCAAAAGAAGGCTTATGTGATGCTCATTTTGCACGTCTTTTGATCCTGCTCTCCATCATGGCCCGCATTGCTTTCTCTGTATCCCATCAATACTTTGCCATTCACCTCCCTTTAGAAGCGTGTTCTTTGCACACGCTGTATGTCCGTGTGGCAGCTCAAATCAGAAGAGCCTTCGGAATCATGTAACACTCTGGCTCGACAAACTCAAAGCAGTTTTAGAAAAGAACAGAAAACATGATGGGTAAGCGCCGCTGAGAGTTCTTTCTGATCGATGGTTTTCAAACTGCACCTTTGTTGACCAGCACATAAGAACTGCTAGTATTCAGTAGTGTTTGTTTCTAAAAAAAAAAAAATGCTTACTGCTCACAGATCTTTTCTTTTCTTCCAAGCTGTTGGCCGACAAGGTAATGTGAGCATTTATATACAGCAGTACGTAATGGACAAAATAATGGAGTCAGTCAGTTCTCAGTTGGGTAACACTTTATTTCGATGGTCTCTTTTGAATATTCTGTTGACTATGAGTAACTTTGCAACTATGTGTCAAATAACTCTCATTAGAGTATTAGTTGACTGTCTGCTTAATATCTGCTAACTCTTTATTGTGATGCTCCTCGAACAGACATTATACTGACTATAAGTAACATTGCAACTACATGACAACTTATTCAATCCCTAACCCTAGCAGTCTACCAATACGTTAATAATCCAAATAAAGTGAAACCCTCATTTGCAGTTCTAGCTGACCAATCAGAGCACAATGCTTTTTGGAAGGAGGGGCTTCATAGAAACAGGAACTAAACAGGGGTGCGTTTCCTAAAAGCATCGTTAGCCAACTATGGTCGCAGGCAGTGTTGTAGTCGAGAACCGAAACTCTAGAGGGTCGAGTCCGAGTTGAGACCGACCGAAAGAGAGTCGAATCTGAGCTTGAGACCGAAACCATAGAGGGTCGAGTCCGAGTCGAGGCCAAGACCAAAGAGAGTCGAGTCCGAGTCTGAGATCCGAAACCATAGAGGGTCGAGTACAAGTCGAGACCAAGACCAAAGAGAGCCGAATCTGAGTCAAGACCGAGAACAAAGAGAGTCGAGTCCAAGTGTGAGACCGAGACAAAAGAGTCAGTCAGAATTCGAGACTCGAAGACCAAAAGAGAGTCGAGTCTGAGTCAAGACCGAGACCAAAGACAGTTGAGTCCGAATCGAGGCCGAGACCAAAGAGAGTCGAGTCGAGAGACCGAGACCAAAGACAGTCGAAGTCCGAATCAAGACTCGAGACCAAAGAGAGTTCGAGTCTGAGTCTGAGACCAAAACTAAAGAAGTTCGAAGTCCGAAAGCTCAAGACTCTGAAACCAAAAGACAGTTCGAGTCCGAGTCTCTAGAGACCGAGACCAAAGACAGTCGAGTCTGAAAGTTCTAGACCAAAACTAAAGAGAGTTCGAGTCCAAGTTCGAGACCAAAGTAGAGTCGAAGTCTGAGTCGAGACCAAAACTAAAAGAAAGTTGAGTCCGAGTCGAGACCGAAACCAAAGACAGTCGAGTTACGTGCCAGTAAGTCATGCACAGTTGCCTACAAGAAAGTCAGCAATCATTGGATGTTTCAATCAAACAACAATTTAAAGAAATATTAACATACAGTAATAATCATAACACATTTTGAATGGGACTCGAGTGGACTCAGGAATAAGTCAGAGTCCTAATATGTTCGAATATGAGTCAATCCCGAGTCAAAATGCACACGACTCCATGAAAAGACAGAGACCATTAAAATATCATCTCGAGACCGAATCAGAGTCTCGAGTACACAACACTAGTCGCAGGTTCAGTCGTTATTTGAAAACATAGTATTAACGAACATTCACAAACAGCATCGCACAGCTGTTTGGTTGGAACAGCAGCCTTCGACCTGTGGTTTAGAAGCATGGTTTCTTGTTTGCATGACATGTGGACAAAATAAGCAAGCGGACATTCAGTACAATCTATGTATTTTTTTAGAATACATACAAATGTAATTTACGTATTTCAGTTTGTCGAGAGATATGAAGAGTGTGCATGTGCGAATGTGCTCTACTACGTAAGAATCGAGCCCATGATTGAATCTGGAAATAAGGCTAAATAGTCTTCAGATGCCATTTCCATAATTTATAGCAAAATACCAAGCATTCATTTGATCTCAAACAGATTCATTAAAATTAGTTATTACTCCAACACCTGCGTGACATCATTAACCCTGAACGACCAATTTGCGACAATAATGTTTTGGGAAACAGTCGTGACTAATTGATTTCTTCAACGATGCGTTGTACTATGGCAGTTAAGCAGCGAGTTACGTGTTACTGACAGACTGCATTGGAAGAGAGGTGCTGCAATAATCAAAAAATATGTGAAAAACAATGTTTATTGAATATTCATTATAAATAAATTCGGACAGCCTGAGTTTCTACACATTTCTGTTTGCTGTTGAATTCACCAAAAAGGTTTCAAGTTACAATTCCAGAACCTGTTGAGGTTGGTGACGCAATCCATCCAGTCTCCTCTGTGTCTTGTTGGCGTGCTGAGAAATGCAGCTGAACAGTCATGTGGGCAGGTAAATGTCTTTCGAGAGAAGAGGGCAGTGGGATGAACTGACCTGTGAACAGTGGCAGTCGTCAGCGTTGAGAGGGTCAGGGTGGAAAACAGAAGGGGAAGAGCCATTATTTTCCGCCTCATTTCCGCTGATGGTCTGCACAGGAAGGGAGGATGGAAATAAAGGAGGAGGGGAACGCGAAATCATTTCAGCCTCCATTTGTAACATGTCTCCTTACAGACTCGCTGACAGGTAGAGGAGCAGAGCAGAGGATTTTAATGGGGCCAATTCGTCCTCTATTAGCCAACACAGCAAGGTCCTTTGCAGCCAGACCGTCACACCCTCCTGTAAGATTACACATCTAAATCTATATAACTCTTCACCCGCCATCGCTGTCTTCCTGAGAGCCCATGTGAGAATAGATTATGGTAAAGTGATATAAAATGGGCCTGCAAGCTTCTAGAACGCCTCTGTTTCGCCTTACCAAATGGCGGTTTCCACAGCATGCTTTCGATTTTGTTGATGTTCTGAGCCATTTGCTGTGTTTTTAAACCATCTATTTTTATCACGCCTAATATGTTACCCTTTCATACCCATTACTGTAAATGACACCCTACAGGCTAACAAATGTACTGAAGACTAATGGAGCGTCTTAAAGCTGTGTATTGGTTGAATAACCCTCCTTTAGACTGTAGAATGGCTTAATAAATGGTAAGTTAAGACTGTTCACTTGGATTTTGTTTCATCCTGCACTCGCAATGCCTTCGATCTGGGCCAACTAACATTATATGAATTTGAATATGAATTTGATATGCAACAACAACAATAATGATTCGTCAGATGAGCTATAATGTTACTGGAAAACCCCTTTAAGGACAAAGATGGAAAGTAGATATGAAAGGAAATCCCAATAAAGTGTTTTAGCAATGGTAATCCCATAAATCAATGCCGTGTTTCAAATTCACGTTATCCCCAAGGGAAAGGGGAAAAAAGTCACCTACGCAAAGAAAAATATGAGGATATTTTAGGGGAAAGTTTTCAAACTCCAAACTTTTATTATTGCACCTCTTTCCCAGCTGCATTTTACCTTATAGTTGCTGTGCATTAAGTTGAGTCATGATATACGAAAGTTATAATTGTCAAATACTCTTTTCTCTAACAATTACAATAATGGTCAGCCATTTTAAAGGTGATGTACAAGAATGATCAAATTAATATTAATCTTGAGATTGTCTAAGGACACTAAAATAAAATTGTTTCTAATATCACAAGATTTAAGTGAACATTACATGACAAAAGCAAAAATAGAATAAATGAGCACGGCACAATGAAATATCCAATATCAATATACTTGTACATTAGCACTACTGGACATTTCCTTTGAAAACTTGAGCGATACTTCAAGTTTTGTCAAAAAATAAATAAATAAACAAATTATGTTCCTCTTAAATGCTTCAAAATATGAGTTTTGTTGAGCAACGATCTTCATCTTTTCTGGCTTTTTTTCCACTGTCTCTGGCAGGCCTGGAAGGATTATGGATGTGATCATGGTTCGGACTGTTTCTCTGACATTTGTCATTCAGTTATCAAATTGGCAATTCTGCTTCTGTTGGGTAAGTGTGTTTGGGAGACAAGAAAGCCAAGAGGGAGGTCCTAGCTCATCCAATTTTGGCCTAATTTTTATTGAATAGCCAATTAAAGGCATGTGTAGAAAAAGTGTGTGTGATCATCACACATGGATGAGGATGTTCTGTGTGTTTTCAGGGATGTAAATCCTTTCCTTGGCAATGCGTCAGTCCCAAAGCACCCATCAAACTGTCCTTCAGCTGCCAGCCTTACACACACACATCCTTAAACACACACACTGCAGGGCATATCTAAAATGAAGCATTCTGGCTTTGTTTAAAAGATGTAATACACTGATTTCTACAATTAAAATGCTAACAAAAAAGGCCGTAACTGAGTGTGATGTTTTAAATGCTTCATGTTACATTTGTTTTGCTCCCATCTGGACTGAACGGTGGTATTACGTCGAAAGTGAAGCGAGTCATTTGTGCAACGCTCAGTGGCACAAATTGAATTGCAAACATAAACACTCTTGGAGAAACACATTCGTTAACATTTGCAATCATCCCAGGGACAGTTAGCCTAGAAATCTCAGACGCACCCTAGCGGCAGCAAAAATTATTTTGCTGCAAAGTGTGGTCTAGCAACTCTCCGTTGACTTTCAAAGTGGAAAATCCAAACTCTGGTCTGGCCAATCACATCGTGTATAGAGTTGGTGGGCGGGCTTAACACAATGACGGCAGAGTTGTGACGGTTCTGCGCCGTGATTTCCATAGGTGATTTCCCTGCTACTTAAAAACAAACAAGACGCAGCTGGCGAACAGCGGTCTTTCGATTCGGCTTTGGCCGCGACTCGGATGACTTGGAGTTAAGAACGTAACTAGTCATTCTTAAAAAGGAAGATGTGTTCAGAGTTTGACGACCGGATAAGGCAAAAGTTTAATATATCAACTTGCTCCGCTGGAGAGAAAACCATGGGGAAAACGCATGGGACTCACTCAGCCACAGCCATCATCGCTCTGGTTGGTTAGCGCTATCCTATGGCGTGCAGAGGGATATTGAAAGACAACCTTTTATCCCGCCCCGGATTGAGGTATGCCAATTGTGAGTTTCCAGACCTAACATCTTGATAGGTCTGGTTTGCCAGGCTAAGGGACAGTTGCTAAAGCAGGACGTTATTGCAGATTCCATTTGGTGCCACTAGTGGCGCAGTAATTACATGCTTCACCTTTAACCCCCTAATGCACTTTAACCTAAACCAATGTTCTTCGGCTAGAAGTGAATGACAGCTTCTATATTAGGTAGGACAGGTAGTCTGCCTGTATTTTCACACTGTGGTTGCATGTCAGGAACTCTATCTCGAATACATCATGCTCTGTGCCTCTTCATATCCATCTCGCTGACAGCTCGCACCGATAACAACAAGGTGCTTGAACATGAGATATTAATCATTGTTTGTGGAATGAGCAGATGTGAAGTTTCATGTCATCAAGTTTGAAAAGTAAAAAGACAAATATATAAACCTAACACATTAAGCTGCACTATACGCAAGCAGTTATGGTTTTTGTCAGAAATGCAAAAGGTTGAAAGAGGCGGACTGCAAGACAACAATATGGTTTTATAATCACAACCTTTTCTTCTTTTGTCAACTCAACTATTATGTAGTTCAGATAACATATTACGTTGAGTTTCTGGTGATTAAATCAATCTCTTTCATTTTATTAACTACATTTTTCCATTTCAATGAACTTAAAATTTTAAGGCAACCAGGTTACTTATTTTTTTAAGTTAAACCAACAAAATTTTTACTGTATTTTTACAATATTAGCAAAGATATATTATATTTTTAAATAATAAAAAATATATATTAGCACTGATATATGGAGAAAAATCCTGGAATTTCATCAAAAACCTTAATTTCTTTTCGACTGAAGAAAGAATGACATGGATATCTTGGATGACATGGGGGGTGAGTAAATGATCAGCAAAAGTTTTTTTTTTTTTTAAGTGACCTACTCCTTTAAATGTTCAATTCTCTCTATACCTTTATCAATTGCATAAGCTAACTTCACAACTTTTACTTGCACTAATATAGACCTTTTCTTTTAGTTGTCCTCTTTCATAGACAGCTATTTTCTTCTTGCTGTGTAAATTTGTTTAAATTCTTAATATTTGAATACTTTTATTTAATAAGTGAATTGTGCTGCTTCTCCCACGAGAAATTAGTTTCAATGAGTTTTGAATGAGTTTCACTCTTTCTCAGCATGTGATTGGCTGTTTGCTATGATGTCCCACCTAAACTCAGGATCAAAGCCTGAGTTGACAGAGAAAGTTGATAATCAGCATCATTGGATTGGATTGGTTGGATTGGTTTGTCAACTCGAATTAAAAACCTGCAACCCTGAGTTTGTTCAACTACCATCATGGTACAGGCCCCAGGTGTATCTTAAGCTTGTTTGTCCCTGTGTATTTATAGCCTGTGTGTTTGACTTGTTACTTTGTCAATTGTGTAATGGTTGCCTCTGTGATCCCCTGGATGTATTCCTTTGTTCCTCCAGTTCTATGTTATCTGTTTTATGTGTTACTTTATTAAATCGCCCTGAGTTTAGATCCTCGCCTTTGCCTGCTTTCCTCAGCTTCATTACAGAACGAGTCATACCGATTATGTAATTTTGGCAATCTAAATCTTCATCCCACTTTCTTTTTAATAATAACACAGGGTTGGAACAACATGTGGTGAGTAAATGGGGACATCATTTCTATTTTGGGATGAACTATTCATTAGATTCCTTTTTATAATTTCAGTCTTAATAGGACAGAGATTTTTAGATTTCTTTGATTTCAACAAACTCCAGACATACTCATTGAAATGTAAAGTATAACATAAAACAAATTTTCTTATTGATTTCTACAAATATATTAAATATGGACTGAAGAATTCCATATAAAGGGATTGCATAACTGATAACAGATCACAGGAGATGTAAAACTTTATCATCTAACAGAATAATTAAAGTCATAACTATATAACTTTAAATTTAATGTTGGCCTAAGGCAAAACTTAATTAATTTGCTGAGCGAGATCCTGTAAAGCCAGCATTAGGTGAAACTGCATTCTCTCATCTTGACTATAGCGGAAACTCCTGCTGGATCATTGTTGACTTTTCCCAAATGTCAAAGAGACACTTGCAGATGAGCTGTTTCCGATGCTCTTTTTATCAGTGTTGTTATTGTTAACTAAAAGTAAACTGATAAAAAAAAAATCAAATTAAAATTGTATGAAATATATACATAACTAACTAAAAATGCTATAAAAAGTTTGGAAACATTGCTAGTTTTAATGTTTTTGAAAGAAAGTCTGTTCAAGGCTGCATTTATTTGATCGAAAATACAGAATAAAATGGTAATTTTGTGAAAATATTATTGCAATTTAAAAGAATGGTTTTCCATTCGAATATACTTTAAAATATAATTTATTTCTGTGATGCAAAGCTGAATTTATTTATTTATTATCTGTGTTTTGTGCTGCTTAATATTTTTATAACCTTTTTTTCAAGATTCTTTGATGAATAAAAAGTAACAAAAAGAACAACATTTATTTAAAATAGAAATACTGTATTTTGTAACAATATTATACACTACCTTTTAAAAGTGTGGGGTCATTATTTTCTGTTTTTCTTTTCTTTTTTCTTTCTTTTTTTATATCAATATTATTCAGCAAGGATGTGTTAAATTGATAAAAAGGATAGGCTAATAAAAATGTATTTTGTAAATAAATGCTAATCTTTTTAACCTTTTAGTCATCAACGAATGCGGAAAAAAAAGCAGCACATGTTTCCAAAAAAATAATAAGCATAACTGTTTCCAAGACCAGGAGTAATGGCTGATGAAAATTCAGCTTTGCATCACAGAAATAAATTATATTTTAAATTATATTAAAACAGAAATCCATTATTTTAAAATGTAATAATATTTCACAGTATTACATTTTTTCAGTTTTTTTCCAATAAATGCAGGCTTGTTGACCCTAAGAGACTTAAAAAAAGTATTTTTACATTAAAAATAGTAATGTTTCCAAACTTTTGATCTGTTCTGCAAAGCGCATTAAAAATATTAAATTATATAATAGTATATAAATAATGTTTAAATAATTCAGCTTTTTATTGAGTTACAATGAACAGGGACCAAATCTTTGATAATAAAAACACCATAATTATAAAGTATATAATACTTTATTCCTCAATAGTTGCTGCAAATGACTAAATTTAAACGTAAAATGCAAATATTCCAAATCATCTGATAATTTTGACTTTAAAACAGACCAAAATGTAAGTCTTTATCGACTGAAAATATCCAGCCGTCCATAGCTCTGTCAACCTTTGTTCTGGTTGAAAGTAAGTAAATAATGACCAAATTTTCAGGCAGTGAAATGTTTTAATGCTCTCTCTTTCTTATACTCTCAAAACATTTGCGGTTGAGGAATCTCATCTCACCTGCTACAGTATGTGACTCTTCAAGCTGACTAATATGTTTTTCCTGTCTGTGTGAAGGAAACATTTCCTCCACCTCACTCAAATTCACATTCATTGCTATGGAAACTCCTGGGTAAACAAAGCCGCTTTAATCATTTTCATGTTTAGAGTGAACAGTTGCTTTATGATTAGGACAAGATGCAGGATTTTATGGATGACAAACCTTAGTGCCAAATAAGTGAAAAAAGATAAATCTTTAGTTCCTAGATTAAAAAAAAAAAAAAAATCCTGAACAAGTATAGTCAGGAAAACCCCCCAGCACATAATCATATTGTGACAGCACAAGATATAATTTTAAAGACATAACCTCACACTCAACCTGTAAACAAACACACATGCATACATCTTAGTTATTACATCTTTAACACGGTATCCAAATGAATGATTCATCTCCCTTTCAGGTCAGCAGGGGAAAATGGGGCATATGCTTGTCCCGATAGACTGATCCAGTTAAATATCTCTCATTCTGGACTCTTTGCAGAGGCAGACACACACACACACACACACACAGGTGTCCCTGCTGCATAATTCATGTGACTTTCACTCTCGCACTGGCCTGGTTTCCTGTGAAGATCGGAGCCGCAGAAATTATCTCCAGTGTTTCTGAAGAGAGCAGACGGACGACCCAGGGTTCATTTGTGAAAGACAAGAGTGAAAAAGCAGTGAAGATATGTACAGTATATCTAAAAGTTTTTTTCTTCTTCATATAATATATTTAAAATGGCTATTGTTCAGAGTGTAGTACTTTAGAAATTGGATTTGGAATCAATATGTTGTGTGTATAGAGGATATGCGTCTGACGTGTGAGTGGCAAAAAGACTGAGCGGCTGTATTTGTTTTCAGCGCGAATGCTGCGAAAAACAATACACAACTTATATAAAGTGGGAAAGAGCTTTACGATTGACTGTACAACTAGATTTGACAAAAATCTGAGGTACATTTTTACAGACTGCTATAGAAAGAGAGAGCAAATGGATTGTTGCAATTCACAGAAACAACTGGACTCCAGTCAGTGAAAGGTGGATCATTATCGTTAAAATAAATAAACAAACAAACAAATAAATAAATAAATAAATAAGTTTTAGGGCTGGACAATATAATGATATACAGGCTATATATAACACTGATATAAGTGATCACCTGGATTTAGACCTACCTATATTGTATTCATATAAAGCGTTCACAGTCAAATTTGCTTTATGTTTAGATCTATATTGCTTTAATTTTCCCGATGTCGAAATCAGGCAAACAAAAATGTCAGGCAACACGATTCGTGTCTGCATGTCAATATCCATGGATCACTGGATCTTTAGTGAGTTGTAAGGAACACTATATTGAGTCCAACATTTAGTTTAAATTGATAAAATTGTTCGTTTTAGTCGCATTTTCACAGTTTCCCCTATTAAATCCAGTCACGCAGCAGTTTTTTTGCCACTCAGTCAAGCTGAAGGGGGTTGTTCCGGCGGGAAAGTGACAGTCAATGCATTCCCTTTATTTAATGGACTAATAAGGCCAATTCAGTGTCATTAATGACAACCACCCTTATTTTGATTGTGTTTATTTTAAAGAAGTAATATTTTTAAATTTGACGCGAAGCAGAAGTTGTGATAGTCTATTGTATATAAGTGAAATGGATATTCGACCAAGAAAAAACATATATGGCAGGAATTAACTTTGTCCATCTGGAGTTGATTGGATGGTTAGATAGTAGTGATTTCCTATAGACCATTTCACAAGACGTAAACAACACTGGTCCAGAAGCACTTCCTGTTTCAGTTTTTAACACTACATAAAAGCTGGGATAAAATACAACCAACAGGACATTTAAAACTGAATCAAAAAGTTTAAACATCTTTAAGATGTTTTCTTTACATGTGAAATAAAGAAAACAGTTAGAAACTGAAACAGGAAGTGTTTCTGGACCAGTGTTGTTTACATCTTGTGAAATGGTCTAATGGTCTATTGTATCTCATGCGAGTAAACACATTATAAACTGTTTCCCTCTTGACAGCGACAAGAAGGAGAAGTTATTTTGAGTAACGATTAAGGGCGCATGAATTAAAAGAAAAATATTGATGTGCACCAATTATTTATAATAAATATTTAATGAAAATATAATTTTGAGTAAATTTTTATCAAAAATATCATATAAGAAAGGTCTTACTAATAAAGAAATCATTATTTTGAGTAAGATCCTTCCAATACTTCACACAATTGGATCCACCGAATCAACCGAACAATTGGATGATTCATTAAATAATTTATGGAAATCATTGATCATTTATCACTGACTAATTGATCCAATCACTGTTCTCAAGTTTACAAGAGGTGATCAACTCATTAAATCAGAAAAAAAGGTAACACTTTAGTTTAGGGTCCAAATCTCACTATTACGTTGCTTCTTAGCATATTAGCTTAATTGCTGTTTATTAGTACTTATAAAGCACATATTAATTACTTATACATAACCATATTCTAACTCCCTTAATCATATACAATACCTGCATTTAACTACCTTACTAACAATAAATAAGCAGTATTTAGGAGTTTATTTAGGCAAAAGTTGTAGTCAGTTAGTTTTAAGTGAGAACTGGACCCTAAAGTAACATGTGAACATGAAAAATAAAAAGTAATTCTGTTCATCACTCAGAGTGGTGCATGGCTTTAGAGACTTGACTCATACAGTATAGTGCATGAGTCATATGGAACACTGCCATGATACTTTTATGGTGCATTTGAAGCTTGAATCATCTAGTTAGTTCAAATTTCTCCTTTTGCATTTCAAAGTAAAACAATAAAGTTGGGAAACTTCTGACATGTGTGGTGTATAGTCTTTCAATGGTTTGTTTACCTCAAACGATAAAGGGAAAATTGCTCATACAATGACCAATTTAAAATCTGTGCATTCATGATTCAAATCAAACAAAATATACTGACCATGTGAAGTAACTGAACACACAGGCATCTCTCTAGAAATCTCATGCATGCTAAATGTTGATTTGCATTACAAAATGCTCATTTTGTTTGTTGGTTAGTTTTGTAATGCCATTCAAGGGGTCATGAACTGGCTTTTTAAATGTTTATATTTTGTTGTCTGAGGTCAACTTATGACGTTCGCTTGGTTTTTACCTTCAAAAACATAAAAATGAATAAGTTATGGGCTATTTTCTTCCCTAGTTTTCAGCCTACTTGAAAAATGCTCAGGATTTTATGGGCATTATCGCATTGAAGACTAGGAAGTAAACGCCCACTGCTGTGAGTGGATAACAGTTTTGCATATTATAATGAGCTTCAACTCTGTCGTCGGTTTCTGTCGGTGCACGTGGGGGAATTTGTTTGGAAAACCACTGTTGTAAAATGGCAACCGGAATGATTCGCCCATACATGTTTGACCCAGAGTCCGATCCCGAATCGCAGGACAATGAACCAACAGCACCTCGAATACAACGGATACTTGTAGACACATACACATAATTATTAGATATCAAACGATCTGTAACAATGCAATGCTAGCCGAGTAGATTATTATTTCTAAAATAAAAATATTACTCACATAAGTGTGTTGCACCACTCCTGTTGGATCCAATATAGAAGGTACAGCGCCTTTTTTAATCTTAATCGGTCTGCAAATCCAGCCTCGAACTGTGTCTTGTTCACAAAACAATCCTTGGTGAAATGAAGCGAACTTACGGATAATGTTTTACACTCATCTGCTGGAACGTCATTAAAAACTAATTTTAACCAGGCATTCCTAATATTGGAATCCAGAGGAAGCTTATGCAGCGACTGTCTTCTTCCACAGCCAGGCACGGCACAACATTTTGTCAACGGAATGTTTATTGCTGGGAGCTCGCTCCGGTTTGTCATCACGAGGTATGCTTTTGTTTACCTATGCGTGAATGCGCAGAATCGGTGGGCGGGGCTAAACCGGCCGTGTTGAAGTAGGCGTTAATGAGCGGGTGGGGTTTTAGCGTCTTTGACGTCATACTTCCACACTTTCAAAAACGAGACGTTTGTTGAGGCTGGTGTCAATAAAAGCTTTTATTGGACTAACAAGGTTGTTTTCAGTTCTGAAACTTACAAGATATTCTTATATTATGATGACCTCTTAGATGTCAAAAGCTCAAGGAAAATTTGATTTCTCAGTTCATCACCCCTTTAAGTGCAATCATGCACTTATATATGCATCAATTCGTGTGTGCATCAACTTGTCTTAGTTAAGGGAATAACATAGTTTAATATGAAAAAAACGGTGGAGTATCACTTTAAGACTTTGAGATTTTCCCCCACAAAATCTAAAACTAAACTTAATAACTGACCTTTTCACTTTTTTTACATTACAAAACACTCAGTAAATTGTATAGATGTATGCAGTATAAACCTATGACCACCATACAATGTAAACCATAACCTACCCTCATTATTAAAGAGTGACAGTGGCAGTCATTAGAGTTAGAGCTAATCAACATGTGTTAGATCGCAGGAAAGTTCAGACAAAGAAGGCGGGTCCGCCGCAGAAATCAGAAGGTCATTTTCAACATTCTTCGAAAAGCATCTCTGCAGTGTAGCAAATGTCAGCTCCTTTTCAGATACAGAGAGTCTTTGGCATAATAAGATCCAGCGAGCAACTTTAAAAGTTCCCAGCATCATCTGCGTGAACTTTCTTCATCAAACGCCGTGATTATTATTTTGTATTCCATGCAATATTTACACAATACCTTTCAAGAAACACCTGATGCAGGGCTGTTATTTATTTATTTGTTCAAATTAAACGCCTCCCTAAAGGAATTACACTGGAATAGATGCTCCCTGCTCTCATTTCCATAATCTAATAGTGTTTATGAGGGAGAGTGTTTATGTTGCTGTCTGAATAGAAATGATGCAAGCAGACAAAAAGGGTGGCAGACACACACACACACACACACACGCGGTTCCAAGATTCCCCACTGCCACATTGGACTGACAGCTTTGTGGTCTCGGCAAAGCAGACACTAAGCACATTTACACACACGCACGCGCACACACTTAGCGAGTGTGAGTGTCCCTTTCATACTTGGTGGGAACTCAAAACACCTCCACATAATGCTCAACATACACACAATGAAATATTCATCAGTGCTATTGTAAGCCATAATGATATTGTCTATGAAACAAGCTTCCTCACTGTCTCTAAGGAGGGGTTTTAGGTGAGTGGAACTGAGAGATAGAGTATATTTGCTTGGCACAGTGAAGCCCCCAGTGGCTTGAACACAGTGGATTTCATACAGAGGTCTGGAAGGGTACAGGACAGACATGGATAATGAAGATTCAGTAAGTAAAGACAAGCACAATGACAAACGCTATCATCATGTTCCCAGTGAGACCAGAGTTTAATTTTAATGACGTTAGGTCAGCGAAGACATTTAATAAGATCTAAAGATATAATGTGGGGAAAATCTTAAAGAAGACATATGCAAAGTCTTGATTTTGTTTTGAAGGTCTACTAGATATATAGCCTGACTTCGTCATACTCATATTCTAATGAGAATATGAGTTTGAGACCTCTCCATTAAGCTTTGATTATGAGGCGTGTCGTAACCGAACCAGGAAAAAACAACAACTCTGCACTCAATTGGATAGTCGGTAGACCTACAACCAAATCAGAGCAACGCAGTAAGTCAACTAGCGCAGATTTCAACTACAGAACTTACTTATTTTTAGAAGTCAAATAACGAGTGTTGCTTCTTTTTACTTACTTATCCATGAGTGCGACCAAAGGAGAAACTCACAACGACCACACGCTTTCATTACGTCCCATCTTTTTCAGTGACCATCGAGAGCCAGCTGATAAGTTACACTTTTCCCTGAATCATGTGGGAAGGACGGCAAAGATATATTTCCAATCGACAAATGCCTTGATTGCAGTTCTCTGTTTGTCTATTAAAATTAATGCGCTGCTTGATTTATTTTACAACAGACTGCAGTCATCTCTGAGAAAAACCAGTTAAGCGCTCGTGATATAACGTGATGATTACTTGCAGATCAATCTGTCCATCATCGTATAAAGCCCGCCCTGGCAATTTGATTGGCCCGATGATTTCTGAACCGATCATAATTACTCCTCAATGGATTGAAGTTTAGAACCGAACTTCCCATCCAAAAAATGTTGTGGGCAGAGTTCGGGCTGGCATCCAGGCTAACTAGAATACATTTTCATGCTTGAATGGTAAACAATATTGTTTTCCACATATTTCACATTATTGCAGCACCTCTCTTCCCAGTCTGTCACTAACGCTCTTTAGTTTAGTTAGGAGCCATCTTAGAAAACAGTCTCGATGAGTCGAATTCCCGAACGGCGTTCATTGCGAGTTCAGAGGTTCGCTGAACTTCATACAGTCAGGCTCACTCAGCACGAACGTTCGTGGTTTGACTTGTCGTCGGCTGTTTTCCAAGATGGCTCCTGTCTGTATACACCATGGTATACACGAAGTGGACTGTCTTTATAAAGTATCTTCTTATTAATCGGTCTGTACACTTACTAAGTTCTCAATGCTTCGGTTAGCATGTGGGGACCCTCATTATGTTACTGTGTTAGTGGGGGGCTATTTTGAGGCTTGTTAGTGGTATAAACTAGCAATTTCTTTTACTTATTCTATGCCACATCTACTAGTGTAAAACACTGAACAGTTATTAGAGATAAAACTGTTTACATTCGATTATCATGAAAACAAATCTCAGAGAACGGTTGACTAGGTACCGATGTTTTGTAGACCAAAGGTTCATTTTGCGCCGGCATTCTCCTTTAACACACTACAAACTAACTCAACAAGGCCTTGTCCCTTTATTTGGGAATTATTTAAATGAGGAATATTTAATGTGGAAGTTTAAAAACAGTGCTTTCTGATGTGAGCAGCAGAATAACTCCCTTTGGTATTGACTTGATAATTTTGCAGACTTTTTAAGAATGAATGAATAAACAAACAGGCAGTCACATGTAAAGCAACGTAGACCAAATGGAGAATGAATGTGAGGGAACAACTTATGTAGGAAAGACAAACAAGGATGATTAGATGAACACAGCTGACACAAATTAACTAATAATGAGGAGTGGGAAAAACTGAACAAAAGAGCACATGAGAATGAAAACAAACTAAAAGTCCATCATAATGAAACTAAAATTAACATTATGGTGACAATTTTGGTCCTTGACTTACATTTGTATTGTATTGATGTAGTATTGGAGGCAAAAATCCTAGATGTTTCAAAATGGTTCAATACGTATTTAAATGTAATATATTACTAATATTTATTTATTTAATAATTCAATCCAAAATGTTTGTATAATCCAAATATTTTACTTCATCCAGAGTGCAACCAGTATCGAATGATACTATATATATATATATATATATATATACAGTATATATACAGTATATATATATATATATATATATATATATATATATATATATATATATATATATATATATATAGATTCAGCATCCGTTTTGTATCCTATTCATGAGAAGTGCCATTATTATGATATTTTCATTGAGGCCAGAGTTCCCAGGGAGTTCCCAGGGTTTAATTTTCACTCTCAAATGACGGGTCAAGAAACTAAATCCAGTATGGAATGCTGGAAAGCCTTAAATACAGTAATATTATTCAAAAGACCACAATCTGCAGCTGTTTGCATCACACATTTGCGAGCGCACGCAGCACACAAGTGTCTTTTCTTATGACATGAAAGTGTCTCTGTACCTGTGGGAGTGATTGGTCCAGAAATAGAACAAGTATACAGTGTTGTGACAGGTTTATCTATGGAAGCATGCAAGCTGAAAATCAGGGTAGGGAGTAGGGACAGTATCCATATTTAGAGTCATGTATGAGAACAAAAATGAAGGCACTAGGTGTGTGTATTTGTGTGGAGTGAGAAGGACAGAAGGAGAGAGATAGATTAATTCCCAGTAGAAGGTCCTGCCAAATACTCAATGTTACCAGAAGAAAAAATAGCCTCTTTTCAGGGCTCAGGCGAGCTAAAGTTTTGAATCTGCTGTCATCTCGCCATAAGCTTTGGCCCCACAGTCACCCACCCCAGGGGCAGTACATTTACTTTCACTGTTTCTCTGGAATAATTTTGACATGGTGGGTGCTCATCAGGGCTTTGGTAGATTTGTCAGCTGTGGCAGGCGGTCATTTAGTTAGTCACGGAGATGACATGCTGTCAAGAGTGAATGATACAAAGGCTTCTGAGACACGGTCAAGGCCTAGGATGGACAAACTCCTTAGTTATCCACTCCAGAACAGAAAAGCCAGACTAAAAATAATGGCCGCAGACCAGCCAGAACACACAAAAAGTACAGGTTGTTTTCAACAAAATAACACCTTCTCTAACAAATGTGATCTGTATGAAATTGAAAAGCGGCGTTCGCTAACTCAAGAGAATGACCGCTGCTGGTAGTGGTTAACTTGAGAATATGATCACCCACACCAGAGCTGAAGATCACAAGAAATGGTTATGCACGGTCACAAAACTATTTCCAGGGTCGTTGCAATGACGGAAAATGTCATGGACAAAATAACAACAAAAACCCTCCCACACAGTTCATGTTGTTTTCTGGCTGAAACATATTTTTTGGTGTTAATTCTGTTGAATGACACTTCGACTTCAATCAGAGCTAAATTGTGATCTGTGTGATTTGAAGAGACGCTGTTCGACTGGAAGTGAGAAATCTGAGAATAAGAACAACTACTGTATATCAGGCTGACGGTACTGAGAAACTCTTTAACAACTTCAGTAGTCAACTAATACACATTATTCTGGTAACACTTTGCAATAAGGTTAGTTTATACATTAAAGTGCCCCATTATGCTATTTTAAAGGTTTCTAATTTTGTTTAGGAGGTTTCTTACAATAAGTTTACATGCATTCAAGATTAAAAAAAAAAAATAATGATAATAAACTGGATTTTCTCTAGGGGTGCACCGATATGAAAATTTTGGCCAATACCGATAACCGATAATTCTTTATATTTGAAAGCCGATAACCGATATATCGGCCGATAAACTTAAATCCAATTTTTAATCTAATTTTGAGAGTCTGATTACAAAAACAAAAGTCTCACAATTAAATCCATGTCCCAAGCACACAATTATAATGATGTTCGCATTATAGTGTTGTATAGCCGATATGACACAATTTGCGCTGCACATGTTGTACCGAACTGTATTTTCATTTTTTGAAGAGATTATAATCATATTTCAAGAAATTCAAAAACATGTCTCAGCTGAAGGGACATTACTCATCATTTACTCATCGTCTTTAATATATCGGCCACAGTTTCTTACCAGGCCGATAGCTGTAACATTAAAAATGAACATATATTGGCCGATACCGATATGCTGGCCAATATATCAGTGCATCCCTAATTTTCTCATAATATGCACATCAGCTCATTTATCAAAGAGTCTGAAAGACAGTTTGTTCAAAGACTCTCTTGTCTTCGAAAACAAAACTCATATAACCACACTTATCCTCTGTGCTTGATACACGGTGATATGAACATTAATGATGACATTGGTTTTACCGTATCTAATTCCAGCGTGAGTCCTTATCCTTTAGAAATGCATGCAAAGTGGATTTGTCTTCTCGACACGAACTAAGCTCTTCTAGGCCTCAGCTACAACTACAGTGTTTGAGGCGCGGGTCAAAGTGGACGTCCGTTCGCAGGGCAGCCAATGAAGACCATAGGCTGGCATTCTCCTCCCAAGGCGTCATATACATTCACAAACAACCATTGCATAAGCAATGCATTTATTACTTGTTTCTATTTTGTTTTCACCTGTATTTTGATCTAAAATTCTGAACTTTTTCAGAAAATGCGGTAACAGCACCCCATAACTATAAAACAATTAAGCATTTTGTCATAAATTGTCATAATTAGGGGAATGAGTTAACACTTTGTCAATGGTAATTGATATAATGTTCATGTTTGTGTTAGTTCACAGTGCATTAACTAATGTTAATGGATGCAACTGTTAACCCTAAAAATGTTAAAGTTACACTATGTAACTTTTCAGCACTCTAGCGGTTAATAAATAAACTGCACACGTCTTGCGATAGAACATTGTAGCATTGCAAAAACGCAGTTTGGAAGATCTTGATGTACTCATTCATGGTATAAATGTTGACCAAAAAAATACATAGTACCTTAAAAAAAAAACAATTTTCTGATTAACAACTTTTTTGTAAGAAAAAAAAGCTAAAATGGTTAAAGAGGAAAAATCTGAGGTTTTACATGCCCCCTCTCAAATCTCAATGGGTATGACACATCTGACAAAAAGTGGTTATGTAGAGCCACAAAACAATTACTCTACCAGAAGTCATCACCATTCTGAAATATGTCATATACACCTTGGCCAAGAGGGAAAGACTGTGATCTAGTCTACTGACTACATGAAAATAAACAGCATCACATGGATGACATGCTGTCAGGAGTGAAATGAGACAAAGGCTTTTGTGCTCGCTCAAGGTTTCAGACATACATCCTCCTTAGTGTCCCACTTCTGGGACAGAGCTGTAAGGCCAATACAACACAACAACAAAACCCCACAAAGTAAATGGGTTTTTTCATAGATGAAAATTCTGTTTGTGGTCGAATAACTAAACTGTGTAAATTTGTACAGCACTGTTCACTAAATCAGAGACAACAACAGCAGCTACGGAAAGATTAACGCACAGACCTGCCACACATTTGCCCAGGGCCTCAGAGCAGCAGAGGAACCCAATGAGCTGCAAAAACATTGTATATTTACTAAAACATCTTTGGCTGTTAAATTGTTCCACACACTATTTGTAAAACATTTATACGGCCCTGCATGATGCCCCTCGGACTAGGAGCCCTGGGCACGTGCCCAATTGCCCATATGGTGTATGCAGGCAGCTCAGTGGTAAGGAGCACCTAGTGAGAATTAATTGTGACATAAGCCAGAGAGCAACATTATTCACAATCAGTAAAATAAATGTAACAACTTCAAATCGGGGAGTATTCAGTTATGTATAACCCATACCCCTTACGTACATGTATATAGTTTTCTAGATCTCATGCTCTATGCTCTCATATATAGGTCACTGGCAAACTATATACATGTAGGTTGGGGTACAAGGTTATAGGTCACACACACACACTTTTTCAGTTGATGCATTCATTGGAAATTAGAAAGCCATGACCTTGGCTTTGCTAGCATGCCATACACGCACAGAAACACACATTTATGCGCATATTCATTGTGAGCATCACAATAAAACTAGATTGCTGCCATTATAAAAGAATGTGAACACTAAGAGCTGAAGGTTGTGTAGAAGCAAAATAGTTACAAGAGTTCATCTTAATGCTGGACTATGTCATACAAGGCCTTTCCAAAAGAAAAGGGCTGTGGTTTCAGTCTACAGTCTACATGAAAATAGACACAACAACTGATTTGCACAAGGTTAGGGTCTGTATGCAGCAATCAACATACAGTTTATAGGGATAATAGAAAGAATAAGGTCACTGTCCTGAGGTTAATAGTGAACGTTGAGCTGTTAGTCATCACAGCTGTTGAGTACACCGTGTGGGAAAGAATGTGTCCTGCATGCAGAGAGATAATTCGATTATCTTTATTTCTTTGTCCACATGTTTACGAAAACATATGGGACTTGTGACAAACTTGTGACAAACTGTTCAACTCTGTTGAAAATCATACATTTTAAGAATATTTCACAGTTGAGCTTACCAAATATTTCACTATGTATTTCCATTTATAATTTCACTAATCTAAAAATGTGATTTAAACATCCATATTTCTCAACATACCCTCTCTCTTTACTGGCTGCTCACGCTCCATCTGATCATTCCACATATTTATTTCAGCGCAGGTTTAATTGTTTTTTTTCAAACAGGTTTAACACCTGTTCAATTTCTCATTAACGCAATTATATAATCAACCAATCACATGGCAGTTGCATCAATGCATTTAGGGTGGTCCTGGTCAGAGACAATCTCCTGAACTCCAAACTGAATGTCAGAATGGGAAAGAAAGGTGATTTAAGCAATTTTGAGCTGTGGCATGGTTGTTGGTGCCGGTCGGGCCAGATCTGAGTATTTCACAATCTGCACAGTTACCGGGATTTTCACGCACAACCATTTCTAGGGTTTACAAAGAATGGTGTAAAAGGGAAAAACATCCAGTATGTGGCAGTCCTGTGGGCGAAAATGCCTTGTCTGATGCTAGAGGTCAGAGGAGAATGGGCCGACTGATTCAAGCTGATAGAAGAGCAACTTTGACTGAAATAACGACTCATTACAACCGAGTTATGCAGAAAAGCATTTGTGAAGCCACAACACGCACAACCTTGAGGTGGATGGGCTACAACAGCAGAAGACCCCACCAGCTACCACTCATCTCCACTACAAATTGGAAAAAGAGGCTACAATTTGCAAGAGCTCACCAAAACTGGACAGTTGAAGATTGGAAAAATGTTGCCTGGTCTGAAGAGTCTCGATTTATGTTGAGACATTCAGATGGTAGAGTCAGAATTTGGCGTAAACAGAATGAGAACATGGATCCATCATGCCTTGTTACCACTGTGCAGGCTGGTGGTGGTGGTGGTGTAATGGTGTGGGGGATGTTTTCTTGGCACACTTTAGGCCCCTTAGTGCCATTTGGGCATCGTTTAAATGCAACAGCCTACCTGAGCATTGTTTCTGACCATGTGCCATCCCTTTATGGCCACCATGTACCCATCCTCTGATGGCTTCATGCCCTGGATGTCCATCCCACAAATCTCCATCAACTGCAAGATGCTTTGTCTATCAAAATGGGCAAACATTTCTAAAGAATGCTTTCAGCACCTTGTTGAATCAATGCCACGTAGAATTAAGGCAGTTCTGAAGGCGAAAGGGCGTCAGAAAGACAGTATTAGTATGGTGTTCCTAATAATCTTTTAGGTGAGTGTATATATATATACCAGATGAATGCCGAAGGCAGGGAAGCCCAAAGAAGACCTAATGGAGGACATTCAAAGAGGACTTAAAGAGAATCCCATGCAACCAAACACAACCGGTGGAATACAATGTGTCCTGAACCACAGATGGACATAAAGAAGAAGATTACAAGAGTTTCGGTGACATGACATTGAAGGTCAGAGGATATACTGGACATAGAGTGAGACACATGAATTACTGCAGCATGGTTGTTGTTAATGCATGCTAAATGGTTGCTTCACTAAATGTAGAGAGTTACTGTCAATCTCCATTAGGCATTTAAGCCCATTAGACGTCATCAATCCTGCAGTAGGATAAGACTTTACTCACAAATTGAGATATGCAACTAACAAATACACACACACACACACACACACACACACACACACGTCATCACCTTGATTTAGCTTCCCTTTTCTAAGAGCACCAGAGAGCTCTAAAAAGCCCTTGATGAAAAACACACACAGCTATCCCTTCCGTGACTTAACCCGATACTCATTATCTTAATTTGCATTCGATCTGTGAATCACACCCTCACCCTTTCCATCTCATAAAGGCAGGATCAGTGTTACACACATGAATCGCACAGACCTGGAGCCGATGAGAGCAAATGGAGATTCTTTCTTCTGAGGTACATTAGTCAGGAGAAGGAAAAAAAAGCGATGAGTTTATTTCTCAGAGCTTCATAAGCCTGATATTGTATTTACTTAGAAAATTTTTGAAGTGGATATAAAGGGCTAATTTAAAATATTTGCATTTCCAGAAAACAATAGCAGTTGCAAGGCAACCAAATAATAGTGCTATAAAGTTTTAGGTTTATTTTTTAGCATTGGAACATGTTTTGCTGCTTTCATGACACTCATTATGCGTCTTGTTTTCAGACACTGCAGTTTTAGAATTAACAGTTTAAATGCAGTATAAATGCAGTACAAATGTGACATTTGTAAAAATAGATGCAAGAAAGAACAGACCAATCACTATTATGCAAAAATTATGATGTCATCAGGATCAGTTGCATTTTGAATGCTAAACATTCTATCAATGTAAAACGGGAGATTTTTAAAGTTCAATCTTACATTTCTTATGCATACATTTTATAAAAACAAGATTTTTAACATTTGCTAAATAATGAAATATACAAAAAAAAAAAAAAACATTTTTACACATACTATTTGTCGATGAGTCTCTCTGTTGTATTTTTATATTCACAGCCCGAAAATAAGGTCCTGCATTATATTCAGAAACGGCCTGTGCTCTTTCAACTGATCAAATAAAACTGGTTCTCAGCAAACAAATTTGCTCATTGAAAGCACAGATCTCTGAAGAAAGTATATGCGCCACTAAAAAACAGCTTTACTTACCTACTGTATACAATCACATACACTGACTGAACTTTGTTTTGAAAGGGCATTTCATGCTGGCTTTTCCTAAGAGAATGAGTCTTCTAACTTTACAGAATCCAAAGCTCTATCATATTGATATGCCTCAATTGTGTGTGTTTGTGTGCACTTGTCATGGTTATCACAGCTTTAGATTGTGGCTTCAGGTGCTTCGATGGATTCATTATCATTGCACTTGAGCCTCTCATGACTGCAGGAGACAGAAGGAGGAGTCCAGGCTCAAGGTCACAAGCACAGCTCGATGAGAAAAGAGGGGCAGGGGGGAAGAAAGAAGAAGAGGAGTTGAAAATGAGGTATGAGACACAGGAATTGCTGCTTGTGGGTTAATTAAAAATGAGGGATTTTTTTCTTCTTCTATGAACTGTAAATGTAGTGATAAAAGTAATATGGGCTCACACCTCACAGTAATTAGCACGACCGCACCATTAAAATGCCTGTGCAAAAGCGCGCATTTTATGTTTGTCTTTAATTAACGATTTAAATGCCCCTGCCTTTGATTCTTACCAATGTATTACAGGCATTGTTACACATTCGATTAACCGTTGGAAAAATATATACGTATACACTTTTTGAATAGTAGTAATTTATAATTAATAATTTGTCACATTTACATAGTGCTCAAAGTGCTTTACATTGAAGGGGGGAATCGTACTCAATCACCACCAATGTACAGCATCAGGTGGATGATGTGACGGCAGCCAGTATTCCACCAGAACGTCCACCACACACCAGCTTATTGGTGGAGAGGAGACGGTAATGAAGCCAATCAGTATATGGGGAGGAGGCCATGATGGACAGAGGCCATGGGGCAAGTTTGGCCATTTTGGGATTTGACAATTGGGACTTTTGAATGACCACAGAGAGTCAGGACCTAGATTTAGTAGTGAGACTATAGTAGTGTAACTACCAACATTTTCACATAAACCACACTTATTTAGTGTTCAGCAACATGGCCCATGATTAAAGGACAACTCCGGCGCAAAATGAACCTTTGGTCTAATTACACATTGTTACCTAGTCAACCGTTATCTGAGATTTGTTTTCATGATTGCCGAATGTAAATAGTTTTATCTATAAAATCAGTTTAGCCTATAACGCTAATATAATGCTAGTATATAGGGCATAGAGTAATGACAAATAAAAATCGCTTGTTATTACCACTAACAAGGCTCAGAAATAGCCCCACAGTAACACGGTAGTATAATAAGGGTCCCTACATTCAAACCGAAGCATTGAGAACTTTGTCAGTGTCCATACAGTTTAATAAGGGTGTACTCACACTAGCCAGTTTGAACCGTGCCCGGAGTGCATTTGACCACCAAAGCGCGGTTCGTTTGACTAGTGTGAGTGCTCCGAACCGTGCCCGGGCGCGGCTCGATTGGCCGGCCCTGGCCCGCTTGGAAGAGGTGGGCCAGAGCACGGTTCAGTTGGACTTGAGGCGCGGTTCGCATGCAGTGTGAGCGCTAAGCCGTGCTGGAGCACCAAACAGGACGCGTGACGTGCAAACCTCCTCATACGAACAGCATGATTTCGTGAAAATTTTCGCGACACATCTGCTTTAACAACAGGCTGTGAGAGGGCAGTGAACAAGACGACAGAAAACTATCCACAAAAAAACACAGAATGATGGACTTCATTGTGTTCCGTTCGAGAGCGCGCTCTTCTTGTTTATCCCGAAACCGTCACACCATAATGACGTAAGTGTGCTGCGGCACGAATGCTGAAACCCTATGTGAGTGCAGGCCAGCGGGGAGTGGGAGGGAAGACAATCGTACTCAGGCCCGGTTCATGGCAACCGTGCCTAGTGTGAGTACACCCTAAGAAGATATTTTATACACACAGTCAACTTCGGCGAATACAGGAAGAAGCCATCTTTGAAATATAGTCTCTACCAGCTCGATCTGCGAACGCCGATCCAAGTGCGCTGGTGAGATGTTTAGAAGATGGCTTCTTCCTGTATTCAGGAAGTTGACTGTGTGTATAAAATATCTTCTTATTAAACTGTATGGACACTGACAAAGTTCTCAATGCTTCGATTTAAATGTAGGGACCCTTATTATGCTAGCATGTTTACTGTGGGGCTATTTTGAGCCTTGTTAGTGGTAATCAACAAGCGATTTTTATTTGTCATTACTCTATGCCCTATATACTAGCGTTATATTAGCGTTATAGGCTAAACTGATTTTATAGATAAAACTATTTACATTCGGCAATCAATGAAAACAAATCTCAGATAACGGTTGACTAGGTAACAATGTGTAATTAGACCAAAGGTTCATTTTGTGCCGGAGTTGTCCTTTAAAGGGATAGTTCACCCAAACATGAACTTTCCCTCAATTCACTCATTAGGTCAACAGGAAAACCCATACAAGTATATAAAAACAAATTTGGGTGACTTAAATTGACTACTTTAAAAACACTACTTTTACTATTATTTTTATTTTATTTTTTTTTATTTTTTGTGAGCTTTCCAGCTCCTGGTCACAATAAATTGAACAACAACATACAGGTTTGGATCAATGTGAGGTTGAGTAAATAAAATGACATAATTTACATTTTGGATAAACTATTGCTTCAAGAAATCAGACACAATTATTCCTGTGAATCTCAATTGAGGCTTTCCAATTAGACTTTTTTTCTAAGGACAGGACAACAGCAATATTAAACCTAACAGAAGAAATTCAGCCTTGAAGTAAACAATGCCACTCACTTCACAATCAAAGATGTTAGCCGATCAAAACAGAGATCTTTACTATCAAAGCCAAAGTGTAACATACATGTACTAAACAAACATGGCAAGACACTAACATTAAAAATGGAGCTGAGAGACGAAGTAGAACATATGGCTATAACGAAAATAAGATTTGACTCCCAGATACCTCCTCATAAATTCATTATAAATGTATGCTTAGAAACAAGTGTGGTTTGCTGATTTGGTAGACATAGTTTTAATAGTTAGTGTTGCTTTTGACTTGCAGCAGAATTGTCTCTTTTCATGTTTTGAAAATTACATTTAGGATTTCAACAAAAAATGCAAGGGAGATGGATTTTTACATAGTTATGTTATTGTGAAATAAATTAACTTCCAAATGGATCTACTCATCAAATCTATAACAATGTATTTTCCTACAGATAAACATAACTAAACATCATAACCCCTGACGCAGACAAATACAACCCAAAATATATCGCAAGCTTAATGAAACTTCACTCAGACAACAGGGAGAGGGAAAGTGCTCGACATTATATGAAATGGTGTTCAATTAAAACATAACATTTTCGTACTATAGTCTGAACATCAATGTCTATTTGGATTCTGAAACATGCCTCCTGTAACAGCACTTCCTACTGGGGAAATGGGAAATGTAATAATTGGTATATTCTATGGCTCACTGGTAATTCTAATGAAATATTAATCTCTGTTCACTTTCTTGGTATCTGGATCAGATGGATCAGAAGGTATTTCTGAATAGAAGAACAGACCCTGCACAAGTATGCTGACGAAATCATTAACATGAACATGGTGGAGACTCACAAATTTGACCAGATACAGAACAAATCACCAGATGCCTGTGAACTAAAGTACTTCTCCTGCAGTTACTCATCAAATCCTGATCATGGTCTGAAAAAGAGTTCCTCAACCCACTGAATGATGGTGTATTCACATTGAACATGTCAGCAACGGCCTTTGCCTTTTGAAAAATGTCAGCAGACAGGAGGAGGAGGATCACTGTACATTGTGTCAGATGTATCACTGAGTATAAGACACATCCACTATCATCCACATAACTGAGGAATGTAAAATTACTAATTTTGTAGCTGGTGCATTGCACTTTTCAATATGTTGTGCTGTTATTATATTTATATTTAGGTTGTTTATGTGGATAACAGGATTGTGTGTAATTCAAGAATTGCATTGAAAAATTATTGAGCACGTTGACACAATGCTTCCCCTATTGATGAGTATTTCCAATTATCCGTGTTTACACTAGGGGGTGATGTTATGGATCTTCTGAAATAGTACACATAATCTCCAGATACAAAAACAAGAAGATCTGCATATACCAGAAGGAGCGGATGGAAGTCACTTACACACAAGTAAGTTAATGTGATCATCAAACATTCAACAGCATATAAATCGAACCTATACTAACATTAAATATTCTAGTAGGGGCCATGACAGTTTTGCAAGCTTTCTGATAAACACAAAATGACAAACCATCTTTTACATTGCATTCCCCCGCTGGCCAGCTCTCAGATTTAATAAAAAAAATATCTTAATTTGTGTTCTAAAGATAAACGAAAGTCTTAAGGGGTTGAAACAACATGAGGGTGAGTAATTACTGACAGAAGATTCATTTTGGGGTGAACTATCCCTTTAAGAGTGATTGATTGTGCTAAAGTGGGACTATTGCAAGTATAAAACAACAACAACAACAACAAAATGCACACTTTAAATATTAAAGACTGATTATAGAGAGATCATATCATCCTTATTAAAAATTGTTATTAAAATGTGTGTTGTGCAATAAAGAAATACTCCAAATAAAGTATTATTTTATATTAGTAAGTCTTAAGGGACATGTCAATAAATATGGTAAATATGGTACAAAATACATTTATTTTAAATAGATTTTGATATGTTTTTATTTATTTATTTTTAACTAGGGTTAGTTAACAAATTCAGTCAAAATATATCAAAATAATAGGTCGAATGGCTACAAAATCTGCACATACCATTCAGAAGGCAATATAGATGTCTGACAGTTTGTGTTCTGCACGAAACAATCTCAAACCGTTCACCAGAAGCACAGAACCGTTCACTCTTTGCACAGAAACAACCACCAATACAATTATTATTCCGATTTTCCTCTGTCCTTTCTCTTCTCTTCATTCCCTTTTATTTCTCATGCAGTGTCTTTCAATCATAGTGGTAAAGGGAAAGAGTGAGAGAGACGAGCGAAGGCTCCTTGGAATGTCGATCCATCATCAGTAGGACGGGTCTCAACTGAGCTCAGTCACGCTGTAATTTCTCCGTTTCTATTGAGACGCTCAGCACTCCCCCTGTGTCCTATTGACAACCGAAAATGGCTTTGCCAACCTGACTGACAACTTTGTCTACCTGACAGAAAGCATAAAGCTGAGGCGCAGAGATTAGACCAATAGAGCTGTGGAGATTACACTCTCCCATTATGGAACATCATATCAGATTGAGTCATTGTGATAATGCACAAGTGTTTGTGTGTGTGTGTCTGTGTGTGTGAGTTGTTTTCCTATAAAGTAGCTTGTCGGTGCTGATTTCTTTTTCCGCTCTCGCTGTTCTGTATTTATTTACCCGACCAATTTGAAAACCAATTTGTCTGTGAAGAGACTCCATTATGTGGATGTTTATTTTTTTTTCATATATGGAAACTTCTTTCATCTTTAAAATTAATGCCTATATCACATGATAATTATGACTGTAACTGATTGAAGAAAGAAACAAGAGTGAATCTATCCTGGATGGATGTGAGCTAAATAAGGAATATATAAATGATCTCTGAACTCATGTGTATCATGGCGATATAATGTAATTTGGATAAAGTGCCACTCTGTTCTTTCACAAAAGTCCCTGCAGTCCTACTTTTTTTTCTTAATAAAAGCAGAGAGCTGAGAAAAAGTGTTATTTTGAGATTATGTATGCACAATGAACCCTGAGGGGACCACGGTCCATTCTGTTTCTGCATGTTTGTGCATGTGTTCCAAATTCCTAATCCTAATTAACCCTAACCCTTTGTTTTAAAGGAACAGTTCACCAAAAATGAAAATTCTGTTATGACTTACCACCTTGTGTTGTTCCAAACACATATGACTTTCTTTCTTAACACATAAGGACACTGAGGAGACAGAATGTTCATTTTTAGGTGAAATGTGCCTCCAACCAAAATTAACCCATTGTTTGTAAATTAACATCACTGTTTGTGAATGATTATATTTGATATGAACTTGCTCTCTGCTGTGTGCATCTTTTCTTTTCGTGGTTTAGGCCAGGGGACAGCAAGAGTCGAAGCACACTTTTTATTTCTTCGACCATTCTTTAATCGACAGAAGGTTCATTGACACAAGAGCAGTAGGGGTGACTTGTGTAAAGAAGGTGGTAAACCTGCTTTCGGCTCATCCATCTGGAAACACTGCAATTAGCGTTTCTATTGTTGCCTGACATGAGCCTGGTTTTGCAGAGATGTGAACAACGAAACGGTGAGTAGTAGACCAATACAAAACCTAACCGTCAACAATTAAAAAAAAATACATAAATTTTAGTAAAACACAAATCAAATTTTGAGGACAAAAGGGATTTTTTGGTGGATTTATTTTTTCTAACTAAATGTGTAAAAAATAATAAAAAAAATAAAAAAAATAAACTTAGATTCAGTGTCAAATGTCTTTTCCATCCATAAATATGACATTTTTCACATTAATTAAAATGTGTCTGCCTAGAAGCAGTTTAACATTCAATTAATTGCTTTCATAGGCAGGGAGGAAGCGGTTCACAGGTTCTTTATAATACTCCTTGAACAAGTTTTACGTGAACAAAAGAAAAGGCATCGAATTACCCAACGTAACCTCGGTTCTCTCTAGAAGAGGGAACGGGTATTGCTTAAGTTAGTTTGCGCTACGGGAAAGATTAATCTTTTTGAGAAATTGAAAATCCTTAATTTGTGTATCCATTGTCAACACAGTGCAGAAGTAAGCACACCAACAGCAGTCTACCATTCTAGTGTGCTCATTGTCTGTCCTGCGGCAATCACAGCAGTCTACCATTGAGCCCGACATGACATCACGCCCAATGAAGGGCGTTCGCATCCTCATCCTCACCCCCTCTTCTAGAGAGAACCAAGGTTATGTTAGGTAACCGATACACTCTCTTATGAGAGGTTCTCTCGTAATGTGTAGGTTAGCTTATGCTCGAGGAACCCGTTTGTGCGGCGCACCAAGCATCCACTCATGAGTTTTGACCAGGGTCAAAACCAGGGTAACCAGGGTTTTCCTGGTTAACCCAGATAAGTGAGAAAATAAACCAGCCAGCAACACGGGCCAGCACTTGTACATAAGCAATCAAAGGGAATACGGAGCGTTGCCGCTGTCTGTATGAGCATATAGCACATTTACCCCCTGGTGCAGCTCAACCAGAAGAGCTAAGACATGTGAGAGTAGCCTGTGCATGATCATATCTGGACAGAAACGTACATCTCACTTAAAATGACAGAAGTTTAGCCTGCAGAGTGGGAACTTCAAGGTTATTGAACCTGATAAAGGTGGACAGCTGAAAAGTTGCTCCGAG
This sequence comes from Hybognathus amarus, assembly GCA_030378365.1. NCBI lineage: Eukaryota > Metazoa > Chordata > Actinopteri > Cypriniformes > Leuciscidae > Hybognathus > Hybognathus amarus. Next base: position 5,801 of record JAQIUQ010001259.1, on the reverse strand, counting down.
ATCTTGAAAGGGGTGTAAACCCTCAGCGCCCTGACTGGGCAGAGGAGATTGCTCTCGCTATCGAATGAGCTGATAGAGAAATGACCTGTGCTATGAAAGGAGTGCCAATCACTTTAGGAACATAGTCGTGTCTAGGTCTGAGGATGACTTTCAAGTCATTTCGAGACATTTCAACTCGAAACATGGAATCTAGTGGTTCAAAGGGAATAGCTTTCAGGGCCTCGAGGACCAACAAAAGATCCCACATAGGAACTGACTGGGGCGCAGAGGGTTCTGAGAATGCTGCAATGGCCGCCACATAGCTCTTTAAGCATGGACGGAGACCTTCCCTTACCCATCAGCTCTTGTTGGAAACTGAGCAGCCGAGAGAGCCCACATGTCTGTGGGTACAGATTTTGTTCGGTGCACCATTTGGAGAACACAGACCATTCAGACGCATAAAGCTTTCTGGTAGAGGGAGCTCTAGACTGTGTAATTGTGTTCATCACTCTTTCTGGCAGGGCAAAGGCTACCTGTTGATCAACCAACCAGCACTCTGGATGAGTATGCCAGATCAAGCCGCAAGCTTGAGAAAGGAGATCTGTTCTCACCGAAATCGGCCTATCTAGCTAGTCATGCAGATAGTTCATGATTCGCAAACCCTGTATCTAAAGGGGGCGATAGCCACATCCATGCACTTCGTAAATGGGACGGGGTGCTAGAGACAGGCTGAACGGCAGGACGGTGTATTGACATACCTGACCGTCAAACGCGAATCTCAAGAATGGCCTGTGATGGGGTATTATCTGAATCTGAAAATAGGCATCTTTCAGATCAAGAGAAATAAACCAGCAAGATTTTCCTGGTCGTAAGCATTTTGAATGGCCTTTTCATAAGCACTTTGTTCAAACGTTTCAGATCTAAGATGGGTCTGAGGACTCTGTCCTTCTCGGGTACGAGAAATAACCGCTGTGAAAGCCAGACTCGCTCAGATAAGACGGTACCAATTCTATGGCCATTTTGCGTCGGTAAGAGACTTAAGGCCATTGCACACCGAGTCCGAAATTCGCATCCGAAATTTTCGCACGTTAAAAAAAAAATTCGACCTCACGTTATGTCAATCATGCTTGCACACCGCCTCCGAAACTTTCGTCCGTCATAAAATTAATCGGATCGGGTTCGATTTTCTGCGTTTTTCGCATCCAGAGCCAGCATTTTGAGAGGTCTTTTGACAATTCAGGGCCGGGGGGAGCTCGTCCTCAAATCATTGCACATTTGCGCCGTGCTTTCAGTTTCGGTTTTCAGTTCGATCAAGTGTTTATGTTCTCTTCTCTATATTGGATTATGAAATTAATAAACCTCCCCTTTCAATCAGATTGAAATTTAGGATCAAATAAGATGTGATTGAGCAGCCAATTCGATAACTAATGTATTATTTGGGCACAATATATCACAGCCTAGTCTGCCCAGCGCTTTAACCGGGCCGCGCTGCGGGGGGTGTGTGTGTGTGTGTCCATACCTTAGACATACTGCCAGATCTCCGTTCAGAATCGATTGGTTCACGGAAATTGGTGGTCTTGTTTTTAATATGTGGCTCCAGAATCGCTAGCAAAGCATCAAACTGTCCCACTGACATTCTGAAGTAAATTTTGAATCGCTAGGGATAAATTCGCAACTCCTTGATAAGGAGGTGAAACTCTCCTTCCTCTCGGCGCAGATTTCAGGATTGGATGGACGTAATATTTTCTCTTTCTTCTTTTCAATAAAGAGAGGGCAACAAAATCATCCTTACTGCTTGACGAATCCATTTTTGGATATTTTTGCGTTTTTTCCCGCAAAGGTTTAATAAATACGCATCAGACTCGGTGTGCAAGGTTTCTATGCGTGACGAATTTTTAGGCTGACGAACACGAAAAAACGCATCCGAAATTCCGTACTCGGTGTGCAATGGCCTTTAAATTTAAATTTGACGCCCGCTCACTTTGGATGAGAACGCTTTATGATCCCCCTGCGTTTTGTGACAACTCTTAAATGCACAGGGAGCACTCGGGGGAGAGGTATGTATTAGTAAGAGTGAGAGCTTGTGGGCGGGCACGTGACTTACGCGAGAGGTGAGAGCGAGGCTTGATGGAGGAAGTCCGGCAAGCGCGTCGCGGTGGCCACAGGCTGCCGTTTTGGGAAAAGGGGCGTGTCTAATAGAGTGGATAAATCTAAAGATAAACTTAACTTTTAACTTTTTAACTAACATTTCACAAAAACTTGAATGACCAACACATGACAATGGTCTACAAATAAACAGTATTGTGTAGGCAAGTATACCAGTCGAAAAAGTGAACTTTCAGGATCCTCTCAGCAGCATAACAGAATGTACTCTATATTTTTCTCCACTGTCACATAAACAATTTGATAGGTATACTGAGAATTCATTTAAGTGTTTGTTCTGAATCTATTCACAGACACTGAGGCAAGATCCATCGCTGAAAGTCTTTAGAATCAGGACATATTTATCTATTTTACAGTGAAAACAATGTGACAAGAGTAGGTTAGCAATTGGAAATGTGCTAGAGCTGCATGTGAAATGTAATCAGTCAGCATTTACTGAGTAATGTGGCATGGCCGTCACGCTAGCATCGGCTTACCCCCTCTGTCTCTGTTTTCCCTTCAGAGGATACAATGTGAATACGTTTTTCTAAAAGAGGATGTTGACATGCATCAGGCGAACAGTGTCAGAATGTTCAATGCCCAGGTTCTGTACAGCAGTCTCGAAGTCATTTGCAGTTTATACAGTTTTTGCCTTTTTTATCACCACAATGCGACGATTCAGAGGATGAATCCCATGGCTGCAATATTTGAATCTCTCAGAATAAAGGATATTCCACGTTCAAAAGGAGCACTGACAAGCATATTTAAGAATCTGAAAGAAAGCTTGAAAGAAGAGGGATAGAGGTAGTCTAAGAATCCAAATGAGCAGTTCCTTGCTTAAACTTTTCAAACATAAAAGGGTCAATCTAAACTTACTTTATACCTCACTTTTGTTCTTAATTGTATTATTTAATTTCATGAATGAGGCAAGAGTTGTAACATAGGTCGCACTAACACCAGTGAAAAATTCTAAAGATCTTGTAAATATTCCAGGACATTACAGCTATTTTCGCATCTTCTGAGGCTATTACGCATCTTCTGACTATTATGCATCTTCTGAATACACGAATCTCCAGATCAAAACACCAGGCAAAAATGAAGCAGCATCAAGCAATAGAAGGATTGCTTATATAATGCAATCATTTAACATCAGACAGCATATAAATCAAAACGGCCTAATGTTACTATATTTATGTCGAACCCACAAAGAGGTAGGGCTATATGACTGTGCAAGCTTTGGAGGTCTTAATGAATTCGATCTACCCTGTCAATGTTTTGATTATAATTGTGAATTCAATCCTGATGTAGTCTTTTTTTATCAGCGATTTTCTCAGCTTTCTGTTCAAAATGTTGCTTTTTTATATTAAACTCACCCACATTCAAGTATTGATATACAAAAACAATGCAAAAAGCTTTCAATGCAAGTACTGTATATGCATCATATATGCATTATATATATATATATATATATATATATATATATATATATATATATATATATATATATATATATATACACACACACCAGTTTTACACCAGCCCCTGGGGTTGGTGGTCATAGTCATACTGGTGGCCCATGGGTCTTAATGTGTGCTTTCTTAATGAGACCCACTCTGCTGTGCTACTCAAATATTTGAACTAACCTTTAATCTTAGACAGACAGCTGTTATCTTTACATTACTTTTGAACACTGCAACATACTTCTTAGTCATTTGCTTGAAGACTATATGAAAGCCACTATGGTTTGAAGAACACAGCACAATGTGCTTGTGATTAATATCACTTTAATTGAAATCAACTCACAGTCATTGAATCAGAGTGCCAAGCAAACAGACCAACAGAAAAGAAGAAACCATAAGACAGTATCTTGTTGGCCTGCTACAGACAGCCGGCGTTCTGTCATTTCTTCATCTAACTTTAAAGATTTTATTATGATGTGAGAGGATTTTAAATGAGGCTTTGGCTTGAAATTTCTCTCCTTGTGTCGTGTCATTCACTAATTTGGTTTGGCTCACATAGCAGTAATGATGAGGAACCCAAGGCCAACAGCTGCTGAATGCAGTTGTTTAATGCTTACCTAACTAAATTACTGCAAAATAGATACACAAATACCGCATACTACAGCTGTTGTGTTACAACTGATTCTGGTTGTTTTTTTCTTTTTAATTAATATTGTTATTTTTATGTTAGAATGTGGTCAGTGAATTCAAATGAGATCTAGGACTCTTGTAGCGTTTGCATTACTGTCAATAAGCAACTGTTCTTTAGGTGGACTTGTCAGAAACTGTGGAGGACTCTTGACACATTAAATATAAAAATGTTATGATGTTAATATTGGCCTCTGAAGGAACATATCATAGATGCTACTGTCATCAAAAGTAAAAACAAAACCATCTCCCAAATACCTGAAAAATAAATCTAGATCATTAATCTCATATTCATTGTGACGTGCAAATGTTATATGAATGTGTACATGTATATAAAACAATATCCAATAATAGTTATAATTTGTTTAAAAAAAATAAAAAAATTTGGGACCTCAATGCACATGGAAGGGGGAATTCCTCAACCACCAATGTGCATCCACCTGGATGATGCGACGACAACCATATTGTGCCAGAACGTCCACCCACACACCAGCTTACTGGTGAAGAGGAGACAGTGATGAAGCCAATCAGTAAATCCAATGGGGATGATTAGGAGTCCATGATGGACAGAGGCCAAGGGACAAATTTGGCCAGGATGCCAGGGTTTTTTTTTTTTTTTTGTTCGAAGGACATCCTGGGATTTTTAATCACCAGGGAGAGTGAGTAACCTCGGTTGAACTGGATTTTAATTTTCAGCAGTCCTTTCTTAAATAGCATCATATTTCATAAATAAATGCACACACAGTCAACAAAATCCAAAACACATACCACTCTGTTCTGATTTTAAGTTGGGAGATTTTTACTCTTGGCCTCATCTTCATATTCTCAAAAATGGCCAGAGCAATATCTCACAGAGCATTATCCTTTTCCAAAACATTGGATGGTGCTCCAGGGCAAATACATAATCCTAGTCACTCTACAGAAGAGGTTGGACATGCACTATGATGCGTTCCATGGAAAATTCCTAGGCCCCAGTAGAGATTTCTAACTGGAATGCTGCCTCAAGAAGGATTTGCTACTGGGGAACTCGAAGGGAAGAGCAACAACAGTGTTTCAGAATCTAATATGGATTTTCAGCACATCAACTGTGGTGAAACAGTATTATAATGTTTATTAGGACTTCTGTGTTTGTCGGTGTCTCAATACACAGTGGTCCATCCAATTTGTGGACATGATACTTGCCATTCTTTGTGCAAAATATATATATTTTTTGATGTGTTTGTATTATAAAAGAGCAAACACAACAAATGGTTTGCCTGGACACATCCACCTTGCTTTACTGGAACGCAGTGAACTGAGGTCTGATGTCATTCCCAGCTCCTACATCCCATTTTCCCAAGTAATGGAATGCAGCATTAGTCCCTGTTACTCTAACATTACTGTTGCAAAGGCGATTATATCATTTGGAGACAAATTTAGCAGCAAAGTTTAGAGGACTATGGTTTATATCTGCAATTGTCCATAAGAAAATTGTAGGTCTTATGATATAAAAGCTGCTTCGTGAGCTGGAGGCCGGCAAGGCAGGGGAGAGGC